>RPOG01000060.1:790245-1193096 GCA_008086565.1 Thalassoma bifasciatum
ATTTTTCACATCCATGATTACCATACTCCTACCTCTGTTATTGACATCATATAATTGTAAATACGAATTTGAGACCAAAGAACCAAATTAGCCTGTAACATGAACTTGAAGATTCTGCAAATAGTACACATACACATAATATTAGTATTCAGCTGCTCATGGTTTCTGTCTATTACAGGGGAGTATTTCTCTGTTGCAATAACTTGCTTAATGCTGCAAAGGTCCAGTCATGACAACATAAGACTCCTTATCTTGTCTTGATTTTGGGTCTTTGTCAATGTATATGACATCAGCGGCTGTTATCTATCTGTAAAGCACCATAAAAAAAACATTTGGTTGTGATTTTGGTGCTATAGAGATTGATTGATTTTTTTCTCATTTATACTCACTGATGAATTGTTTCGTTCTTTAAACGTATCTTTTCTTTAGAATAAAGAACAGCATTGCTAAGCTCCAAGTAACTTTTAAAAAATCTGCGCATCTGCGATCTGCACAGAGCTGGAGTGAAAAGAGTTTAAAATGTCATTGATGTGCTTTTGTAGCAACAGAGGGATTCGTTTTTCTGCTTTTATTTGAAGTTTTAAGAATATCTCAAGCAGCTTATCAGGGAAATCTAGTTGCTGAAAGGAGTTATGGTACACCAAATATTGAGCCTTAATTGAGACCTCATGATTTGGTGTTTCCTCTGTTCATCAGCTCATGTTATTAAAGTGTCTTTTATCAATGACTTATTTATTTCTCCTTTGTATGGGGTGGGTTATGTAACAACTTCCAACTAACTCTCTGTACTGACTGGACTTATCCATCTTTGTCTCTCTTGATCAGAGACGTTGGATCCAGATCTCGTTGGCTTGTCATATTGAGGACATAAAATAAAAGCTCAACCCCAATGATGTTCTGGCTCTTTGACAGTTCTCATGACTAAATTTCTTTTTTTTTATGAATCTACATTTATATTATCTTACTGACTAACACACTCAATACTTGGCAGTTATTTTCCCCTTGTTAACTTTTGTACAATTGATAATCATAATTTGTTGTCAACTGTAGTGTCCTTTGCGCATTCACCATGATTCTTAACCCAGGTTTCAAATGAAGTCTTAGTGACTAACTGATATCTCTGCCTTTTCTTATGACAGTCTAATATGCCTGTTGCACAACTAGCTTTCTACACCCTTTATTGCCTCTTTGCAGAGCCATAATGCTAAATACCATCCTTTCACAAGAAAAAAGACTTTCTATAAAAATTGCTTGATGGCCCTCAAACAGAGATGAGTTTTTATAACTGGATGGTGAAGTGAACCAAACACTATCTGGGGTTTGGTCACTGCTGGTTGTCAAACTCGCACATGGTAAGGTGTCAGGTGGTGTGAAATTTGTCAATTTTCAATCTTGTACCAGTAATTGGTACCAACATAGGCTGAGGGAAATGCAGGCCTCCTATGGTGGGTCCATCTGTTATCTCAGCTCCTCTGTGATCCACATTTCCATGCTGTTAATACAGCGCCTCCTCTATGCCTGAGGATAAGAGAAGAGCCTTGTTGACAGCATTTACAGAGATTGTCCACATTTGTTCATGACTCAGCCTTTTTATAGGCTTACATGTTATTTTTAATGTTGTAACATAAATTCAGTCACCTAGCTATTTTACCAGAGCTCTGATGCATCACAGAGGCCTATTTCAGGTGTTTATGAACTTTATGTTTTGGCTCCTGCACGTTGTTTCTGGAACATAGACATATGTTATCTCTAATCCAACTTTGAACATCACACCTGGTGTCTTTAATCGTAAAGCGATCGAAAGTACAGTCCAGAAAGTCAGAGGTGAACAACCCTCAGACTCTCAGGTTGAACCGAAAAAGAGAAGTGAAACATAAAAGCCTGCAAGATGCCCCTGCTCGCTGTGTGCCTCATGTTAGTACAACGTGTTTTCATGTAAGATAAACAGAGTGTATCTGACGAAGAGCAGCTGCACAAAGGAATCCTGCACCGCACAGATGGGTTTCCTCTTTTTCTGCAGGCCGTTACAAACACGCTCACCCTCAAGGTTTCCCCTCCCTGGAGGCTTATTCAGCAATAATCCTGTGAACACACACTCCTTCTCTCCACCTGCCCTGGAGTCTCTCCTTTTTCTATGTTTCCATGGTTACTTTACAACCAAATTACACTCTCTTTAATGGCAGGTGTAACAGCTTCGCTGCGCCTCTATGCCTGGAGATATATAAGGAATATTTGCAGATATGTTAGTGTAGTGTTGCAAGATCTTAGATCAGGATGTTTATGATGCATATGAATATACTGCTGGTGTTTTGCCCAGCTCATGTCCTCATAAATAATTATCACAGGCCGTTCATTTCTGTGGCTATTTTGTATCTGTTGCTGTAACTTAGTGAAACTCCCACTGCTGCCATGGACGAGAATGAACAGTAAAAAGTTTGTTTTCTTTCCAGCTTGGATGTATTCTTGGTATATTGCACAGCAGAAAAATCTTTATTTCAGGAGACTGTAATATAGTGTTACCTCTCTGAAGGTCCCACATGAAATTGATCTCTGACTGGAGTGTGGTGGCCATTCACCTTTTGAGTCCACTCTGCTGGAAAGCAGAGACACTGTTGAGACAATATTTATTCTCAGTCAGCAGAGGAACGCAAACAAAACCACGCGGGGGAGATTGTGTCGTTTTTCATCGAGACGATGTGCCACAAACATTTAAAGCAGCCCGAGAAATTTATGGCAGATGCAGCAGGTAAGATCATTTAAATGTATAAAAAAATATCAGTAATATCAGATTTAGGTGCGAAATTGTCAAAACACACTTATTCGTGCTACTAAAATACAAACTGTTATGAAATTGTCAAGAATTCGTCAGTACTAACTAAATAACTAAACAAAACTTGGTTCTGTATCACAACCAAATCACTGGACTTAAATAACTTGTTTTCTCAATCAGGGACATTTGATTTTATTCCGCAGTCCAGATGTGAACTGCGCCTCCACTACACCCCCGCGCAGCGACGTGAGCACGCACAACATCAACGGGACTGCATCAATCTCACCAAAGAAAACCAAGTTCCTACCGGAAACTACACGATTATGCCTTCAAAATAAAAGGTTTGAGTGTGACTGCTCACTGAAAGCTTACTACACTGTGACAAAAGTGGACACCTGATCACCACAAATGGTGATGACTAATTCAATAATTTAGCAAATAATTTTTAAATGAAAACTGTTCCCTTATGACAGATACAATCTGTTACTCCATGATAATCAAATTATTAATGACATAATGACCATAAGGTCTTACATACCACAATGATAAACTTTGTTGATTCAAACATGAACCAAAGAATGAGTCCAAGTTTCTTTACTTTCAATTATATTTCAATTTTGGTAAGAAGCATTGCATTATTTCCATCAAACCAGTCAGCAGCCAACAACCATGAGCAGCCACTTAAAATGAGATGCACCATCAGCAAACTACACAGCTACACAAATATTTGCCTATAGTGGGTAAACAAATGGTAAGCTAATAAACATAGCTTCATAGTGGGATGTTGAACATTTTATTCATGAAGTTTAGTATTGATGTCCTTAAGTTTTTCTAAGTTTGTAAACTGGTTGACAGTCTTAATACTTCTGTTTACTTGATTGACATGTTTATGTTTGTTTGTTGGTTGTTTTCTTATAACACATGGAAGAACACTTTTAAGTGCATGCATGTGTAACTTAGCCTGATGAACTTAGACCTCTCCTGATGCATTTATTTTATACATGTGATATTTGATTTTATGTAAGTCTTTATTGTGCAAATAGATAAATAAAAGATGGACACATAAACAAGATGACATTTGGTAAAATGTTAAAATAGATGATGGCTAAAAAATGGCCAATATCTTACACATTTTGTTGTTGAAATGAAGTAAAAACAGATTGAATGTTACAATCATTAATTGCAGAGAAACCAAGTTTGGCTTATTTATTCTTCATCAAATGTTATATAGATAATTAATTTTTGTCTCGCTCAAACTTTTTAGAAACAATGGGCTTTGTTTACAGAACCAAGCAACTTCTATTTTTACAGCTGCATTTACACAAAGATACAGAATCAGTTAAGTACAATAGAAACAATGTACAAAGCCAAAAAAAAAAAGAACAGTTACAATTACGTACCCTGAAGTTTTTCAAAATGAGAGAAGTCAACATTATCTGAGGGGGACGTTCATTTTTCATAAACCAAATATGGGGTGGGGGGTGGGGGGGTGGGGGGGTGTTAATCCGTGGATTTTTTCTTCTGAAGAAAAACAATTCATGCAGCATATATTAGTTAGGCTTAAAAAAGAACTGTATCAGAATCAGTTGTTTTCAAAATAGAGCACCGAAAATAAAAGAAATGAAAGACAGAAAATTTAGATTAAAACATTCATGTAATGATGCACTTGTTGTAAATAACCATCAACAATAACAGCAATTATGCACTTAAGTTTGTGCTGGTGTTTTGTTTGTTTTTGTTTGTTTACTTGTGAGTAAATGGGGATAGGTTTTTAATAGCTTTAGCTTTAACCTACATCCTTTAATTTACCTTGAAGATTTGCAAGTTTTACTTTGGGTTTGTACTATTGTTTCAATTACAAATGTGAACCAAATTAAATGTCATTCATGAATGCATTCATGCAATAAATTGTGAGCTTGGTTTACAGATGTGGGTGAACCTCATTCTTGAAAAGGGCTGGATTGAGGCCGGAAAAGATGAATAAAATGTTTGAGAACTTTATTAACATATTTACAACAGGGCCTCTGCAAGCACAGATCTCTTGACTCACCCATTTAAAACTGGACAGACTTACTCAAAAAGGTTTTGTTGTGTTACTTCGCCATCCATGACCGGAAGTTTTGTGTCCTCATTCCCGGCCGCTTGACGCTGGCAGTTGAGGCAAAACGGAGCAGAAGAGCGAAACATGGCGACTTCGAACAATCCGCGGAAATTCAGCGAGAAAATCGCTTTACATAACCAGAAGCAGGCTGAGGAGACAGCTGCATTTGAAGAAGTGATGAAAGACCTCAGCATCACTCGGGCAGCGAGGGTAAAGAAACCATTTCTCTGTTTTATTTTACCCCAACCTCCTCTTCGTTTGTTTTCTGCGAGCTGTCAAATATACATTTGTAGCGCGCGGCAGCTGCACGCAGTCAGGGCAGAGAAGGTAAACAATAACAAACGACGCTTCCTGCCAGCTGGAGACGTTTTACCCCTCCACTGTCAAAGAACAGGGCTGGGAGAGGGCATCGGTGCTGTAGTGTTGTTAATAATTTCAAGGACACCCGTCCGAAAAAAAGTTATTTCAATATTTGTCCCACGCAAGTGAAAAGCAAAGGGGCGTGCGTGCGTTGACAGCGCGCGTTCAACTGCAGGGATCATTTTCAGCTCGTCTCGTGCGCTCAGAGAAGAGGCGGTAACACAAAACGACGCTGCACTCTGCTACAGACACCGTGGGCTATCGTGTTTTTACCACGAATGAATAAATAATCTGTAGTGAGTGTGGTTTCTGTGTTATTGATCCATGTTTAGGTGTGTTTGCACCGTGGCTCTGTGAACTTGGCTGACAGGTCTGTGGGCCTGTGCGCTCTGCTGCTGCTGCTGCATAAATGACATTTACACCAAAGATGAAAGCAAGCAGATTACGTGGAATTTAAGCCACATAGAACATTGGCCCCCAAAATAAATCCTATGGAGGCAGGGCCTATGAAGTGATAACTGCTGAGTGAAATCATGATGGAATATTGTGACTACACAACATCACCTCCCACTGATGTTGGCATATATGAGGAAGAAATGTGGAAAAATATGTCACAGTGTATCCTTGATGTCATGGTGAGCTGATGCAGGCCTTTTTGTTGTTGTTGTTTTTTGGTAGGAACCGTCTTTCCATTCAAGTATTTTCCAAAGACCAAAAAGAAAAAGAGAAAACTCCATTTTTGTTGGTGCTCTACAAGCACTGAGGGCACATATATTTTCTGTTTTGAATCAATTCCAGTTTTATTTATACTGAATTTGAAAAAAAAATTACTTTGGCAAGTTTCTCTTTCATTATGAATTATTTTGTCCCATTGTCTGGGAGTAGCAACGCATGTTGTCTCATGGATAGTTCTATGATGGTTTTCATTGTGACAAAAATGAGTAAACTTAAAAGTATTTCTGTGTTAAGTTTTTTTACAATAAGGATGCAAGTCATGTTTGAAAGATGATGAGTTGCAGTCTTGAGAAAATAACTTTCCTTTAATAAATTAACTTGTCTCTGGAAAATTAGGTAAATAAAATATATGGATGCATGTCTACTAATAGGATTTCTGTAGGTTAGTGAGGATATGTTGATATGCCATAATAATAAAATCAGGGGTGTCTTTATGATGCCTGTGGTTTTATTCATCCTGTTTACTGCTTTGTTTTCAAGCCCATCGTAGTACACCCAACAGGTAGATCATTGTTTTTTGAAACACCCTTGCAGTTATGTTCCCTTTGAAAGGCTCTATTCTTATATATATTGTCCCTTCAAACTAATAGCCGAAGTCACTTTTTGAGGAAAATTATCTTTTTGTTATTTCTTTTTCTGGTAAAATGGTCAACATCCTAATTGAAAAGATAATGCTCTTTTTACCTCAGTATTCTAGTGGCTCACTTCAGTAGTTTGCACTATCCTGTTCAGTTCATTCTGTTTCCTGAAAAATTCAAAAATATGACTGAGGCCATTAGTTTTAAGAGGGTGAGAATATGAGTTTTTTTGTAAATGTTTAGAGTTTTTGATGAACTACCACTATAAAAAAATCTATATGCTCAAATTCTTTTTAATTATTTGCGAAATAAATTGTTCCATGTTGTGATGACTGGCAGTAGATTTCCATATTGAATGGAGAACTGCCTTTCCCTTCATAACCACTGTAGCCTCTGTCATGTTAATAAAATATAAACAGAATTCAACTGGAAATGTTACAAAAAGCCATCTTACATAAATGTGGTGGGTATGTGGTATATGTATATGGACAAAACAAACTGAGATCAGGAGCTTATCAAAATTCTGCAGTGACACAGGCATAGTAATTGTTCTGATTTGATTTTCTGCTCTGCCATCAGTGAGCAGTGGGCTTGCATTAGAAAATTTAATTGACCGGTTATGGGCTCTCTAATGGGCGATGGAACTGGCGGTCGTTCTGAAATAAACACTGTCAGGAGGCTTTAGGGAGTTGCATTTCTGGAACAAAACCAGTGTGATCACAAAGACATTTCTTCCACCTTAAGTTTCCATCTTCTCTTCTCATTTTCATATTAAATTCTTACAGCATTGCTGTAATGATGAACTCAAATGTAACAGCTTGTGTTAAATCTCGACAGATGATTCTTGGTGCTAATGCCAGTTTGGTAATTATGGTGTCTTTCTCTGTTTGGTGTTAAAATCGGTAACATATCTTGCCTAATTTTAGCACCTCGGACAAAGGGTTAAAATAAAAGGATGTGATGCTCAAATTGAAGCTGTATATATATAGATACTCTCACTGGGTGTTAAGCTGTTAATGTGTATGAATATCCTGTTATGTTGCAGCAGTAGATTACCCTAAGCTGTTGTTATTTATGGTGTTCTCTTTTATTTATGGCATATTTGTTGTTCCATGTTGATATTACAAAGCATGAATTTGCTCTATTTGAGAAGCATCTGAACAGACAGCGTGTTTTCTCACTCTGTTGTTTGTCTTGCAGTTGCAGTTGCAGAAGACTCAGTATCTGCAGCTGGGACAGAACCGTGGGCAGTACTATGGAGGATCTTTGCCAAACGTCAATCAGATTGGAAGCAGCAGTATTGATATGCCTTTTCAGGTGAGGGATTATACATCCTTGAATTGGCAATGGAAAACAATGTATTTTGGAATAACAAAACATACTATGAAAACCTCAGTGATTTTAGCAAGATTAGTTTTACATCTGTTTCCTATAAAGCTGTATCTACCTCTGAGGCCAAGTAATATCCTGAAATACTGCTTCAACCTGTGGCAGCTCTATATAAACGCGCAGTAAAATCCCTCTCCCTGGGATTAATACTCTGCTACACAGGAAGTGAGGTACTCACTGTTTATGTAAGCGGCAGTAGCTCACTGTTTATGATAAACAGATGAAATAAATAAACCCACAGGCTGCATTAGTTGTGTGTTTTACTGTTGAAGGGTGGGCTATACTTTCACATAGAGACCCCTGAGTTAATAAAAACTTTTTTTCAGGCTGGAGAAAGAAAAGTCAGCCACATTCATCACAGTCACAGCTTATAAACCATTTGTGGTTTAAGTGTTTATAATAAATGGTAATATAGAGGCTACATCAAGTAAGTTTTTCTTGTGTGTTTTGTTCCGGCGGTGCCCAAAATTTTAATTTCAGAGCACCATCTGCTTTAAATGCTCTTTAAGCTTCTGATATATTTTAGTCCCACCAAATTTAAAAAGACAAAAATCTATCGAAGCAACCTAGGCCATAAAGTTAGTTGCAACCCTAGACTTTAAAAAATTGCTGAAAATGGAGAATTCTGACCTTAGCATTTGCTGTTGATTGATATCAGATGTTCTCCTTTTTGGTTTTGATTGGTCGATGATCAGGAAGTGATATTCATGAGCGCAGTGGTGTTCGAAAAGTTCAGCTATGGTGACAAAAATCTGTTTACTGTAAGCGGGTGTTCAAATAGATGTGAAATCAACTTAAGTGGTCACAGAACCTTAAGTTGGATATAAACGCTTTTCTATGCATTTAACAACATTTATCTTTGGTTTTATACAACCATTAAAGTATCAACTTTTAGATTTACTTTCTATTTAATTTTTTCAGGTATAATAAACTGCTAAAGTTTGAATAAGAAAGTCTGACGAAAGAGGGAAAATACTTCATAATAAAGACTATAATGTAGAAGGAAGGTGAGCAGAAGAGAGAAAACTGACACGTTAAATGTTGTGGGTGTGTTGTTGAAATGATTTGACCCATGTTGTTTGAGATATAAAAGAAAGTAAAGGAGCCCCCCCCCCCCCCCCCCCCATTCCACCTTAAGAATTTCATATTGAAATCATTGTGTCGTATCACAGTTTCACTCCAAGCATCCAAAAGTCAAAAACACCAGGACAGGGAATTAATGATATGTTGTTCTGATGGAGCTGCAGCGCATGAGGGCGGGTTTCATAGTAGGTTCATATCTACACTGTCATTTATAAACACTTTGAGAGAATTAAAATGTTGGCTCATACAAGTATTAAAAGAAAAGCAAAACAAAATAAGCAAACAAAAAACAAAAAAGGTTCATCTTGCTCCACTTGCACCTTATTTGACGCCAGAGTCCCTGTTTAATTTTTTGTGACCTTTCTGCATGAAGGACAACCTGACTGGACGAAAAGAAATAAAAGCTCTTTTGAATTATGATCACAGGATGCAGAAATTGATTCAGTTCTATCTTTGATACCCAGCACTATCCACAAACCCTTTGCCTATTAATGCTCACTGTTTGATTTGATTATAAATTCTTTGTTTGCAGATGTCAGGGATGGACACTAACAGGTCAACACGACACCATGGATTGGTGGATAGAGTCTACCGAGACCGAAATCGAATCACATCACCCCACAGAAAACCTCTGTCTTTTGACAAACATGGACGCCAGATATCCTTTAAGTCTCTTTATTAAGTTGCTTCTGTAGAAACCCAAACACTGTTTTATCCCTCATTTGGTGCTAGTCTCTGCCTGAAGTCTGAAGCTGGTACAGCTTAATGAAGGTCCTTCAAAGCTTTCTATTTCTTTTCTTGGATTTACTAACACAAGTTGAAGTGACAGGTTTCTGGTAACTTTCCTAAAACCAACTTGGGTCAAAAATTGAAGGTTTATTTCTTGCTTTTGAGCACAAAATGTTTTACAAGATCTCTATCTCCAAATATATTTCATGGCTATTTCCTTTTTATCACATGCTGATTTATTCACATTTCCTCCTACATTGCTATTTATCAAACCTCCATGTTTTTTTAAAGAATTTGCAGCAACAAATGTGTCAAATCTGCCAAGACTTTCTCCCTCCAGCTTTATTTTCTTAACCTGCAGTCTCACATTGACAGCTGTCCATATGGCGCTGTTTATCTGTCACCCCCACCTGATACCAGCTGGAGGAGGTAAGACAGCCTCCTAGGAGGTCTAGCTCTGCATGACTGTTTATCTCAATCTGCACTCTGTTTGTTATGATATAGTCCTGACATAGCTTTCAGTGATTAATCTGACTAGAACCACTCACTTTACTTAACGTGAACTGTATCACTTCCTGTTTATGAAGATAGAGGGTCAGATCAAGACACATCTGATATAAAAGTGGGACTTTAAAACTGATTAAGACTCATCTCGCTCAGTGCCTTGAGTTACGAGATTGTGGTCATACAAATTGGACTTTTATGAAAGGGCATAAGGCTGCATGGTGGCACAACGGTTAGCGCTGCTGCCTCACAGCAAGAAGAATGATGGCTTTTCTGTGTGATAGTCATCCATGACCCTTAGGATAAAGGATAGAAAATGAATGAATGAATGAATTTAAGGGCACAATGAAATGCAGCAAAGTTTTAAGAGCAGATACTTTTGATGTATTTGTGGCTAATTTACATGTTAGATTTGAGAATGTGATTATCTGGTTTCACAATGCTGATGCAAAAAAGCCTCAATTTAAATTGCTTTTTGTGTGCACCTGGCTTCTGAACCTGTCATACCTGGTTTGATTTTACTTCTTTAATGTGAAGTTGGAAAATGTGGCTCGATGCTGTTTCCTTGCATTTTGCTAAACTATTGCTTTTTATTGTACGATGTTTCAAAAATCTTGTAGGACAAACTCTGACTCAGCACTGCACCAGAGCACATTAATCCCAGCCCAGCAGGCTTCCTTCACAGGAGGGTCACAGGAGCTCCAGCCAAAACGAGGTCTGTATGATTGATAAACATTTCTATATGAAGGATTTGTTTTTGGCTAATTCTGTTGAAATACAAAGAACATGCTGAGTAACATGATATGTATGAAATACTGAGAGTAGCAGATTGAGGGAAGGGTAAAACTGTATTTAGATAAAATCATGCTGTAAAATCTGAGCCGTTAATTAGGCTGCTTTTGGTGACTCAGACTGCTCAGGTGTTTATTATGTGCAGAAGATGGTCCCGGTGTTTGGGGCTGTTTTGTCATAAGCTGTTTTTCTTCTTTTTTTTTTTTTTTCGTTATTTTGCTGCCTTCTCTTGGCAGCTCAGTGGAGTGCCCTCCAGTGTGTGATGAAAGGGTTTTGAATGTAGCTTTGAAGGTGGAGGAGGGAAATTGACTGCTGGGTAGAAGGGGTGTATCCCAGTGTCTGATAAATGTGACTGCTAACAGCTGTGTGACATGGATTATTTTAATTTCAGAGGCAGTTTGATAAAGTTCACATAAATCTCCTCTGAGATTTTTTGGAGTTTTGCACTTTAAGAGTCAGTTTGTATTTTAAAATTTATCCTATACTTTTGTTTTTTACTTGTTTTTTTCTTCAGTTTTTCAGTCATCTCTTTAACAGTTATGCCTTTTGGCTCCCAATGTATTTGCCAGTCATGTTAAACTGTAAACTGTGATTGTTGTTGGCTCAAACAGGCTCCACATCTGTGAGCCCCAGAACCTTTTTTTTAATGTCTTCATATCTTTGTAGTTCTGCTGCTTACAGTACCTGGGGCTGAAGCAATCAAACGAGAGGTTGACGAGGACGGACAGGAACTGAGCTGGGAGTGTAAAAAGGTCCAACACTCACACGCACATCGATGCGCTTTTGGTTGTCGGCACAAAACTGGTTCCATAAATTTCTTTTTCTTTCCAGAACATGTTAAGGTCCAAGCCCTGCAAAGTTCCGGGGATCAAGTGAGTGTTTGATTGATTTTCTCAAGTAGACCTGGTCTGAAGACATGTTTTATTTTCTGATTAAATGATACTCTGGCTGGCCAAAAAAAGTTGCTACCTGGATTTAACTAAGCAAATAGGTACAAGCCTCCCATTGGATAATTACTGCATAGGTGATTATCTTTCAGCTGGCAACAAGTTATTTAACCCCAACTGGTGCAATGAGTAACTTCTCATTTCTTAAACAACCATTGAGAAAGACACATCCTGTGGTCGTGGAAAAGACATTAGTCTGTTTAAGAAGGGAAAAGCGAAAAAAAAATCCTTAATGATCGTGATTGGCGACCACTTAAATGTTTGGCCAAATCAAATCAAAGAAAAACTACAGTAGAACTCAGGGGTATGTTCACAGTAAAAGTTAGAACATTTTCACAGGCACAATGTGAAGGGAACTCAAGGGATTGGGATTGAACAGCTGTGTGTCCTACAAGTCAGTGAGGCTAACTGAAAAAAAAAAGGCTTTAGTTTGCTAGGGGGGAGAATAAAGATTGGACTCTGGATGAATAGAAGAAGATCATGGTGTCTGATGAGTCCAGATTTACCCTGTTCCAGAGCGATGGGCGCATCAGGGTAAGAAGAGAGGCAGGTGAAGTGATGTACCTATCATGCCTAGTTCCTACTGTACAAGCCTGTGGGGGGAGTGCTATGGTCTGGGATTGCTTATCTAAGCTTATCTAAAACAATGTCACCGTGAATGCATGCTGTCACCAAAGCAAAAGTCAGTCCAATGACATGTTGCTGTCTGTGACTTTTTTTTTGGTGGGGACTTTTTTTTGGCCAGGCAGTGTATATTTAATGTTTTATCATTATGAGCTTCAAATACAACTCACATTCTCACACACCTGGTTGAATATGTATGAATTAAATGAAGCTTTTTAGTCTGAATTAAACATTTTTGTACTATGACCCCCATTGATCCGTCTGTTTCTTTTTGCAGCATCTTCCCATCTCCTGACCAGCAGTTGACCGCTTCACTAAAACCAGCAGTCCTCAACACCGGCGGTTCTCTTCCTGACCTGACCAATATCCAATTTCCTCCCCCGCTGCCCACCCCGCTCGACTCAGATGATGTTGCAGCCGCCTCGTTCAGCGCCTCTAACAGCACACAGAATCTGGCAAACACCCAAGGTAACTCTACAGACAGTGGTCTGTTCTCATTTAGCATCAAAACGTTTAACTTTGATTGAGTCACGTGCAGGATACTAATGTTTTTCATCTCAGCATGTAAGCTCTCTATTGTTCCAATTCCTCCAATGACTCTGTTTGTGCTTTTTAAAAGCTCTTTCCTTATGTTGTCTTTTTGTGTTTGTGTGTTTTCTGGGTAGGAGTGAGCACATCTCAGCCCACAGTAACCATGGAAATGCAGCCCGGGCAGGACAACATGGTCCCTCTCATCCTGAATGCAGGAGACTCTCACCAGCCTCAAAGTCTGCAGCTCTCCCCAACATCTCCTCCTCTTTCTCTCTCTCAGGTGCGGAGCTGCTCTCTGTCCTGACCTCTGCTGCAGTTAATCAAACACGCAAGTGAAACAAACAACTGAGTGTTTGATTTTAGTTATTTAAGTTGCATCGTAGTCGTGGTATTTTTCATGGAGCCACATGTTGTGTGTAGGAAAATCCAGAGCAAGTGACACTTATTTGAGTTTCTGCTTCTGTTCTCTTTTAGGCGGCTATCAATGCCATGAACCTCGAGCAACAACTGTCTCAGTATGCCTTCTTCAGCCAGCAGCCGCCATCCCAGGCTCACCAGAACCAGCAAGTAAGTCAAGGTTTGAAATATCAATCAAACTGATAAAACCACGCTGAAGTATTAGAAGCAATGGATGTTTATGCTTTGTCATTTATCAGTCCAGAAGATACCAACCCATACTAGTTCAACAAATCTGTAAATCACATCCAATAATAACTGTACAAAAGAAAAAGAGGCTACATTTTAAGAATACTTGATTTAACCTGTCAGTATCATTTGATGTGACATAAAACTTTGAAAAGGATTTAATCTTTGGGTCCATGCTCACAAATTGAATGTATTTCACTACATAATGTCTTTTCAGCTTCATTTCTGTTCAGAATCATTCAATTATGTCATATATGCTACAATCAGAGCCAAATATTGACAGCCAGCACATGTTTGTGTTTTCAAAAATAAAACATGCAAGCATCTAGATGTGAAAACATCAACACCTGACATGGAGCTGCATCTTATTTCTGCTAATTAGGACCATGTGTTCACACCTGCAAGGGTTTGCATGATGGAAAGCTGTATTTATCTACTGAGACTGAAGGTTTTCACACTGAGAATTAACAAAAAAAATCATCCTCGAGCAACCAGCTGGGCTGAGCTGGCACAGACAACTCTCTCTCTGTCTTTTTATTACAAGAGTTATTTGCCTTTGTTTGCCATCGTACCCTACTTATTATGTGGAGGGGAATATAAAAATATTTATTAAAAAGTAAAAAATCTACTGATTGTGATAAAGCTCCTAATTTCTGTTCAGCACAGTGAAACTTTTTCTCTACTTTCACCCACTGTGAAGGAGATTTGCTCTGATGTAAGAGCACTTCATTAATAAAACATTGAAACTCATTTGTTGACTTGTTCACCCCCCCAACAAGGAGACTTTTTCCATTTCTAATTCCAACTACTGTTAGCATTTCTTAAAATAGTTATTTATATTAGAGAATTAAAAAGTTTGATAATGATACTCGATTTTATCAGGGCTCAAATATTTAACAACACGTGACAAAATAAGGCTCACGTGTATTCATTCTTTTTTAATATCTGTAGATGAAACAAATTCTGAAATGCTTCATCAGTGAGGGGCTGGTATTAAAAGATAATGTATTGCTTTCTTGATTTATGAATCCATGCTTGATGTTTTTCCAGCAGACAGGTCTGGTCCAGCTGTCATCCTCGGTGAACTCCTGCCCAACATCAGACAACCAGACGTCCTCACAAACCAACATGACCATAGACATGAATGCGGTGAGCATCGTAGTGTTGTGTTGTAGCTTTTATTACAAATGATAAGATTCTAGGTTGGTCAGTGGCGCTGTATGGCTTTGCATATATGTCACCAGCCCAAATACGTCCATCTCACATGTATTACTAGTGAAGTGTATATTTTCCATCGCAGGTTTCTGTAATTTATTCGTTTTTTTGTGAACTGTGAGGACTTTGTAAGTGATCTTGAAAAAGCCTTGTATTTGGATAAATGCCTGATCCTAATCCACAACTTAATAGAGACTATCAGCATTATAATAGGTTATTTCTGAGTGCTATTCCTCAGCTTCTCAAACAAGCACAACCAAATTGATTTATGGCATGGTGAAGTCTCCATAACAACACACACAGGCTGATGAAGTTTAGCAGAAAGAAGAGAGATCAGTTTTTCTCTGCTGAAAACAATGTCTTGTATTTATTTATGGTAATACTGAAAACAGGAGCTGGACTACCTGACAGAAGCAGAGCAGAAACAAGCTAAAAGGGAGTGTGATAGAGGACAGGGTAAAGGCTAAAACACGGTCTAAACTGTTTGTGATGAAAAATTTTCATTCCAACCCACATGCGGCAATAACACATCAGTGGTCTGGTCAAACCTGAGAGTCTATCAATAACATGAAGAGCCAAGTTACATTTTCTCTGGCTGGTAGATGAGCACTGGCAGGACACAACCAGGATTCACAAATGTTATATGTTACAGATATGTCCTAAAGTAGCGTGCTGTGAGAGGCGCTAAATATAACCAGTCACTAAACTATGGTAAAAACTTTACAAAGTTTGCTTGATATCCAGTTTCAAATAACAGTGCTACGTAGCTACAAATAAATACATTACCTTGTCGGGATATATCTGGTAAAAACAACAAGGAAAACTAGTGTTAAAAAGAAGATCCTATTTACTTTCATTTTTCAAATGAAACAATATCACGACAGTGTGCATGCAAGTGCTCATGGGAAGCACAGTCTTTGTCCTGGGAAAACAGCACCAATTCAGTCCAAAGGTGTCACTGCGATCTACTTAATACACATCCTATTCCTCACAGTCCCTTTAAATGCCAAAAGCACACAAAAACAGTTTAAACTGAAAAAGTCATCCCAAAATTCACTCTGTTTGCAGCAGTTTATATCCTTTTGTGATTTTTCTTCTCTTAATTCAAAAATCTTTTCTTGGACAAGCTCTGGTATTGTCCATAAAGGGTGAAACTGTACTTAAACATTTATGATAATCAATTCTTGTCAGATATTGCATCTAATTCTTTACAATGAGGTTTCATAAAAAGAAGAGCTTGATGCATTAGATGAAAGCTCTGAAAAGGGTGTTAAACATCAAGCACTCTAAATGCTTTTGCAGCTCTCTCCTGGCCTTCATATCTTGGCTCTGGCTACTCTTCTTCTGTTGCAGTGGGAATTTGTTTGGATAACTGCACACGTGAAGTGGCCTACATTTGCATGGTCTCAGTTGGAGACTTGCAGTGTGAGGTCAAGTGAAACACAGTTTAGACTGAACTATCTTTTCACCACTAGTGTACAGCACATTTGTGCTTCTTTTGCCTTCATTTGGTTTGCCACAGTGACTTCATGAATGTTACAGCTTTCTTTCATTTTCTTCAAACAGAGCTTTTCAAATCATTGAACTGATTTATCGAAAGACCTTGAATTTCTGTATCACGTCTTTATCACATGCTACCAATATTTTGATCGTTCAAAAGATAGTGAGTAGGAAGGCTTGAACTTTTGAGAGCTTTGGCTCATTCAAGATCATCCATGTCATTGCTGCACCTTAAAATTCAAGTTTCTTGACATGCTATGTCATCTATAGTGACGGTACCTTTTTACTTATTAACTGATATACTCTTCTCACATATTCTTCCTCTGATTTTGTTGGATATGTGAATGGTGAAGAGCAGAAACGAGGGAAGAGAACAAAAGAGAGCAGATTGGCTCTCTCTGATCCTCCAGTTTTACAGCGTTCAGTCTCTTAGCTTTGATTGCTGGCACCATATTTCCTCTCTTAATTAATCCCCTGTTGTTTTCTGTGTTTCTCCCAGATCTTCTTCAGCATTCTAAATTAATACATTGATGAAGCAAAGCACATACTGTGCAATGCTGTAATTAATTTATTTGTATTCCAGCCTCTATACCAATATTTTTTTGAATCCTCCATCATCCACAGCTTAAATGGATAACTTTCAGCAAGACAAGCTCCAGAAATACATTGAACAAAGCTCCATATCCAGAACAAGCAGACGACAGTTAAGACTCTCCTCCACTGTGTGTAATTTAAACGTATCCTCTTGTATCAGTCCTCCTCCCTCCAACAGTACCGCAGTAGGATTGGATCCTCTGCCAATCAGTCTCCAACCTCCCCTGTCTCCAATCAAGGCTTCTCACCAGGAGGCTCGCCTCAAGTAAGGGCGTGTGGATCAGCGAGCTGCAAGCTCTGTTTAAACATCTCTGTCCCCCTGCATCGTAGTCCTGTGGTTAATGTTGCCAAGTAGGACTCAGTGGCTGCCCCCTCACAGCTGCTTGTATTGTGTTGACAAAACCAGATCTGGGCAAAAAAAGTGTAAGACGTCCATTTCAAACATTATGTCAAGATAGAGACTTAGGTACTTACTGTCCACCTCAGTTACTTTGACTCTGTAAATAGTTGTGGTGAAATAAAGGGTGAAAAATTCAGGTTCCTGACGTTAGTGTCAGAAATACTCTGTAAGTGCTATAAAAAAGACATGAACTTATACACTAGCTGTTTCACAGGCCTTGTATAGTTAATTATTAATCCTTTTAGATTTTCTTTTCAAAATTAGACACAAAAAGGTAAACAGCATGAACGGATTTCTGGAATAACATCATGTGTTTTAGGGTACAAAATAGAGGTTCAACATTTTATGATTTAATATTTTATTAGTTGAAAAGATTTGCAACCATTTTGCTTGTTTGCACATATACCAGTCTGATGTTGGCAGGTAACTTTAGCTTAGCGTATTTGCATATATGCCAGTCTTATGTTAGCAGCTCATGCTAGCTCAGCTCACGTATAGATACACAAATCTTATATTGACATCTTTAGTTACCTTTGCTTGTTTGTAAACAATGATGTTTGGGGCTTGAGTTATCTTAGCTTGTTTGCATGTGCACTAGATACACTAGTATTAGCAGCTCAAGCACAACCTTACAATTATGGTTAATGATGATCCATGGTTTTTAACAGAAAAAAAAGAAGTGAAAATTTAAACCTGTAGAAATACTAATTTCGTCCCACCCATGTTTTACATGGGTTGTATGACAATAAAACTCCTTGAATCCTTGAATCCTTGAATACTCTCTCAGGAAACACCAACAGTACCGACTTTGTGGCACTAACGGGAGTTTCTCAACAAGGACTCTCAGGTAAAGAGGATTAATTTCTCAGTGAAAATATAAAATTTAGGTTCACCCCTGTTTATAAAACACAACTGTGTTTATAATTCATGGTTGTGGTCTTAGTTGTGGTCCAGTTTTGCCCAGATCTGACCACCAACCTGTTGAAGCACTCTGTCTTTGATGTGTTGTTACGTAGCTGTGTCCCTGACCTTTCCTCTTTGCTGCTTCTGTAGTTTTTGCGTTGCATCTTCACTGTTCCCCCTCAAAGTCCCGCTTTCCAAGACCCTGTATTTTCTATGTGTCTATGTTCATCAGATTTTTGTGTTGAGTGTGATTTTTGCACCAGCATGGAGATTTACGGCACTTTTGAATGACACTCACAGTTACATCACAACAAGCTGAGCCTTGCTTACAGGGTGGTGCATTAAAAAAGACTTAACACACCCAAAGTAAACATGGTTCAGTGGTGTTAGACTCTTTATGAGCCTTTGAGATACAAAACCCTGGTATGTAAGCTGCTCTGTTTATCTTTAATTTCTTAAATAAACCATAATTACATGTTTAATTATAGATTATGCAGAATATTTGATTCGTACAGCGTTCATGTAAAGCCTCCTCCTAACCCAAGATGTTAGTGTCTGCTTATTTCAGCGTTTGCCTCTGCTGAACTGTAAGTGTGATGTTGTGTTTGGGATGCAGAGAATAAGAAATTTGGCTGGTGACAGTGATGAGACGTGCTCTGTGCATCCGTGTGTGTGTGTGTGTGTGTGTGTGTGTGTGTGTGTGTGTGTGTGTGTGTTAGTTTCTTCATGTTTGTCCTACTCGTTCACTCCTGAGCTGAAGCTGGCTCACTTTCAGTCCCGAGGTTATCCACAGGCTAAACCGCAGCTGACAAGCTGTGCGCTCTATTATCCTGCTCTGCCCTGTGGGGACATCTGCAGCACACACAGATAATTTGGTTTTGAAGGAGGGAGAGCTCGGGCTGAGAATATGATCCAATTACTTATACATTAAGGGGCCACAATGAAATCGGAGAATTTCTGCTGCTGGTTCAATGAGGACATCAAAATGAGGGACTTGAAGAGAATTAGCTCACACTAGATGAGTCAGTGGAGGGAGGAAAAAGATTAAAAGGGATTAGATTTACAGTGATTCCTTTTATTCCATGTGAATCTCATCCTATTTGGTTGGTGGTAATTAAAACACTGAGGTTAGAAACTAGAACAGGAGGCTCATGTTGAAGAAGCCTTTTTAAAGCCCCTCTCCTTATTAGTTGTGCATCATTTTGTCATTTGATGGGAGTTTATCTATCAGCATTTAGAATCTGATGTCCTTTTTTGATGGTGGGCTACAGCAGTGTTTCTCAACCTTGGGGTCGTGACTCGTGACCCCACATGGGGTCACCTGGAATCCAAAGAGGGTCCCCTGAATTGTCTAGTAGTTGATGAAAAAATACTGATAAATTTTTTTAGTTATTATTATGCTTTTTAAAACATTTAAGTGTTGACATTTAGTTATTAAGTATTTTAGTATTTTTAGTATTTTATCTTAGGGTGTTTTTGTAGGCTTTCTATAAGTCCAATGTAATTTATATTCCCCAGTGATAGGAAAACTGCTGAAGTGTCACTTAAGTGTTTCAAAGTGTCTTAGGTGTCAAATCCATAAACTCCTCTGATCTTAAATAAATAAAGTGCCTGCTGCATCTCAGCTAACACAGGAAATAATGGCAATTTTAATAGTACGAGGTCACAAATGTGGAGTCAGACCGTCAGGTTATGTGTATGCGTTTGGCTTCTGAATCTTGTTTGCTATGACATTATTTTTCTAACTCCTTTTAAGTATCTTTCCAACTCTTGTTAGTGTGCTTTCCTAAATATTCAAGAACATAACCTATGTATACAAAATTTAAAGGATCTGTGAGTTTGAAAATAACGTTCTAAGAGAAGTAATCGAGCACTTTGTCGTTCTGATGTTGTGGCCAATCTGGCTGTGTCCTTTTTGATTGTCTGTATTTCATGTGTAATAAACAGTTGTGAATAATTTGTTGTCCACACAAGATGGTTCAAGTCTGACTTCACTAATGTTCGCCCTTTGTTGTTGCAGCATAACTCCATACTGGGGAGTGTGTTTGCAGACTTCTATGACCAACAGCTCCCGTCTCTTCAGGCCAGTGCGCTTTCACAGCAGGTACACGTTCAGTCATGCTATGAGTTCAGCTTTCAACTAGCTCCTCTTTTTGTGCAGTTGTACCTCAGAGACAGCTTCCATCATTGTGATTCTTAGTTTTGTCGTCATTTCCAGCTGGAGCAGTTCAACATGATCGAAACTCCCAACAGCTCTGACAGCCTGTTTAACCAGACCTCCACCCTCAACTACTCCCAGGCCCTCATGATGGGTTTGACTAGCGGCCATTGCAACCTGCAGGACTCTCAGCAGCTGGGCTACAGTAGCCATGGCAACATCCCCAACATCATTCTCACAGGTGCTGTTTTGACTAACGCGAGGCTTGTGTGTAGCTCTGAGAGAATTGTGCGACAAATAGAAAACCTTTTGAAGACAAACCAGAATGAAGTGTAAATTTTTCCTCACACATCTTGTTGACACAGTGACTTTCTGTTGCCGCACTGTGAATTACTTGGCAACTATACTGACGTAGATTGTGAAATAATATGCTGTTGCTGTTTATCAATCACACATTATCTCTTAGCCCTGAGTCACTGGAAAGTGCCAACGCATGTCACACTCAAGAGTAGGCTGTGAAAGGGTGCTACTTTCATATGCTGTCTGTATAGGAAAAAAGACATTCTGAAATGATAACACATGAAAAATTTTGGCAAAGCACTGCAAAACCAAACATCTTAGCAAGTTTTAAAACTTTGTTTTAAGAAGAAATTGTCCTATTGGATTCAGCATGAGCTACATTCACTTGACCAGTTCAGAAGAAAAATCTCATGTCATGATATAACAAGGCAAAATGGTATCCAGATTGCTTTTAAAGATTTAAATAAATCTTCAAATGGGGCCCTTGTTTAGTTTCTTGTTTACCACATTATTATTTTTAGAAACTTGACAAGAAAATTGTTCTTACCCCATTGAAATGTCTTATTATGACAATTAGGTGTCGCTTTTGTCTTATGATATCTTGAAATAAGACATTTTTTGGACGTGTCAAGTAAACGTGGCTCACATTAAGTCTGATGAAATTTGCGAACCTGTAAGGTAAAGTGTTTTTTTCACCATGGCCCCAATCCCACATCGTCACCCAGAATTGTCTTTGTTTACATTTCTTCTCACAGGTATTCAAAATAGTGAGATATTTGGCGTTAAAGGGAGCAGGATGACAAAACACCACACACACATGTAAAAGACAAAACTAGCAAATAGATGAGAAATACAGTTTTGCCCACAAGTGCCTTGCAGTGGCTTTTTTTGTACCATCCAAAGAAGCTAATAGAGGGGAGAACATGATCTACTAAGTGGGTTGGGATGTTTCTTATGATGGACAGTGACAACAGCTAAATGTTGATCAAATCTCTCCTTAGAGTTCTTTTTATTTCTCTGGATGATAATATTAAAAGTGTTCCTGACAAGTTTTCAGCCCCACTGTTTTCCTGTCAGTTTCAGGAGGCTTGCACTGCCTTTTACTGACTGCTTCCTCACCCAAATGTGCTATTATTATGTCAAGATGTCAAGTCTCTCACAGGAAGTTTTATTTTGTCAAATTATAACCTGACATGCTAGCTTATTGTCTGTTCTTGCTGCCAGAAATGGCTCATTTTAACTAGTCAGCTTTCTCTCGTATAGCTTCGAATCTGCATATGATGTTCTCAGCTGTTTGGTCTTTAAATGTGTTGTTTTTCTTTGTTCAGTGAGTGGAGAGTCTCCCCCTAGCCTGCCCAAAGACCTGACGGGCTCGCTGTCCACAGATGTCAGCTTTGATATTGACTCCCAGTTCCCACTTGATGATCTGAAAATTGACCCACTGACTCTTGACGGCCTGCACATGCTCAATGACCCAGACATGGTCCTCGCTGACCCTGCCACAGAGGATGCGTTTCGACTTGATCGACTTTAGCTGACACAGCACCACAGGCCGACGTGCAGGTGTTTGAACACCTCTGCCCTGTGGAGAGTAAGGACAGGAGTCACATTTCGGAGGGTAAATCCAAGAGGAGAGGTATGCTTGAGTGTATAGGTTAAGACCTTGTCAGGGGCAAAGCATTGTTCCAATCAAACCCAGTCAAACCCCAGAAGAGTTTTATGAGGAGGAATCATTGTAGAAATGCATCTTTCATCTTTGAAGACTGCTGCCGGCCACCCATCTCCTCAGAACTGGAACCATGATTTAGGACTGATAACACTCAAGTTGTGGTATGAATCCTGTTTGCAAATCTATCACTCCTTTTTATGCATTAGTTTTGGTTATGTTTTTTTATCCTTTATTTTGTGGAGCTTGAACATGAGTATAGGACCCTCAATGTCTACAGTGAGTAATCCCTTATAAATGCACAGTAATTGACACACCTGTTCATATAGTAAAGCTGGGTGATGAGCTGGAGGAAACACCTGTCAGTTCAAGCTGGTCATACTTTAAAGTGGTCGATTTATCACAGAATCTAAAATCAAGTTTGGTTTCATTTCCACCAAGTTACATCTTGAGAAAAAGATGACGCGTTATTATTTGCCAGCTAAGTTATTTTTAAGGAAATGCTGATTATTAAATATTACCATGGTTAATAGCAGTCACCACTTATGCATGAAATTAGAAAACACTGTGCATACTTGTTTTGCCTTAATAGCTTAACATTTGAGTTTCATGCAAAGATGACTATTATGTAAATGAAAAAAAAATCATCTCAAATGTAGAGTTAGTGTTTTACAGGTGGTCAGGCCCACATCATTTACAGTTGCATTACTGTTGTGTTTTTGAGGTGTACAGATCTTTATCCATTGACACTACCATAGCATTTCTCATCAGTCAAATCCACACGGATAAAGAAAGAGTTTTTCTTTATGGAATAGATGTTTACAGGCTTGTTTTGTGTTTGATATATCATGTACAAAATGTGATTAGATTTTGCGTAAAGCTATCTATGCAAAACTACTGCGACTGATTTAGGACTGTCACGTGAAACACATAAGAAACCCCTTATAAAGTAAGCCTATGTGCAAGATTCTTATAGTGATGTGCCATGTGTTTTGTTTTTTTTTTACTTCTGGTTTTCTTTCAAACAAGTATGATGTGATAAAGAGTGGCTCAGTGAGTGCGGCACACAGTAGAAACTCTCCTGGATTTCTCCCAAAGATGTGACTTCAGTGGAGTTGAAATATATATATTTTTCCAGACAATTAAACTGCCTCTTTATTAGAACAGCATTGTTGATGCAATGAGAATGTATTTCGGTCACATCTGTTAAATGCCATTTTGTTGTCCTCAATGGCACTCATGTCAAGCCTTTATGTACTGTTGGACCAAACGTCTCTCACCTGTTTGTTTCCCTTCCTGCAGAAGTAATGTGTCAAATTGTTTTCTGTTACTTTTATTTGATGACTTTGTTGTTTTCCAGGCACTACAGTGACACTGAAACCGGTTCCTTGTTACGCTCACTTTATCTTATCAACTTTTTTTGGAGTCATCCTGGCTCTTTGGCTCTGTTTCTTTTTTGGGAGGGGGTTCACTTTTGCTCTGAAACACTCCTTGGTGAAGTCAGCATTCACAGCTTTAATGTGACCCATATCTCATGTTGCACTTTATGCATTTATGTAAAACACTGATTAACGGGAGGGATAATTCACCCTCATATGACTGACGCGTGCACTAGACCTCTTGTGGCCCTCTCTGTTTCAACTTGCCTTCTAAGTAAAAAAGAAAAAGTAGAAAATAAATATGGAAAAAGTATAATTAACTTAAAGTTATTTTTCAAAATTCATATAAATATAGTCTATTTCAAAGGAGCTGTTTTTTAACTGAAACTGAGTATTTTGTTAGCTGTTTACTGTTGCAGAGATTTTCCTAAATTCAGGAGCACATTACATACTTTATGGACTGAGGCGATCAGAGATGAGCAGCTCTTAACAGCGAAAGTTTGTAAAATATAATAACTCATTGGAATACTGAAAGTGTCTCATAAAAATAGATGAATAAACTGTTACAGTTGAGAAGGATTTCTCAAATAAGCACACTTGAAATTAGCAGGGCTATGACACCATGCCAGATTGGATCAGCAAATTTCTTAAAAAGTATTTTATGAATTTTTTTCATTCAGTGACAGAGAAAATGTCCAAAGCATGATTATTTGTTTACTACTAATGTGTTATGTGATCATTTTTCATCAAAATGCAGAAATATTTAATCCTTTGCTGCAAAATGAACCTCAAGGTCCATTTGTTTATCTTCATGTCACCATCGTTTCCACACAATGTAAATCAAAACTGTTCTGAAAAACTTTATGTAATAAGGGGAATTAAGTTGTCCTGAAAAACCTTTCCCCATGTTCTTAAAACTACTTTAATGAGTTGGATGCATCATGATTTCTGACTTTTGGTGCATTTTTTGCATTTTTGTTTGAAAAATGTTGTAATTGCATGAATCTGGATTTTTTTTCCCTTTTAAGGCTTTGGTTCTTTTTTTGTTGGGTTGAAGACAGCTTTATTTGTCTAGGTGTTCAGTTTTTGGTGATATTTGTCCTTTTTATGTCTTTTTTTAACTTTAGCATCATGCGTTGGCTACATATCTGCTAAATGAAGCCTAAAGCATCAGAATTATGGTAATCAGCCTTTTTATGCACATGCACAAGCTGTTATGTGGTACTATGTTTTTACACTGCAATATACAGTATGTGCTTATATTTTCTGTGCACCACCCACAGAGTTTGATTATGTTATGGTAAATCTAGACTAGCTTTGTATATTGCTGTGCGGTAGGAACAATGTTTTTCGTGCTTTATGTGCTATGATGTCAAAATGAGAAAATGCACTGAGAAATCCTGTGCTGCAACACGTCATTGTGGCTCTTATCTTCTCTGCTGGACCTCAAACTTTATCGTGAGCCTGGCATCTTTGTAGGTCCACTTTCTGTTTGGGTGTTTCTTTTTAACTTTACTTTTTGTGCTCATGTAGATAGCTCTGACTGATGTGTTGCCTGTTACTGTCACCTTTAAATGCATCAGCGTTCAGGTATCCATTGGTGTTATGTTTACCAATGTTTACAGAAACAAGAGTTTACAACAATGTTAGTTTTTCCTCTCTTGACAGAAAATGTTTTGGCTTTCTTGAATACTGATAGAATATACATGAACCACTTTCAGTGTGGAATAGCAAAAGTCTTTTTGCTATTTAAGTACAGTAAATCAGTCATGCAATTTGAATTGTATGACATTTTTGTCAATTTTATGACTATTATTATATATTCTATTTCTTGAAAGGGATGTAATATCCTTTTGGACTTCATCCTGAAACATTTCATGGCCCTAAAGGCACTTTTTATTTAATTCATGGGTTTTATCCAGCAGGTTCCCTTAAATGTGTACAATATTACAGAATTCAGTTATTTACACCTTTTAAGAGCACTTATCGTCGTTTTCTGTAGGTTTTAAATCGACTGACTTTAAATCAACTAAGAGGAACCAAATTTCCGTTCAGCCATGAGAGAAAAATAATGCTCTTTCTGTTGATACACATCATCTCTCTTTGCTTTCGAAGAAAATTATTTACATTGAAATTAGTTAATATAGAATCTGTCAACTTACCAGCGCATTTTTACAGTAATCATCATTACCAAAATCATAAGTAATCTTGATTTGACTCAGAGAACATCAGAACTTTCAATGTACTGAATTTGAAAACATCAAAGGAATTACCTTGACTTCTTTCTCCTTCTTACATCTCGTCAAACACTTTTTTTCCCACAGTGAATATTGCTTCTTGCATATTGTCAGGGGAACAGCATCAGAAATAGCAGATACAAATAGTGTACAGTCAGACTTTAAACATAGATATCTGTTGACTTTGTGACAAAACATATTCGAAATAAAAACTGAATGAGGAAGGTGGCAGGTCCTGTGGGGTTGCTCAGTGGGTTTCCCACATCTCTGAATCCTTATGTGCATTCTGAGGACAGCCTACTGCTGGTTCAAGCCTCACACAATGGCAGCTAAATTGTTATATAATGTATTTTGTTTTCAAGTACAGTGGTATATTTAAAAAATAAACAAAAAAAACATGCATTTTACTGCCATGAAGGGGGTGCACGATGCTCCTGTCATAACGCTCTCAGCAACAGGAAACATTATGCTCATAGAATATGCAAAATCTAGCAATCTGCAGCACAGCTTGGCAAGTTGGTACTTTTTTGAGCTAACCCTTTAAGGAAATTACTGGTTCAAACCTTGTTCTTCAAACTGCGTGTTTTCTATTTCGACTGTCAAATCGGACCAAAAGAATCCAAGATGGCTGTATATGTGTGCTGTATTGAAGAAGAAATACGCTTCTGTTTGAACTGTACCTGATGTATTTTTCTTGTGTGAAGGCTTCTGTCTTTGTATCTTTGCATTATTATTTGTTAAAGAAATTAAAATAAATATATCTGACTAAGCAAATATTTGCCCCTAAGTGCATTATTCTTATCAGGTGGACTCCAAAAAACCACAACAAAAGAAAGAACTAACTGTACTCACATGATGATTGCAGCCCCCATAACTGGCATAACTTAAGATTTTCTCACCCACGCCCAGCATTTACCCTGCTTCTCCCACTCCATCCACACTCATTTTAATGAGCTGACACTTCGCATGTGGGATGGACACAACAAAAGTAATGACCGAGATGAATGGTGATGATACTTCTCTCTTCTACATTGCAAAAAGCTCATATGAGTGGATATTTGGTTACTTGAAAACCTTGGAAATAAAAATAAAGTAATCATGACTGATCTTCAGTGGACCCACTCCAAGCAGACTCAAATTCTGTTCTCTTAAATGGATCAGCACTCTTTCTCCGGTCACTGAGCATCCTTATTTTTCCTTTACCTGCTCTCTTGTCATAGAAACAAGCTTTGCTCTAATAATTCTCCTTCAGACACTGTAGGACTCCCTCTGCTGGTCAAAAACTACAATCTTAAATCAGCAATTTCAATCATTTGTCACATTTTTTATTTGTTTTTTATTTATACACTTACACATACAGTTACACTACGTCTAAGGTTTGAAACTTAGGCTAAACAGTGACTGGTATTAATTTTCTAAATATAATAGGAGTGTTGGGCTGCTGGGTTGTAGCGTTGGCAGTGTGTGGGTGTGTGTGAGTGTGTGTGCTCAGATGGTTATTGATATTGGATGGAACTGCAAAAACTGTTCTTGCAATCAACAATAACTCAACTTGTTTTGATTTGATAAAGTCATGCAAGGACATGGTACTTGTAGCATAAAAAAATCTGAACAAATGTGAAAGCAAAAAATATAAAGAGCCATCAGTGTTCTGGAATTATTTTAGTGATTTGACAAGTGAAAACAACAGATACAAGCAGGTTTCTATGCTTTCAATATAAGGACTCAATACTTTTTTTCTATTTTTGTCAGTGAATAACTTTAGGATGTATAGCCAGGAGCTATGTATTACCCACAGATATTTCAATGTCAGAAACTGAAGTGGATACAATTAGAGTAGATGAGTGTGAATTTCTGTAGCTGCCTTACTCTTAATACTAAGCTAATTAGTTTTATTTATTTATTTACCATTTTTGTTGTTTATGGTTTCAGTCTCCGTACTTTAGTCAAAACCCCAGTTGGTTAAAAAAATATGGGCCACACCTGTTATACAGCTAACTTCATCAAGACGGTAAATTTGATTTAATTGATAGAGCCCGTTTTATTCTCCTTTTAAACATACTAAAGCCAAATAACACTGGTCCGTTGCACATGCAGCTGTGGAAAAATGAAGAGACCACTGCAAGTTTTCCAGTGTCTCTGATTTTGCTTTGTACAGGTATTTGTTTGAGTAAAATGAACTTTTTTGTTTTATTGTATGAACTACTGACAACAATACTCCCAACGTCCAAATATAGTCATTTAGAGCATTTATTTGCAGAAAATTAAAAATGGTCAAAATGCAAAAAAAAAAAAAAAAAAAAGCCCACTGTTTTCAGAGTTTACATAATGCAAAAAACAAGTTCATATTCAATTTTAAACAACACATTTCTAATATTTTAACTTTGGAAGTATTCAGAAATCAATATTTGGTAGAATAACCCTGATTTTGATAACATCTCTCATGTGTCTTCGCATGTTCTCCACCAGTCTTTCACAGAGGAGAGTGATGACCACAGCTATGGTTTTTATACATTTCCTAGTTAAATAGAATTTGTTTCAGTGATCACCTCATCAGAAGCTTATTATGTAGAAATAGGTGTGCCTGTGTTGGAGTTCAACAGACACTGCAATGGAATGACTGTCATATATGTAGATGCTGATTTCTGAAAAATTTGCAGTGGTCTCTTCATTTTTTTTTTCAGATCTGTATATCGAGAGCCCCGTAATTGGACAGGGTTGTACACCTTTAACATTTCCATGGGCATACCCGGGAGTGTAGGTGGACGCCAGGGATGTTTACTTGGCTACGTGCGGACGTCAGAGCGCATACATCGTATCCCAGCATGCAGCAGGAGGCCGTCGAGAGATCCAGCACCTGGTAGTGAGTTACCAGAGCGCCGAGCAGGCAGCAGCCAACGGCCAACACAGCGCACACATCTCCCACTCCATGTGAGAAAAGCGAGCCGTCTCCATCCAGGCGACTGAAAAATATGCTGTTCGGACGCCTGAGGTGTGACCGCACCTGCATTTGAGTCCCTATTGTCATCTGGTTTTCGTTTTGGAGGATTCCTCCCTCCATCTACCGGATCCCACCGAACGGGCAATGACAACGGTCTCAGCAACCCCGCAGCAGATGAAGGACCGGCTGCTGCAGGCCATCGACGGTCACAGCAATGTGAGTGCAGCTGCTACTGCTACAGCTACAGCTACAGCGAGGGCTAACAGCAGCTTGTTTACCTGCATTCCGGCAAACTCGACACAACGGTTCACTTTTGAAACTGCCAATGATGTTTATGATTATTCTTCAAAATATCTGATATATGAGTTTTGTGAGTAGGGACATCTAAACTGAGCACCACAGACACAGAGACGCTGGGCTCTTCATTTGACAGCTTGTGAGCTAACTTAGCTGCTACCATTTACCGTTAGCTGGTTTATGTAGCTGGCATGCTAACTCCTAGCCTAGCAATAATAGTGAAGCGGGTTTGAGGCATTTAACGGCTTAAAGTTATGTACTGGATACACCTTCCCGAGGATTACCCCTTTTATCATGAAGTTACCCGTGTGTTTTAAAACTGAACTGGTTTTACTGCAGACCCTGGAAAGCACGTAATCCCTTGTTGCTGAAGTGTGGGAGGCGAGTAGCTAACCGTAAGCATGAATGGCTACGTTTTAGGAAATAGCCAGAGCCTTCCTCCACAAGTTAGTTAGTTAGCCCAGTCCGCTAATACAGGTAAGTCTGTCGACTTTCAAACGCTGTTTGACTTTCTCCACGGGATTCAGGACCCCCAAAAACAAATCTGGCAACTTTTTGACCCCTACTGTTACTCCAAAACGTTTGCATTGTCGTTTTTTTTGAGTTGACACTTTGCCATCTTTACTTTCTACGTCGCTCTGTCGTGAAGCAGAAAAGAAGCTAATGCCTCCTACGTTGATTAATAAGCTAACTTGCTACCAAGCACACACACGTATCAAAGACTAGTCAATAACTTAGACTGCCTAAACTCTCGAGAATGTGCAGGTTTTTCAAACAAAAGAGAGAGAGAGTATCTGGTGTATCATGTGAGTTTAAGACAATTGCTTTGTCTCATACCATATCAAGCTGTAATGCACAGTGAATTTACTATGAAATCAATGGTTTTCTTCCATGGTTATTTCTAGGGATGCACAATATTGGGTTTTTGGCCAATATCTGATATGTCGATATTTAATGAGTCAATGATCAGATAACTGATACCGATATTTCTTTCGCACACCAAATTGCAGAAATCGTGAGCCTCCTTCCATATTGGAATTAGCGTACAGTAATATGGTACACACTCCTATCACATTTGTGATAATGTTATTCATTTTCTGTGCAAAAGTTAAAAAGACTTCATTGCTTTATGCTCTCCTTAAGTCAATCATAGCAATACCCACAACCAGGGACAATCTGGCCAATTTCATAGTTGACAGTGTGGAAATGCAACTTCTTTTCACATGTTGCGCGATTCATGTTTTCTCCCCACTGGGGACATGGTGCTTAGGTCCAGCATTTCATCAAGTAAGCAGCCACCCATTATATCAGCAACTAATGAATAGTTCATTTTTAAGTCAATATCGGCCAATACCAATATGTACCGAGACATATTGTGCATTCCTAGTTATTTCAGGTTTACCAAATAGTGACCCCAAAATAATATGAACCTTCTTTCACCATCCTATAGATATGCAATATGGTGGCTGTATTGGAGGTAATCACCTGTCTTGAAAAGTATCCAATCACCAAAGAAGCACTTGAGGTAAGATGGTTAATCAGAAACTATATTTGCAGTCTTGTTTTGATCAAGAGGTTTCTAATCATCTTACTTATTATTTAGGAAACTCGATTAGGAAAGCTGATCAATGATGTGAGGAAGAAGACCAAGGATGAAGACCTTGCCAAGCGTGCCAAGAAACTTCTAAGGAACTGGCAAAAGTTGATTGAACCTGGGCCATCTGTGCCTGCAAGTACCCCTGGGTCTACCAATGGTAGTTCTCATCCCTGCAGAACAGACGCCTCTCCTCCTGACATTTCTGTTTCTGGTAAAGGTGTACCTGAAGTCAAAATCAGAAACGATGTCCACAACACATACTCTCCAAAAGCCGAAAAATCAAGCAGCCGCAAACGCAGAGCTGAGCACAGAGACAGCGGAGTGCACTTACCTGAAAAAATCTCCAAGCTGTCTTCATATGACAACTCTGTTTCACCACCAGCCACCAATGGCATCACAGGTAGTCCTGATGCCCTGCTGGACCAGCAAGTCGTCCCATCTCCTGACCGATCACGTTTAGAGCACCTTGATAATGACAAAGTCAACAGGATTCCAGTTAACGCTGTCAAGCCTCGCCCTAGCTCCCCTGGAGTGGCCAAACTACCTAGCACTTCCTCTATGATCAAGGTTGCAGTGATGCAGCAACAGGCCAGATTAGATGAAGGAGGAGGAGGAGGAGGAGGAGGAGGGTATTATCAAGCCAAAAGTCCCCGTGGCCTCACTACCAGTCCAAGGAGCATGAAGCAGGACACAGTAACCAAGCGCTCCTCAGCATATGCACCAAAAGGAACACCCATCCCAAGTCCTTCCTCCAGGGACTCTCCTCTGTCTTTGCCCCAGCCCGTTTCTTCCCCAGCCCAAGCCTCTTATGCTGACAAGCTGCCACATCCCTCTCTAACTTCTAGGTCTTCAATGCACTGGGCCGGTTTTTCAGAAGTTTCCCCTCATTGCCCGCCACAAGACATATCTGCAACACTGGAATCCCCATCGGTCTCTGCTTCGCCTTCCCACTTCCAACACAACTCAGAACTGCACAGACCGACATCTGAGGGAGCAATGTCTGTGTGTGATGACACGGATGGGGCAACGGCTTCTAATTTGGAGCATAAAAGGAGGAAGTATAGATCAAGAGACTACTCTGTAAATTTAGACGGCCAGAAAATAGAGGATACGACCAAGCCTGTGCGGTTAAAAGAACGCAGACTAACATTTGACCCTGTAACAGGTCAGATCAAACCTTTGGTACATAAAGAACCTTCTCAATCAGAGGAAGCCTCAGCTTCTGACCCTGATCAGTCTAGGCAAAGAACTGAAAGCACTGTACAAGAGCCCCATATCCTTGTCCCCACCCCAGGTCCTTGTCCAGGCCCAGGTCAAGGTGGTAACCCTTTCCATCAAACGAACTGGAAAGAGCTGTCCAGGAACGAAATCATACAGTCCTACTTGAACCTTCAGAGCAACGTGCTCACTTCCTCGGGGGTCCAGGCCCCCAGTGCACACTTTTTCATGTCAGAGTATCTGAAAAGGGAAGAACAAGAGATCAAGGACTCGCGGAAGATTCATGTTCTGCAGACGGACAGCTCAGTAGGGGATTTACCTGGCGAGAGCCGGGACGTGACGGACGAGGACCTGGACAGGATACACACACAGCACTGGCCGGGGGTCAACGGTTGCTATGACACCAAGGGTACCTGGTTTGATTGGACAGAGTGCATATCATTGGACCCTCACGGGGATGAAAGCAAATTGAACATCCTGCCATATGTTTGCCTAGACTGAGGGTTAGGGGAGGTTTGCTGATCTTTTCCACTCTTTTGTCTGTCTCCACACAGAGACAAGAAACTTTGTGATTTCGTTTGTCCACTGTGAGTTCGGCAAAAGCCAGGCCTGCTAAACTCTGACCTGCTTCCCCTCCAGCCCCATGCCTCTTCCTCTTTCTGTGATTATCTCTTGAGATTTTGGTATGAAAATAGTAAAAAAAAAAATTAAAAGAATAGTTGAGTTTGTAATACCAAGGGCTGTTTCTGTTTTATTCTTCAAAAAGAAAGTTGCAGGAATGACGAGGCCCTAGCTGCAGAGCGCTGCTACTAACAATGAAGGCGAGAAAGAGAAAACGGGTTTATCCCAGAAAACTAGGAATGGAGTCACCATGTCTTTCTGTTTCAGGCTTGCTGGGATTATTCCATTTTCTCTTTTTACCTTTGTGTTTCTAATGAGAATCACAATCTTGGGTTAAATTTGAGGGTAGGCTGGGGTTTAGCTGTCCTGTCCAGTCTGCCATGTTGGTGCCCAGAGAGGTGTTGATAGAGTTCATCTAGCACAGATAGAGCTGAACATGTTCAGAGTATGAAGTACTGGAGCATATTTGGCAGTTACAAGAAGCTTTATGTGAGATATAAAGAGTAAATTATAAATTTCTTATCATGTATACATCTATTTATTTTTAACCAGTTCATTTACGGGACGTCCATTCAAACTGACGTTCAGAAGCCTATAGACGTTTTCCTTTTTTCCCTGTTTTCATCACATTGTCGTCTGCCTAATCTCTGATGTTAAAGGGGCGTACAGATATTTTGTTGCGTGGTCTTTCTAATAGATTGGCCAAAGCATTTGGTCATTAACATTCCATACTCCATCCTTCGCTCACTCTTGCTCTCTCTGGCTCATCACACAGCCTCCATGTGTCCATGGCATCTCAAGATAGAATGGTTTCATCCAACTTGTGTTTCTACGTAAGAGTTCGCCCAACAGAAGTAAATAGACTCACTGTACAACGGTTCTCTTTGATGCGTAAAGGAATTAAAGAACGTTGGTGCTGATCAAATCTACATTTTATTAGCAAAAAAAGGAAATATTTGAATGCAAGGACTCACTCAGTTTCCATTCCTTTAGATTGTTTGCCTTCTGGAAATCTTTTCCCACATTTTTACTGCGTTAAACCGCCTTGGTGAATGTACAGGATTGAGACCTATAAAGCACTTGTACATACTTTTACAACTTGTTGGTCATTTCATTACTGACTTGATTCAAGTGTGAATAGTGACTGATGCTCCATATATTTATGTGCCCATAGTTTATTCAGAGTTTAAGATACATTTAATATTTTTGCGGCTGCTTTCGAGAGTTTAGTCACATTTAGGAGGGCAATCGAAGTAGCGTTTCTTTTGCTTTTCAAATTTTTTTTTTTGAGAAATACATCGAACATAAACAAGAGAGAGAAAGCTGTGTGTATCAAATGTTTTTGGCATTTTCCATGTGACAGCTAATACTTCTGATTTCCCTTTATACTCATCAGTCACTACCATTTCTTCTCACATGACTTAAATCAAGATTGGCTTCTGTGCTGCCTCTCTGTCCATGCATTATTTCAGTTATTCATCCCTACCAATGTGCCTTGGTAAATGGTAAATCTGGATTTGCTTCTGCGTATAAAACTTTGTGCTGTCTGTAGTGCTGGGTTTATGCAGGAGAACTCCAAATCTGGTGAGCTGGAGATGCCGGTATATGCACCGTTTCTGTTACTTTTTGTACACACTGATCTAGCAAGGGTGAAGCTGCAGACAATGAGAAACTGCACAACAACAGCACAGCTGGCAATAAAGGAAAAGTGCTACAACTGGTTGATAAGAATCTGTTTTCTGGAGTTTTGACTGGGGCATCTTTATTTGTTCAGTGTTTAACATCTCTCGATTGTTTGAAAATAAAATGATCTAAATCTTCAGCTCAGTTTTCTGGCTCATGGGTGTTTTAACACGTCCCTGTTTTCTCATCTTCAAATATTTTGTCACGCTTAAGCTGAGTGGTCAATGAGCTCTTGATGCTCTTACAGTCTGTCATCTCTCTGTGAATTGTTGTTCCTTGTACTTACCAAGTTCTTCCATGAGGGGGTGCTCTTTTTCCAGTTATTGCTTCTGTCCTCATCAGTGTGTGATGTAAGAGTGGTATGACTTCTTACAGTTCAGTGGGAATGAATTCATAACCTGTCATTTTTAAAGCCTGTGACATAGAAATGGTATTTCATTCAAACCAAATAAAAAAATATAGCAGTTGAGATTTAATGTTCTAGAGGAGAGTTTTAGTCGCCCACACCCTCAGTAAAATGTGTGTAAAAATCTGTCATCATTCATTGATTGACTGTTCAGGGAGGTTGCTCAATGCTACGTCAGGCTCCAGTAAAGTATGCTGCTGTGGTGACTCAGAGCCGGTTGATGTAATCCCTTAGCTGGTATCAGAGGATGAGTACGAAGTCATCCCCCTCAGGGTGTGTACGCTCAGACACTGATTCAGTCATCAGCGCACCTGTGTGATGTCATAAACAAGTAAACAAACCCTTAAATACAGCTGTTTCTATGAGCACAGGTGGAAAAGAAACACCTGGGCTCACGTTAGAATGACTCAAAGAATGAACACATCATTTTGTCTCATCAGTTGTTCTTTAATCAATAAGAACTCCACTGAACTTTGTCACTGATCAATCAGCTGATCTACAGATCAATCTGTCTGTCTTTTTTTAAAGTCAGACCAAGAGCACAAATCCCGAGATTTTTCATTTACCTTAACATATGTGAGCAGATCACTGAACTTTTGCTCAGATAATTTTGCATTTATACTTAAAATGACTCTGTAAATTTTGACAAAGATAACCAATTAGAAGTCCACTAATTTTAAAGCTACTGTAAGGCATTTTCAAGCTGGTAATGAGACTTTCTACCGGTATTTGATGCTCATCAGTCCTTTTTTGAAATGTCATCAAATTTTCATGGAAAACTGCACATCAGAAAGTTAGGACGAGGAGGGATATGTGTTTTGTCAGAAAACGAGACGTACACTCACACAGACAGGGGTCACCAAAATCAACCCAAAGTCCTGAGATCATCAGAGGAATTTTAACTCGGAGGAAATATTTCCTTTTTTTATAGAAATTGGCTGGAAAACCTACCATCATATTTTTCAGAAGATGTTAACTTCATCACTTTATTCAACTAACTAATGCCATTCTAAACACCAACAGTGTTACAAGTGCATGATAGGCTTCATTGCTTTTCTTGTTTTTCACACAGCCATTAAAAAATGATTAACTTTTTCTGAAATAATATGAAGCAAAGAACGGCAGACACAGTGATGCTGTTAGTTTGTTTTATTTCAGCCCAGTCTTTTCCTTTAACACCTGAGACGTTGACACTTCTACTGACTTCAATGTTTGGGTTGTAATTTCTTACAATGCTAAAATATGTGGTAGAGCTGACACTGTCTGCTGTGGTTGATAGTTTAGCTTCAGAGCTTGTCCTCTGGCCAATTTCTCTTCAAAGATATAGGCTGACTTGGATCTCCTATGGGCAACATACCGATATTTTAGAGAGCTGATACATAACTGTATGAAAGCCTAATGATTCTTTCTCTCCTCTGAAAATATTATAGTACAAGAACAGGACAAGATCAACAAAGATGTTGAGGCAATGGCTTTGTTCAAGGGGCACCAAAATCTGCAAAAGCATCTCCTCACAAAATCTACAACAGATCTGTCAGTGCATTGATGTAAATAATAATTGAATGTTTGACTTTTTACAACTTTTCAACCCCAGTCTCTTTTAAAAAAAAGGTTGAAACTTGATTATTTTTCATAAGTGAATTGCTCTCTTACCAACAGCCCCATCGTTGAGAGGCAATGAAAACTGTTGCTGTTACTGACAAACAGCAGCTGTGTCACAGTGAGTAAGATTTTTATTACAGTGTACTGTGATGGTGTCACTTTCTCAATAATGGGAGTTGTTTTTTTTTGTCTGCCCACGTTAGGAAGTGGATTTACTAAACTGTTGTTACATTTGATGCTTACATAGATGCTTCAGTGAAATAATTCAAGTGTTGGAGGAGGTGCGAGTAAAACAAACCACAACAACTCTAGATAACTTTTTTGTAGTACATTTTTGTGATTTTTTTCTTTCTTTAAGTGTTAGTTTCTCCCATAAAAAAATCAATAAACAAGGCTCCCATCAACGTCATTACCCTAACTTCAGAAATTAAAAGAAACCAAACAGTCCCTGAAGCACTACCAAATCACTGTACCCTCATCAGTAATATTTAAAGTAGCACATCACAGTACACCAGACATTAACTGCAGAGGATGAACCCATCTTCTCGTGCGCAGGGAAGCTCTTCTTGTTATCTGAAATACCATAGCACCCACATTACGTCATCTCAGTAGCTCTTTGGACTGAGTGAAGTTACTCAAAACTTTTTTTTCCTCGACTGTGACTCAAATAAGTGCGACAACTTGTCTGGTCCGCTGAAAGTCTGGTATGTAGGGTGGGACGGTGGATCACTCCCACCATTCAGGAATTTGGGAAGTTTCCTTCCATATAAGGAGTTTTTGATTTCTATCGCGACCCAAAGGAAGAGAGGGGGAAAGGTGGAGCCTGTTGAGGCTAGGATCGATTAACCGAGCGGAGAACCAAAGAGTATACCGGGAAACAAGAGGACTAAAATTCTCTTCACCGTTTTGCTGAAACCTTTCTAAATTGTGCGAGTTAATGACGATGAGAGTCCACAAAAACGCCATAACTCTTAACTATACCCTGCAGCCTGTACTTAAGCAATACTACTTTAAACAAATATACCACATCTTGTGTAACATTCCCCCACCCTAAACTCAATAAGGCTTCAAAGCCCCCCAAGATTAACGTTAAAAGGGCTGTGAGGACTCTGTTAGGGGCCGTTTACGACAAAGGTTTAGAATGAAACGCCAAAATATTGTTGCGTTTCTTCTTATTGTTGCCGAGCTAGAACGCAAACTTGTAGAAACAGCCTCTAGAGGGGAATTTTCTGAAACGGTCACTGTTTCCGCGTAAACGGCAAGATGGCGTTTACAGTGGAAATGCTCTACTTTGCGTCAGCGCATTGAACCCACCATGCCATGCATGAACTCAACAACAACAACAATTGTGATCTACCTTGTCGCACTTGTGCTGCTGAATCTACTGACTGCACCCTGACAAAATAGGCATCCACTGCATCACTTCTGCAAATGCCAAAGAAGTTCTCTATACAAACGCCAGATCATGAGTTTCTCTGTTCTTCAGCCTCAAAACCATTGTCATGTAAATGGATTCCACACTTATATCACCATCCACAGGCCTGACATGTATACCACAGTGTTTTAGGTCCCTCAGCGTTTCCATGTAAATGCTGATCTTTTTCACTGCATTTCCAGGTGGTGCTCTTCATTTCATTGATAGACTCAGGTTTGAACAGATTACTGCGGCATAACTGCTGCATGTGGGTTGATTGAACATTTTCACAAACAGCGTAGTTTGTGTTTTAGCCTGTAGCTCATGTTGTAGCTTTTAGCCTGTGTTTTAGTTTTTAGTACGTGTTTTAGCCTTGAGCCCCTGATTCAGCCTCTAGCCCATGTTTTAGCCTTTAGCTTGTGCTCTATCACTCAGCTGGTAAGTTTTCTTCTGCTCTTCTGTCCCTTTTCTGTCAGACAGTCCAGCATCAGTGTCCATTATTACTGCTAAATAAATCACAGAAATTGTTTTCAGCAGAAAAAAACACAAATCTCCCTTTTTACCGACAAACTCTTGCAGCCAGCACAGCATTCATAGAGACTCATGCCGTAAATCAATGTGGTCTAGTCCAGGGAAGCTATGAATTTCTGTTTAGAAATAACATTTTTTAGTACTGATAACCTCATTTGAACTTGGGATTGTGATCAAAGATATATCTAGAGATTAGACTTTTTCAAGGTCATTTTGAAAGTCCTCACAGTCCCTTTAACTCACTATCAAAAAATGAGCGAGCCAGGCAGCTACCCAATTAACGGTTATTAAAGCCTAAATCATACAAAACAATATATGAAGCTGCTTCAAGGAGCCAGCAATTCCCAGTAGCCTTGATAAGCTATGTAATTTGTGTCCGTGTGTCATAAACATGTGCGTAATGTTATGAATATTCATGAGCAGAAATGTATTTTTTTCAGGTCCTGTCAGTTCCATCAGCAGTGAACGCTCTTGACGTGAATCGACACTCTTCGGCTGAAACCGTGGGAGCGCTCTAATTGGCGGCCGTAAAAGAGAAAGGAAGTATATAGTTCACTCCGGTTTCATTGGAAGAGAAAGTCGAAGATACTGAAGCGGAGATTTTAGTCATCTGACTGAGATCCTCTTTCTTTTTACACAAAAGAGAAAACCCACAACTGTTGACAATGTCGGGTTTCAACAAAGGTCCAACTTACGGATTTTCAGCGGAGGTCAAAAACCGGGTATGTATTGATGCTCCTGAAAATTAAAAGCTTGAAGTTGCTCTAAAGTTTCTCTCTGCGCATCAAAGCACTGTGCCTCACACGGGAGGCGAGTATGGGAGTCACCTGGCTCCATTTTGATTGTGCACAGGTTTGAAGGTGGGCAGAGGTGGATGGAAACACTATTGGAGGGTATTTTAAAGAGTTTCAGAAATATTAAACTGGCTTCAAAGTTACCATAATTTTTTATAATTGTTGACATTCTGTTATCTTTGAAATCATGCTCGACTTCCGTATCTTGAAACCCATCGTGAGTGTTTTTTTTTTCTTTGAACAAACGGAGACAAACTTAAGAACAGAGTTTGGGCGTTGTCCCTCTTGGCAAAGAAGAAGTGTGTCGTTGTGGCAAAATTGTACTCCTTGTTTCCTGCATTTTCTCTTTAATTTGCTGCAGTTTGCTTGCATTGTGACCCGCATTAGCTGATAATGTAATTCACCTATTAGATCAGGATTTGACTCCATCCATCTTCATTGTTGTGCCTTTGTGTCTGCTGTTGCTTCTTTGAACTGAAGAGAAAAGTCCCTGTGACTCTGCATTCGTGACAAATTCTCTGTTTGCTTATATTTTTTTTAAACTCGTGCAGATGAGGGCGAGAAATATTTGGCAAACTGATTCAGATTCAGTCCTTGTGTCAACAGGAGGTAAATAAATCAGTCTCCAAAGTGGCCCCTCTCTTTGGTAATGTGTAACTTTTGGAGTGCTTCCTTGTTGAGCAGAGCACGTTGTTTATTTGGACTTCCTTGCACATCTAGATCCACTTGAATAGATGCTGCAGGAGACAAACTTAGAGTGCATCATATTTCTCTATAGAAATACCTAAATGAGCTGTAAAGTTGCCAAATGGACATCCAGCTTCCTGTGCAGCCAGTGTTTCTTCAACTCATTCGACTGCTTTTTTTTCACCCTGCAATCTTTTATTTTGCCATGCAGGAGATAAACGGGCCACATCCCCTGCTGTTTCTTTACCGAACAACATGTGCTGAATGCAAAAAAAAACAAAACATAGGTTTTCTCTGTCTGCTGTCCATGATGGCCTTGAAAGGAGGGGGTTTTAAGTCCTGCAGACTTGAGTGGTATTTCCTGCCCTCAGTGATGTCGTCTTAACCTTGAAATGTAAGGAATTTGTATATTTAAAGCCCTCTCACCCCTCTTTTATACTCCTCAATTTCAGAGAAAGTTTAAAAGATTGCACAAAGATCAATACATTTTTATTACAACATGTACCACACTCTTTGTGTTTGTTCATTCATTCATTGACTCGACACAGAGGCACACACTGGTTTATCCAGGGACTGTGGGGTAAATTCCTCTCATTCAGCCTGTCTCTGTAAATTACATCTGTCTGATTCTTTGTGGGCAATTATAATAGCCAGTGTTGTTTTTAATACAGGGATAACTTTATGAAGAAAGCCTAATTAGAAGACAGACATTCCTCAAGAGTACAACCAGCTGTGAGCCGAGTGCAGCTCAGCTTCCATGTATAATAGTAGGTTAAACTTGGCGGTTTGGTTTCTCCGGTTGCCCTCAGGACAGAGGGAGATTGTTGATCCTTCTGAGTTTGCACGAAGCTCAGTCAACACCTTATCCCTTGCTGTTGGAGAAGAAATCTGTACCTGTTTCTGTTCCTGCTGCTTTCTGACTCTGTGACTTGTTGTTTACGTGACCATAATGCTCTTCCTGAATGGCCTCTTTCTGAGCCAGCGTAGCGTGATTTTCACACTTCTGCCGTCAATCGAGAAAGGCTTATAAATCTGAGTAACACCTAAAAGGAATGCCTCTGTAAGAAAGTCAATCTTTGTGCCATTTTAAGCCCTTTAAAGCCCCCACCTCCCCCTTTCACTTTACTTACTGCCTTCCTGTGTTTCAGGAGAATTTAGCAGTTTACCAAACAGGATGTCTGTGTTTGTGTGTGTGTGTGTGTGTGTGTGTGTGTGAATGTGTGCGTGCGTGCGCACCCGTTGGGTCGAGCCGGTGTCACCTTTATTTATGAGGGCAAAACGAGACAAAACCTTCACTGTAGTCATAGCACAACACACTGGTGCACAGTGACATTCAAGGGTGGTTATGACATAAGATTAGATTAAGTTATAACAAACAATTAAGCACAAAACATTCAGCGTACGTGCGATACGATTACTGCTGTCGTATCAGTGATTCTTATACAAACCAGCTATGGAAATTATCAAAGCTTTATCTGTGAAAATGCAGAAAAGTAATGTTTGAAAAACTCTAAGAGCACAATCACCAACTTAATTCTATTGCTTCAAGCAAAACACATGTGACCTTTGACCTGTCTCTCTGCCCATTCAGATTGCACAGAAGTACGACCCCCAAAAGGAAGAAGAGTTGAGGATCTGGATTGAAGACATCACTGGTTCTTCCATTGGCCCTGACTTCCAAAAAGGCCTGAAGAATGGAGTTGTCCTGTGCGAGTGAGTGAGCAGAGCAAGAACCATGACCGTGTGATTATATCAACATGTAATTTAATTGTTTTCCTCTTTTTTTCCCTCTTAGACTTATCAACAAACTCTCCCCAGGTTCAGTGAAAAAGATCAACCAGTCATCCCTCAACTGGCATCAGGTGTGTTTGCTAATGCCATGTATTTTTAACTTAATGGGAGGTGTGGTTAAAGTGTATGTATGTGACATCAGTTCATTGAAACTGCCCGTGTACATAGCTAACTAATGGCTCCTTTTTATGTGACATTTTCTTTTCTTCAGGTTTAAGATGTCAGGATACTGAATCATGCCAGGTCATGGCTTAACTTACTCATTGTCAGTGTCACAAACTTCCCTTTGCTGTAGAGCCACTTTTCAGAGCTGTGTCTAAAACTTGTTTTTCACTGAGGTGTAACCAGCTTCTGTAAACAAACTCCCTCATCAGAGACAAGGCGTGCGTGTGCGTGTGTGTGTGTGTGTGTGTGTGTGTGTGTGTGTGTGTGTGTGTGTGTGTGTGTGTGTGTGTGTGTGTGTGTGTGTGTGTGTGTGTGTGTGTGTGTGTGTGTGTGTGTGTGTGTGTGTGTGTGTGTGTGTGTGTGTGTGTGTGTGTGTGTTTTAAAGCTACAGGAGTACATCTTGGTAATAAGATGAATTGAAGTACAGGTATTCCCAGGGCTGTTGTTCTTTTTCCTGCAAACTCATGGCTGTTGATCTTGTTTCAGCTGGAGAACCTGACAAACTTCACCAAAGGTATTAAGGAGTACGGCCTGAAACCCCACGATATCTTTGAAGCCAATGACCTGTTTGAGAATGGTAACATGACGCAGGTGCAGACAACACTGCTCGCGCTCGCTAGCATGGTGAGACTTTCCTGTTTCCAATTTAAGCTGTTTCATAAATACCGTTTCCATTGTGAATGATTGGATCGATGGGATGATTTAATTCAATGACCTTTTACCATCTTGCGCTCTCAGGCAAAAACCAAGGGCTCCCATTCACGGGTTGATATTGGGGTGAAATATGCTGACAAGACCGAGAGAACGTTTGATGAAGAGAAGCTGAGGGCTGGACAGTGCGTTATCGGACTGCAGGTATAGATTTTTTTGTTGTTGCTATCGTAAAAACATCTGAGTGAGCAGCAAGATATAAATTCTCATGGGAGTCAGCACCTTTTATCTGATGAGCTGTGAAAGCCCTAGAACACCACATCCCTATAAGGAAACCACTCTGATTTCCTCATTTTAAGTTTGTAGTGGACCAGGCTATCCAGTGACAAAGATATCAAAGGTAAAGAAATAAATGTCATACAAGACTATTTGATGGAATTTTTTTCCTGTGGGGATGCAATGGTGATGAGTTGCATTGCATGCTTTGAAAGGTGCGCTTACTACTACATGAGATGAAACTACTGAAAAACCAGGTGGACTGTCATTATCTCACGTTGGGCCCAGCATACTCCCGAATGAGAGCTGCTCATTGTTCACTCAGCCTCTTAAGCTTCTGTGTGTATTATTGTTTCTGACGCCAAGACGGATTTCACGCAGACATGAGGGCTACCTCACATAACCACTCTCTGTTGACAGTCAACCCCAGGTAGAGTCAATAGGGCTGAGACTTAGAAGTATCTCTCTGTGTCAGAGAAAGAGATGAGTGTCAATCACAAGAAGAATGTGAAGACGTGTAACTTTTCAACACTCTGTTTTACTTTGTAAGTGACTCTAGAAAACTGTACAAGGTCTCATTGTGTCATCCCTGTCTCCAGATGGGGACCAACAAGTGTGCCTCTCAGCAAGGTATGCTCCCATACGGCATGAGGAGGAATTTGTTGGACACTGGGATTGAAGCTCCAAGAGACAACACAACCATCGGCCTGCAGATGGGATACAACAAAGGAGCTAGCCAGGTACTGCAGCACACTCCTAACTTCTTGTAGACCCAATATTATAGGATTCAAGTGGAAACATGCCCCAGGGCGTTGCTCATTTCCCGTTCTTCTGCTGCTGTAAACCTCTGTCATGTTTCGTCTTGTAGTGAGCTGCACGCTCCTGTCTCTATCAACCAATAGAAATAAAACCCCTTATCAGGCATGTCTAACCTTTGGCCTGAAAAGTAAAATTATTGTCAAATAAATAGGACAATGTTGCAAAACTTATATGAAGTAATAGATTTTAACTCTTCTCCTTACGTGTTTGCTACAGCGAGGGATGTTGGCCCTAGGATCAAGGCGTGCCATCTATGACAAGAAGATGGACACAGAGAAGTGTGACAACAGCACCACATCTCTACAGATGGGCTACAACCGGGGAGCCAACCAGAGCGGACTGAGCTTCGGCAAACCCCGGCAGATATACGACAGCAACTACTGTGCCAAAATTACAGGGGTACCTGAGAATCAGAATGGGGCAGGAGTTGCCCATGACTACGTCCCAGATTTCCAAGATGAGGGATATCAAGGCTACCATGAAGAGGAACAGGTGTACCAAGAAGATGGGACAGATTATTAAAGTGGGATTGAGCTAAGGAGAGAAAGGGAGGTTTTATAAATGTGGAAAGACCTCACTGCAGGTGATTTATTTTCATATCCCCAGGATATTGAGCCTCTTTTGGTCGTGTCCTCTAGTATTGTGTTCTTTACTCCTCTTTGTGGAAAACCATGTGTTAGACATATCATGATGAGCTGTATTTCTGTGATTTAGCTTTTTTTATTTAAACAAACAAAAGCCAATATTTTGGCTGGTATAGTTTTATCACAGTGATTTTAAAAATGTGCCAAAGCCCCATTGATTTAGCTTTTTTTACCCTCTTGTATTTTTGCCAACTCATTTGTTACATTATTAAGGGACACCCTTGAGATCTTTAAGAGCAAAGTGACAGTGAAATATCAAGGAGATTTTTAAACCATTTCTAATATGTTACATCTTGATGTGATAGAAACACTGTGTAGTTCCACCAGTGTAAATAATGTATTCTTGTGAATGAGAATGTACATTGTCTGTTACTTCTTCACCCTGTCGACATCCTTTTAGTATTGCCCACTGACATGTTCAAGAGTCAACAGTTTGATTTTTCAAACAAATGAGGGCACATCATGGATAAAGATAGTATTTTTTTCCCTTCAGAACAAACTGCTCTTTTATATTCTGTCTGTTTTTTCAATTGTTTCGGTTATTTTGTTTTATTAGAGGAAATATTTCCTCTGTTTGTATAACCAGTCCAACTGGAGTTCAGCTTGTTTTCTTTGGATTAAGGCTGGTGGGGGAGGATGAAATAATACTCAAGTAAAGTTTTCAACATTCCATGCACAAATACTGGATTACTTTTTGTCAGAGTTACGTTAAGATGAATCATTCATAAATACAGATTGATGTTCAGGCCAACCCTGCATTCATATTGGGTCATTGTTATTTATGTATACTAGGGATTTGAATGGGGGTTGTTTTATACCTTGACTCTGAATAAAATTTGCTATTAAAGTATACATTTTCCTGTTGGTGTTATCTTTATGCCTGTGAAAAAGGGTATGTTTGGATGAGAACTATGTCTCTGTGAATACAATGTAATAAAGCCATGTATTCATTAATATGTGTTGATTTTCGTTTTTCAAGATGAATTTGGTGTATAACACAAAGACTTTTTATACTTAATCTGCATGGGCGCACATTTATGAGAGATCAAAGAAGTTACAACTGATGAAATAACGGGAAAGATAATGAAACAGCTCAGGAGAAGCCCCAGCTCAGGGGAAGAACCAAGGCCCTGCTGTTTATGCTGAAGTGTCAATGTGCAATACAATTAACCCCAAAGTGACACTGATGGCTGTGTCAGCAGTGAGTGAATTGAATTTGGTAATAGTGAAATGCACTGCATGCTTTACATTGAGCCTTTTCCATCAGTTTATGAATGTGACATGCCATGTAACATGCTTTGACCGGCCAGAGATCTAGAGAAAGTACTTGATACATAGTTAAAGCTTCTCAATAAGTCTACCTCATAAATAGAATATGTCACAAAAACAAAGATAATACTTCCTGCTTATGACAAATTACACCTATAAAAATACAAGCACTTGCATGGCTAGGAACTTATGAAACTTTGAAAGAAACCTATCACATTTAATCTATACCTGCAGGATCTCTTAGATGGATAATGTTTTCATCTCTCAGGTACATTGAAATTGCATATAGTATATTGCATATGGTATAGGTAGTGTTAAAAGAATGTCCTTAATGAAAAAAAAACTATTTTGTAAATTTTTCCAAGTCAAAAAAGTAGAGATAGAAGGACATGTCCCTGACTGAGATCATATCCTAAAATGTTTTGGAATTGAGAAACAGTAATTCTCTATCACTTTGATCAATTTCTCACATCATTATTAACATTTGGACACCAGTGAGTACATTTCTGAAAGCGATTAGTCCAAACTGATTGATAACCTGCAAAAGTGTGTCACTTGCTCAAAACGGGTAGTTAATTTCTCAAAAGCAAGTGTTCATGTCAGTGAAAGTGTCAGTGTCATCAAGGTGAAAAGTCCTGGCACCATTGTTTATGAACAAGATGTGGTCATGGCTTTGTTATGTCTTGATTATGACAGTTCCCTCTGTATGTGTTTTCAAAATACGGAAATAAATAAATAAATAATAATGAAGTATATGCAAAAAAAATAAATAAAAAAAGAGTCAGACCTCGGTGACACCTCCTGAGTTGCTCAAGACAGCGCACTCCACTATTATGCAAGAACACATGTTTTACATGTACAGACTGGTGACAGACCTCCTTCACTCTGTCGCTGTTCAAATGGCACATTGTGCAACTGTCTCATGTGCAATTCATTCCTCCTGAGTACTATGACAATTGAAGCAGTCGATACTATTTCAATAACTCAAGGATATTGTTTTTTTCTCTGACAGCACTTTGTACCCCTTAACCTTATGGCACTGTTTTCAATCACCATTGCACAAATGGCTTCTTCTTGCTGTGGTCTGTGAAGTTGTCTTGCAGTCCTGTGTGGTGCAGAGTAAAATTACGAAAGTGTAAACATGACAAATACTGCATTTACCCCTATCACTGTCGTGTACAAAAACAATGCTAACCCACTTGTAAAATACTGTCCACTTTGACAGTACCCCCTGTCAAAGTGGCCAATCTTTACTGTAACAATACTGTACACTACGATACAGTAAATCTGTGCTGCTGTTCAGCTGTAAGTCTAGATGTAAAATGCAACAAGTACTTGTCCCTCTGTAAGCTTCATGTGTGACACAATGACAGCAGTGCAGTGCACTTTGTATTGTGCTGAATTACTGTCCAATATACACACCTATTCTCCCAACAAATATTTGAATAACTGAATTTATAGTGGTTCTCCAAACATTTGGCCGCACCCTTCAACCAGTTTCAGCCTTTGTGAGACCATTCTTGACAACATGGTTCACATCTGTGGCCATAATTCATCAGCAATCCTCTGTACTTGGCCTCTTCTTTCTTTTCCCTTGTTTTTCCCCCTTTCTTCCCGCATCCTCATCCCTCTTCCACCATGCTGACCTCCCATATCTGTTAAATAGAAAAATTGTAATTGAGCATAAACACAATGGCACTTGTATTTTGAAGTTCATTACTAGCTGTATTCAACCATAAAGGGGTGTTTTTTTCATTTTGTGGAAATGCTCACACACTGGTATTTGAATAATCACGACACAACTTCTCACACCTTCAAAAAACGTTGCATATAATTTTTATGTGGTATATTGTATCATAAAAGAAATCACTCATTCTCCCCTCTTTCGATGAGGAGAAGTGAACTCTTCAATCATGCTGATATTAACAGTCTCATGAGAGGACACGTTGGAGGAAACTTCGCTCTGCAGACAAAAAGAAATTATGCGACTGCGCCACCTGTTGGTCACAGAGGGTGACGTCGTCGGAAGACAACACCGGATGTTTGTGTGAAATCGCGCGATATCAGGCCTTGCGAGATCTCCAGCCGTTCTTTTCCCCGGAACATCAGGCAAGATGGTAGGTAGCAAACCGACTGTAAAGCGTTTCAAATAACAATCCTAAAGCATCCGAGCTGTGTACCCACTGTTTATGGAAGCTGACTGTATTATCTGAAAGTTATACACATTTACTTACTCAGAGAAAGCAAATCTATTCCCATAATCTTGGAAATGTTTGTGTTTGTTGGAGCATTAGCCGTAGAGACTAATGGCTAAGCTAACCCAAAAGGAAACGTAACCAGTGAAAATATTTGAACGAATTGATCCATGATGTAATCAGTGTACCATGCCAGGTGTCCCGTGGTCCTTGTTTTACTGTAACTCATGATATTAACCGACTTCTGAGAGCAGTCGTGCTACGGGGCTCTGGCTGACAATGTAAGCCAACTTCACACTGACATGGTTGATGCTTCTGTGTTTCAGGCAGACACCGAGATCAAGAAGAAGCGTACCTTCAGGAAGTTCACCTACAGAGGTGTGGACCTGGATCAGCTTCTGGACATGTCCTAGTAAGTGACTAACGATTGAGTTTATGTTGCTGGTAGTTTGGGTAATCCACCGTTTTCTGTCTGGTCATATTTGGTTGTAAACGCAGGTATTAGGTCCCTTATAAGTATGGCGTTACCTTGGCCAGCTAAATCCCCAGACAGTGTCATTCTTCATTGTGGCCTCAGTAAGTGTACCAAGTGTCCATTTGTTGTCGTCACAGGGAGTTCTTTTCGACGTTTAACAAACCCTAGAATTGGTTAAATGCTACACCAGCAAAGCTGTCTGGACATACGACTGAAACAATTGTATCATTTTGGGTTGACAGTCACGCAGGGACCGTAGTTATTTTGATGAAGAGAGTAGGTAGAAGTTTGATCAGAGTTACTTTTTTCAGAATACGCTGGTTGTCCTTTAATGATGGCAATGAATCACTGGTGTCCCTCTACTCCCCTCATACAGTGAGCAGCTCATGCAGCTGTACTGTGCCCGCCAGAGGAGGAGGCTGAACCGTGGCCTGCGCCGCAAGCAGCAGTCCCTCCTGAAACGCCTGCGCAAGGCAAAGAAAGAGGCTCCCCCCATGGAGAAACCTGAAGTGGTGAAGACCCATCTGAGGGACATGGTCATCCTGCCTGAGATGGTCGGGTCCATGGTTGGAGTCTACAACGGCAAGACTTTCAACCAGGTTGAAATCAAGGTGAGGGGTTTGAAGTCTGCTTGACTGCATTACTGGTCTCAAAGGTTTTTAAAGTTTGAATCAGTCGCAGCATTGGCGTGGAAACCTGCTGATTCTTATTTCCATGGGAGTCTGACAAGAGCAAGTACCTTCTTAGTCAATCAATCTCTTGATAGTATGTAGTTATTCTAGAATCTAGGTTTGACAGGAGGACCTGAGTGATTGGGCTAATAATGGTTACGAAATTGATGGAAAATGAAAACCTCAGTGGCACACCAATGTATAATTTTGGTAGTGGCATCTGTCAAGTCACCTTTGAGTAAGGCTTTGTTGGAGAGTTTTCAGTTAACCTCCAGCATACTGCGCTGGTACTTTTGGACAAATCAACTGAGGGTAATGGACTTTGTCAGCCACTTCACTCCATACTGTTATACATGTTCTATAATTCCTGTATGTGTGTATGAGTTGTACTCTTCAAAACAAAGTGATAGTGAATGCAATCTGTGGGGATACAGTTTTTTTTTTCTGTCACAGTATTTCCTCAGTCACAGAAAATAATAAATGTTTGGTATGCCTCAACATTGTTTGCATATGTAAGTGTAAACCATCTCTGCAGTTGTTAATCACCTAACCATTTGATATATCTATAGAGTGATGTGAATGAGAAATTTGCCGTGTATTGTGGGGCTAAAATCTCTCAAAGTTAATATTTTAGAGCTTGCTCCCTAAATAATGTGAATGAATGTAGTGTTCACTTGTGATACAACTCCCCACAAGCTTCTGTTATCATAAACATACTGAGCTCATTTTTTAGAACTGCCAGTAATCAAACATTTTGTAATGGCACCTGTCAGATGCACTGTGTTCAGTTGCATTTACTTAGTCACTAACACCTTTCTCTTGTCCACAGCCTGAGATGTGCGGACACTATTTGGGCGAGTTCTCCATCACCTACAAGCCTGTCAAGCACGGTCGCCCTGGTATTGGAGCTACACATTCTTCTCGTTTCATCCCTCTGAAGTAGAATGGCTGTATTCTTTGTACAAATAAAAAAATGGTTGCTCCAAATAAACCTGTTTTTGTTTTATTTCATTGTTCAATAAGAAGTTGAATAGCTTGAATAATCAGGAATCACAGAATGAATTTATGAAGCATTAAGAGACATCTTGTCTTTTACAATAAAGAATTTACAGTTTGGGTTGGATGTATGTATATAGACGTGAAGTATTTTTCTTTCTGGCATCATATTAGTAGATTAAAAATTAATAAGCACTTGAATGTTTTTTTTAAGTTTGGCGTCACTGTTAGATAACATACCCGAAATCTGTGAGATTACTAGTAAACTTTTGATGTCTAAGAACAAAAGTTTCCTTCTCAATCATTGATAATAAAATGACATTAAAAAGTCATTACATTATAAACCTCTCACTTGACGCAGCAGCGACTGACGTTTCCTCAGTCGGCTGTGCGGTGCAGCCCTGAAAAAGTACCGGTGTGAACTCCACCAGGGCGATGGTTCCTCCTCCCTCCGGTCTGAAGCCCGTTACATTTTGTGTGTGGCCACCCTGGGCCATGGATACAACCTTTGGCAGTTGCACAGTGTTTTTATTGACACCGAGCTAATAACGTCCATAACTTGGTTAAAGAAACAGTGGCCAGACTGGTAAGTAGACACCCCAGTTTTGATCTGTTTTGTGAAAACGGTCGACGAAGTGACTGTTTTTAGAGAAATCAGAGTAACCGCTAACTAGCTTGCAGCTGGCTAGGTGGCTAGCGACGGCTAGCTTCAGAGCGAAAATGACAGAAGGGAGCTGTCATGTCAAAATATAGTTAAATAGGAATTTTAAATCAAAGACTAGGTGTGACGGACATCACCTTTGAACTGTTCGGGGTTTTGTCTCTCACCATTGAGTAAAGCTAATGTAATCAGCGGTACAAATGTTGACAGGCAGTAATTTGCCGGTGTTTTCGTCAGAGTGGCTGAGTAGTTGAAATCCGAGAACAAAGATCTATTGTAGGCTAGCTACCCTTAAAGGTACTGATATTACACATTTCTGCGGGCTTGACCCCGACTCTATTTTTGTGCCAACCCACGGCGAAGTAGAATAAAAAACGAGCAAAGTCATATAAGGCCTTAAGAGTTGCTGCTAGCTGTTTTATTGTCATTTTTAGGCGTATTACGGTCTAACTGGGAGGCCACGAAAACTAAAAGTTTCGTGTTTAGTCGAGTTTTTGTTAAAAGAACACAGCTATTAGTTGACGTGTAAAGTTGAACTATTAGTCCAGTCTTGATTTTGATTCATAACGATTCACAAATATACACTTACATCATTCCACACGTCACATAGATGTCTGAAACAACAGATACTCCATGACAACTTAGGCTGTCATACCCTGTATTATTGATGATCTGACTCTCCATTCAAATCGAGGCGATATTTTCATTTGGCTTTAATGAGCTATTTATTTATTTTTAACACATTTTTATTGAAAATACCCACGAACAGGTGTTTCGAGTACAACCTGGAGACATGAAAGGTGTCAGTGATACCTTAAAAAAGATATATATTTGAAAACCTCAGAGCAGACGGTTGCTAAATCTTTGGTGTTTTTTCTATTTGTAAATATGTTAATATTGTCAACCTCCTATGACCAGATGTGACCTGCCCTGCCATCAGATTTGTTGTGCATCTAGTATTTTAAGTGAAATCATCAAGATGTATTTTAAGCAGAACATGAAAATGCAAGTGAGCAACTACAACCACATCTCCTACTACAATGTAAACAACGATTAAGCAGTGTTAACCATGGAAACCACAGTAAAGAATATTTCTCTCAGCTGTTTGTGTCATGCTGATCCCTCACCCAACACCTAAGGATCAAGGAAAGAAGGAAAGAATGTGGGAAATTCCTTCATGCACGTGCTTTACCTTTGAGCTCATAAATATGAGAGTAAGAAAAAATACGACCCTTACTTGTCATTCCAGGCTGTGGTTCTAAAATGTGCAGTTCCTTGATTGGGATGTGCTTGACACTATTTGCAGTGCAGTAGAGTTCTGTTGTAGTGTGTGGTGATGTTACAAAAAGCATAAATGTCTTGCGATTTAAGATGACAAAAAGAGTGTGGGTAGCCTTACATGTCACTTTTTGGTTGAATTGATGGTATGATCTCAGTGGGAGTTGATACAATCCAACCTAAAAAGTCCAATCCAATTCCTCTTTTTGTTTTAAGGTTACAGAGTTGGTGTGAGGTGTGTTGACCAGTGAATGCATAGAGTCAAGAAGGTGAAACTCTGTGACACAAAAGAAGGTATCTGGAAAAGGTAATGTAAAAGGTTCAGTGAACCGTTTCGATGCTTGGTGATATAATCCATCAATATTTTAACCAGTTCCATCGAAGAACAGATGTGACTTATTACTGCTACCATGTGCCTCCATCCAGCTGTGTGACAGTGAGCATGACGGCTGTGGACGGCCTTTCGGACAGCACAGAGGTGGTGGAGATGGAGGATGTCCCGACCCAGTTCTTTGTGGAGAAACACTCCTGGGAGGGCCTCCGTGATATTATCCACTGTAGCAGGAAGTACTCGGGCATGATTGCCAACAAGGCTCCCCATGACTTTCAGTTTGTACAAAAAAAGGATGAGAATGGGCCCCACTCCCATCGGTTGTACTACCTCGGTAAGTTAATGATTTGGATTTTCCTCATAAAGCTGTGTTCACTTCAACTCACTCATGATTTCCTGCTCCAAGCATTGAAGTATGAGTGCCTTGTTTTATGAAAACACTCTCTGTTATGAATTTTCTGAGCCTTTGAGTTTTCTCTGTGCTTTTCAGGAATGCCTTATGGAAGCAGAGAGAATTCATTACTTTACTCAGAAATCCCCAAGAAGATCAGAAAAGAGGCCCTCTTAGTTTTGTCGTGGAAACAGATGCTTGATCACTTTCAGGTAAACCTCTTCTTTCTCTCTTGTTTGTACAGTAACAACACCGAACAGTGCAGGATGGTGTTGTACACTTGAGGTTGTTATTAACCTGTCCTGTCAAAGTGTAGCACTCCCAGCTCTCGGCCCAGTTCCACTTCCTGCACAATTTTCTAATACATTCAAGAGTGGACAAGTGTTTCAAGAGGCTTTGCACATCAAGTGTTTTATCACAGGAGAATAAAAATCACTTGGTTTACTCCTCAAGAATTTGTTTTAGTGAACAGAACCTTTTCAAAAAACTGTACTTCAGCTCCTCTTAACTTCCACTTTAAAGCATGTTTACTTTAACACCTTACCTACCACACCTAGTCTGTCAGAGCACATCTTCATGTTTTTACATGCTGTAGTGTCAACTTTTGCATTAAACTTGTTTCATGAAAACATGAAGACTTATATCCGCACTAAATAAATTGCTAAAAAGTGCAATAAACCATGAAAAATAAAATTTTGCCCTTTTTTTAAATACAAAAATGTAAAAGCTGTATCCCTCAAAAGTATAAAATTAGCATTAAAAAAGTGAGATTTGTATTGGACGTAGGACGCAATATGAACAGCTGCGGTCTGAATGGATGTGTTTGTTGTATACCCTTTATCCTGTTTTTCAACACATTGGAAGGAGGAAACAGCGCTCTGGGACATATTGAAAATGAAAGATGAAAGTGTAACTCCCCAGATTTTATATGCACAAATAATGATCAATATATGTAATCTGTTGTTAGATCCATCACCGAATGAAACTTGCTGCTATTTTGGCAACCTGAGAAAAGTTTTAAAAAAAATCCAAAGATTAAAGCTATCATAACCTGTAAGAATAATGCTCGAACTCACCAACATGATATGATTACGTGAGCTGAGGAGAAATGGATGAGTTGTATGTGGTTTTGTCAGAAATACTCCACAGTAATTATTCTGTACGACAGCAAACAGCAAGCACACATTATGATGAAAGTGTACATCTTGTTTCCTGTTGATTCTCAAAGGCTACGCCACACCAGGGGGCCTACTCTAGAGAGGAGGAATTGCTAAGAGAGCGTAAACGTCTTGGGGCATTTGGTATCACCTCCTATGACTACCATGCAGAGACAGGCCTGTTCCTCTTCCAGGCCAGCAACAGCCTCTTCTACTGTCAGGACGGAGGCAACAACGGCTTCATCGTGAGTATACTCATTTTTTTGACTCTGAGTATTGGATGGATGTAATCCAGAGCCTGGTTACATCTGCTAGCAAAATAAAACGCTGTAGCACAGGGCCTTTGTCCATATTGAACTCATTTGTTTCTTTCCTGAAGTTGTTTTCCAAAAGTAATTAATTGACATAAACACACTAAAGCCCTACTTTTATTGCATTGTACATACCACTCAGTTGTGGTAGCATCATGCTCAATATTCAATTCAGTTATGATTTGAAAGAAAATTACTAGAAATTTGCTGCAGATATAGATCTTTATGCATTAGCCTTTTACACAAATGTCATAGTCACCAGATATCTTTCATAACCTAAACATGTTATGAAAAGTTGTCACGGAGACAGCTGATTATATCCAGAGAATGTCCAGACTCTTACGTCTGTCGAGTTGGCATTTATAGTTTTCTTTTTGTTCCTTTTAAAAATGTCTGAGCTTGAAAACTAACTTCTGATATATGCCTCAATTTTCATGTGGTACGTAAGTGTTTCTATGTTTGTACTTTTGGAAAAATACTTGAACAGATAGGGTCATTTTGTTTTTCTTTCAATCCCCTCTCAAGTTTAGAAACCTTCTCTAAAACACAAATTATTTTAAGGATCATATTCAGTGATTTAATTGACTGAACAAACCAGGAAACGCAAAAATGTAAAATCACTGCAACGACCTTGGATGTAATTTGCGTAATGTAATGTTTCAATCCAGAGTTAGTAGAAAAGAATGATTTTCACGACATCAGAGAAAGCTCATGAGAAAGTAAGATACTTTTCCACAGTTCACTCAAGCTGTTGTGTTCATGCTTGTGCCAAAACACATCTATGATTTCAAACTTTAGAGCTACTTTAAGAACTTTGAAGAATACCTCCTAATGGGAGATTGCAGTTGTGTACTTTTTCACTGTTTTCATTCAAGTGAGCACTTGCATTGAGCTGGTCTTTACTTTATCCTTTTTTGGTTTTAGCAGTCTGCTCCTGTAAAGCCAGTGGAGATTAAGACCCGGTGCTCAGGGACCCGCATGGACCCCAAGATCTGCCCCGCTAACCCCGACTTTATAGCCTTCATCAACAATAACGACCTGTGGATAGCTCACATCAAGACAGGAGAGGAAAGGAGACTCACATACTGCCACAAAGGTGTGACTGCTAAGAATTTCACTAAAAAATAGACGAGCTGACTAATTGATGTCATAGCTGTAACAGTACATGTATGTGCTTTATTCACATTTTTTGATAATCAGGCGTGGATAGTGTCAAGGAGGATCCCAAGTCTGCAGGTGTAGCAACATTTGTCATCCAAGAAGAGTTTGATCGTTTCACTGGCTACTGGTGGAGTCCCTCAGCAGTTGAAGGTCAGCAATTTGTAGCTTTTAATGTTCCAGTTAATCATATTTTTCAGGGACACAAATAACTTGTGGTAATTAAACATGGTTTATGCTCCTGGTTAGATATACTCATTTTCAATTATGTTGTCATTTTGTATTTTTAATTTACTGGAAAGGTTCTTTCTGCTCTTACAGACTCTAACGGAGGTAAAACAGTGTACTTGCTGTACGAAGAGGTGGATGAGACGGAAGTAGAAATCATTCATGTCCCGTCCCCAGCACTGGAAGAGCGAAAAGCAGACGCATACAGATATCCGCGAACAGGTAAGTGTTGCTCTGTGAACTGTGCACAGACACATAGTTGGGAAAAATGTTTCTGATGGAGTTGTTATATTTATTTGCAGGTAGTAAAAACCCCCAAGCCACCCTTAAACTGGCTGAGATCAAGACAGACAACCAAGGGAGGGTGAGTTTTCAACATCTCTCCCTGTCTTTGTTCTATATTTGCCCTGATCAGTGTTTAGTTGGTTACTAATGTGTGGGGTTCTGTTTTTTTTTCCCTCAGATTGTTAGCATGCAAGACAAAGAACTGGCAATCCCCTTCAACTCATTGTTCCCTGGGACAGAATATATCGCTAGAGTTGGATGGACGAGTGACGGCAAATAGTAAGTTTTGAAGTTGTGAAAACAGTGAGGTAACATTGATTCTGAAAAATAACACTGAGGTACATATTGAAAGAGAAGATCGATTTCATGATTCTTTTCAGCTTTTGAGTTATCTGCTCTGTCTCCCCCCAGTGGCTGGGCGGTGCTTTTAGACCGCAGCCAGAGAAAACTCCAGCTGGTCCTGCTGCCTCCAGCCCTCTTCATCCCTGTTACAGATGACCCTGTTCAGAGGCAAGAGAGTCTGGAGGCCATACCCAGTAACATTCAGCCTCACATAATCTATGAGGAGACAACAGAAGTTTGGATAAATGTAGGTTTTTCCATATGGAATCTTCCTCGTTCCATCCATCCTATTTTCAATGAATTAACCAAAACGATTGTTCAAGGTTTTTCTTCCGTAAGGATTCACAACTCTTATCTTTCAATAGGTCCATGACATATTCTATCCATTTATCCAAACGACAGAAGATGAGTTTACTTTCATTTGGGTGAATGAGTCAAAAACTGGTTTCAGCCATTTGTATAAAATCACATCCCTCATACAACCGGGCTGCTACCATTGGACAGAAGACTACCTACACACAGAGGGTACGACGGAAAGAGATGACACTTCATTTATTTCACTTTATCTTAACAAAAGATCACTCTATCATGATTTATGTCACAACATTTGGAATGTCAAGGAGCATGTTGATTCTGTTATCTGTTTTCTGCAGGAGACTTCAAATGTGCAATCAAGGAGGAGGTTACATTGACCAGCGGGGAATGGGAAGTGCTGGCAAGACATGGTTCCAAGGTTAGACAGAGACTATAAGTTTTAGTATTAAGCATAAATACAAACATAGTTACATCTGTACAAAATTCACAGGTGTTTGTAGAATATGTTCTTGAAATATTAGAGTGGCCGGGGGAGTGTTGTGTTAGTCGTGCAGCAGATTCTGATTACATTTATCCAAGAACTCTGCTGTAGCTTGAAACATGCAGGGAAAAACATACCCTGCATAAAAACATCTCCACTAGTATTTTTTTTTCCAACATACAACATGTGATTTGATTATTTGAAAATGCTGCTTCATTAGCTGCAGAAGTGGCTCTATTAATCCAAGAATAAATGTAGATGATTATGCCATTCATTAGATTGTGTTAACTCCTTATTGTGTCATGCTTTTGTGATTGCCTTTTTAGTGCTCTGTCCTGATTCTGTTGTCTCTTCTTTGCTAGATCTGGGTAAATGAATCATCAAAGCTGGTGTACTTCCAGGGCACCAGAGACACTCCTCTGGAGCACCACCTCTATGTGGTCAGCTATGACTCACCTGGAGATGTGGTCAGACTAACCAAGTCTGGCTTCTCTCATAGCTGCTCTGTCAGTCAGGTACAATCATTCATTTACTTTCTTAATTGTTACACATTTTTGCTCTCCATGCAGAATATCTCTTTGAAAGCTGCCAAAATCAGGGAGAAACTGACAGGATGGGCTTTGAACTGTGGGGTACATTGGAAGTGTTTTACGAACACCGTACTTCATGCTTTTGTGTCACAGTAGTTTCCCCTCCCCTCTCTTTTCTCTCTTATCTTTGACTGTCTATATTAAGTATAAATTCCACTTGTGAATCCGTATTTTCCTGAATTTTTGTTTCTCTCTGCTTTGTTACCTTGCAGAACTTTGACTTTTTTGTTAGCCACTACAGTAACGTGAGTACGCCTCCATGTGTTCACGTCTACAAACTGAGCAGCTCAGAAGGGGATCCACTACACATAGTGCCTGAGTTCTGGGCTAGCATGATGGAATCACCAGGTAAAATGGATGTGAAGTAACAAAAGTCATACAGTAGTTTTATGATTTATTGAATGTGCAGAGTTTGTGTTTACATGTTTGGCCTCTCAAAGCTTTTCTTCGAGAGCAATCTGGACAAATGTGAAGGTTGTCTGGCTATCTGTGGTTTTATTTCTGGAACAATCAATAAAGCCACGTCTGTAGGGGAATGTTGAAGGCTGGGTTTGATTAAATCAAGGACGGTCAGTTCGATCTGTGATGGCGTCCTCCAGACAATCCTGACAGCAATCAGATAGAGTGGTGCTCGGGCGCTTTGCGTCAGTGTTTATTGTCTGTTATTATTCATTAAGAGGAGTAAGATGGCTCTTCTTGTTCTGTGTTTATGATCCCTACATTTTTGCCATAACACAAAGACTTTCAACACAGTAACAGAGTTGGGAAGTTTGCATTTGCAATTGCAGTACTCTTCTCCCAGCTGTCCATTAATTGTAGGCAATAAGCAAGCTTCTAATGTGTGTTAAATCCACACAAATTCAAAACACACGGTCTCATAATAACATTATTTCCATTATCCCGTTGGATTTCATGTAATCGATAAGGGAGTTTATTTCACAGCACATTTATGATTAAGCTTTAGACAAGGAAGCCAGCTGGCTTTGCAGCCATAATAATAACGTTATGGCTGCTCTGTGTTTAAAACCATAAGCTGCAAAGACTCTAGTTCTACCAATTGGACATGTAGAGTTGTAACTCCTGTAACAAAGGAAAGACAAAAGTCAGAACAATATATTGATGATCAGTTTCGTAGTGGAAGTCACTGCACGAGATATAGGTCACTTCCAAAAACCACTGTGAACATTTTTTACCTTTTCAAGAGGCCAAAAATGTATTGCATTCTATTTCCATATTAGTTATGTGTGTGATTCATCATACAGATGGATAACTAAAGACTTTACTGCCATTTAATATATTATGAAACCAAGTCAGTGTTTGAGGTGGAGTTCTATGGAAAGAGTGTGCACCGTCCCCGACAGTTTTATAACCCTCATATCTCCACATCTGCCGGTGTGGTTTCCAGGTTGCCCAGGGGATTACAATCCACCGGAGATTTTTGACTTTCCAGGGAAGTCAGGATTCCAGCTTTATGGAATGGTTTATAAGCCTCACAACATGCAGCCCAACAGGAAACACCCGACTGTTCTCTTTGTGTATGGAGGCCCACAGGTACACTTTTATATTCAATCCTGTGAGTCTGTGATGCTGGTTTTAACGATTATGTTTCCTGCATCACTGTGGTAATTACATTTGTATGTGTGTTTGTGTTCAGGTGCAGCTGGTAAACAATTCCTTCAAAGGGATGAAGTACCTCCGTCTTAACACACTGGCCTCTCTGGGCTATGCTGTGGTTGTTATTGATGGGAGGGGCTCCTGTCAGAGGGGACTTGAGTTTGAAGGAGCACTGAAGAACAAAATGGTATGTGTAAAATCTAACTCATGAAAGATGATAAAATGCTGTAAAACTTCTGTATAATAACACCAAGGTTGAATTAATTGAATAACACCTATTTTCCTTTGCCTCCTCAGGGTCAGGTGGAGATTGAGGACCAGGTAGAGGGGTTGCAGTATGTGGCGGAGAAGTTTAACTTTGTGGACCTGAGCCGTGTGGCTATTCACGGCTGGTCATACGGCGGGTTCCTCTCACTCATGGGCCTCATTCAGCGACCCAACGTCTTCAAGGTTAGAAAACATTTGGTAACCGTGAGCCTTCTTGGCGGTCTCATTCTGAAAGTTTTTCCTAGTTTGATCTTTTTATGGAGTCAAAACAAAACAAAGTCTGTATCTGAGTAGCTTCTAATTTTTAAAACTTGGGACGCAGTTACTACTTGTAACCACATGGTGTCTATGTTGTACTGTGTTTGTCAATGGTTGATGCTGGAGAGTTTGAAGGTTCAGCTTTGTTAAAATCATTGAAAATGTTGACCAGTCAGTTAATCTTTATTTATAAATTAAATACTCATAACAACAGGTGTTTTCTCTAGTATCCTTACAGGGGGTATTGTTCTGTTTCTTATTCTTCTTGAAAACATTGTGCTCTCCCTCCAGTTGGCTATCGCTGGTGCTCCTGTGACTGTGTGGATGGCATATGACACAGGCTACACGGAGCGCTACATGGACGTGCCTGAGAACAACCAGCAGGGTTACGAAGAAGGCTCTGTGGCACTGCATGTGGACAAGCTGCCTAGCGAGTCAGTACAAAAACTTGCCTTTCCTCTTATTTTCAGCTCTGAAATCTCTGCACTTTCTCTCGTCATGCTGCATGCCCTCTGTAATTTCATGGATGTTTGCATGTTTGGTCATGATTCCAGGAGGTCTCTGTTTTCTGTTAAGTTTTGCTTTGCCAGTGTGAGTGATAAAAATGCTCATTGTTATTGTAGAAAATTATTGGATGTCTTAAAAGTTTTCTAGCAGCTATTAAAATCTGCATGGTTTAAATCGGGACATGAGGAGGTAGGCAAAGTCAAGCCTTGTTGTTCAGAGCTGAGGACACCCTGAGGCCCCGACAGGCTGCATGTTAGAGCACCGATCTTGAATGTTGATGTCAAATCAATAAATATTTCAGTGACTGTACCTTTTAAATCATGAAGAAATGAGCAGGTCTATACTATTGAGCAAGCAATCGTCATGCAAGAATGGCAATGTATTGAGGCCTATTATATCTTGATTTATGTTGTTAAACTATGTAATCATTGTCTCTACAGGCCCAACCGTTTGCTGATTCTTCATGGATTTCTAGATGAGAATGTGCACTTTTTCCACACCAATTTCCTAGTGTCGCAGATAATCCGTGCTGGGAAGCCCTACCAGCTTCAGGTGAGCATCACACACCACACAAAAAAGGCAAACACATCTGTCTGATCAGGCCTAGAAAACCCCTATTACAAGAGATTTTAATCACTGTAAAAAAAAAAAAAAAAAAAAAAAAGGTGACTTGCAAATCACTCCAGGCCCGTATTTCAGCAGATCATTGTCACTAAGAATTACGTACTCATTTTACCTGGACTCCTCTCAAACACAACCATGCTGTTCTATTCAGTTCAAAACATCACTTTTTATATTGCTGTATCATGAAACCTCTTGCCAGAAAAAAGCATCACCTAAAGGGCAGCATACATTGCTCAAAACCTTTTATACACTTTTAAGTTTTAATTTTGCTACATGCTGTCTCAAAGGAATAAACAGCACATTCCATAGGTACATGTATATCCCCACACCCTCAGAGATGTTCGTTTTTAAACTGTGCGATGGTTTGGAACCAGGAAGTATCTCTCTTTTTTGGAGCTGAAGAAGTGGTGTACATGTTTCTGGATCATGTGTAGTTCCCTCTTTGTATGGTGCAATTTAACCCGCTCCTGTAGATAACACAACAAACAATGTTCACAGTGGTTTTTGGAAGTGACCTATATCTCATGCAGTGACTTCTACTACAGAGTCTGGTGTCAATGCACGTTTTTAATGCAGTGCTTTCTGAGAACCTGAAGATCTCAGCCATCTGGACCAGTGATCAGCCTCATTCTTTCTGTTCAGACATTTATTCAGATTTACCTGGATTCTAATGCTTTTTCACAAAGTAGTTGATGAAATCCTCAACTTTGCTGGGGAACATTATCCGTAAAGTTTCCAGCCTGTTTCTTCACACTGTCTCTTTTTCTTCTGAGAGACTCAGCCTCACTGGAGTGCCTTTTTTACCCTCAGTCATGAGATGCACCCATTGCCATTTAATGGAATTAGTTGTCTGATGTTCCTCCAGGTGTTTTGTTTTTCTTGCTCCAAAAGTTCCAAAATGTTGCTGCTTTAAAAAAAACGCAACAATATGTTTACCTTTCAACATCTAATTTGCGTGTTTTGAAATTTAACCATGCGTTCAAACACTTAGGGAATTTGAGTTGTACGACAATTCAAACTAAGAATGCTGCTTGGATGCAGGAATGGCTGGATCTGTACCTGTTGTACGTAGCATTGTTTAATTTGGTTACCCTCTCTTATTTCTAGGTATACCCTAATGAGCGACACAGTATTCGCTGCCCTGAGTCTGGAGAGCACTACGAGATAATGCTGCTGCACTTTCTACAACAATACCTCTGAAGTGAGACAACAGGGGAGAAGTGAAGTCTAGTTCCCCTCCTTGTCCTTTTATCTCCTCTAGCTCACCACCTATCTGTACTCCCCCTGACCTCCCTGTCCTCAAACGTTCACCCCGCCATCGAGACTATCAGACACGGCAGCCAGTCTCCAACGAACTCATGAAACCTCCCCATTAGGATCTTTGGCTCTCATTTGTCTCTTGTTCCGTTATTTGCTTCACTCGCTCCATCTCCCTCCTGCCCTCCCCCTCTGTGTGCAGTCTGGGGTATGGTTTACGAGCACAGAGATTTAATGTCTCATTCTAGAAGCTGAACAAAGACAAGGACATACGGAGAAATATTTACTGGCTGTGTCACATTGACTCATCGCTCGCCTGTGTCCTCGTTTGATTTTTTTTTTTTTTTTGCCAAATGTTATTGTGTTGTTTCCCCTCTGCTCCACCTGATTTATTCACTTGGATCAACAGTTTGAGTGGGGTTACAGTTCACAGATATGAAATAAAAACTACATGCATGTTTGCAGACATGAGCTCCCATACTTCACATATGTAAAAACAGTTTATCTCATACACAGACACTCTTTAGCACACTAACACAGACTTACAATATCACTCATGCTGTGGGTCTGTAACTTGCAGTTAGCATAAGAATGACCCAGAGGAAGAAAACTGTGACTCTTCTTCTGTCCACTTGTTTTAAGTGTGTTGTTTAAAATGAAACATTTTATGGAATTTTATTCTTTTTTTAATGAGCGTTGACAGAAGCAGCTCAATGATATTTTTGTGATGTTTTCTCCCCTCACATTACATTGCTAGGGATGTCTGCTTGCCTTCTTAACACATAATTTATATTTGCCAAAGTACCTCTTGACTCTTTGATCATGCTGGTATTTCCTTTTTTTACTGCAATAAAGACAACAGGAGGGTGAGCACTGGAGTCTTACAACAGCTTTGTACCACCGGAATACAATTTGTACATGATAATGAATAAATGTATGAATCAGTCACATGCTCTCTTTCACTGCAGTCTTCTCATTTATATGCTGTTTTCCTCATATTGATATTCCACTCGAACCCTTCATATTGGCCATAAGCCAGGCTCCAGGTGCTTGCAGGTCCTTCTGTCCTCTCCACAGCACAGTTTCCATGGTTACCTTTTTTTTTTTTTTTTTACCCGATATGCCAGTCTACATGAGTGATTGATAACAATGGGTCCTCTGACAAAACTACAAATTAGAAGATGCTCAATGCTCTTCTTTACCAACCTCAGCCAAAATCCAAAACCATGACTGACTTCATGGCTCTGCCAGAGGTGGGACGTATAAACTGTTTTTCTTTCAAAAGTAGCACATCTGACTCTTTTTGAGTCCTAGGGACTTAGAGGACTTTCTTGGGGATCTTTAGAAAGTCAGATGTCTAGTTATATAATCATAATCCCCAATTCAAAATGAGATTATCAGCGCTAAAATAGGTTATTTCTAAATGCTAATTCCAAGCTTCCAGATCAGCTTGATCTCAAACTCTCTATGACAACGTCACACAAGCCAATGAAGTTTAGCAGTGAGCTGTGTTTTTCTATGCTGAAAACTGTTTCTCTGACTGAAAGAACTTATGACAAGTTCTGTTGTAGATTTTCTGGTCTTTGGTGCGTCTGTGGTGCTTCATAAAATAAATAATAATCACTCCTAGCATTTCCAAACAACAACAACAACAACAACGGCATCCATGTGGATGCTCCCTTGTCGTGGTGGACCATTTCAGAGCCAAACTTTTCACACTTATAACTTCACAGAAAGATTTCATGACTTCACAAGTGTCATATGGTAGCGGCATTTGATGTAAGTAGTTAAGATTTTTGAGAAAAGATGGAAATAAAATTTGTTTGTGTGCACAAATAATTTGGTCAGTACCCCTGTTTTTTCACCTTTATCAAACCTTTATTCTCCTAAAACGAAGGGAAAGTCACTAAATTATTTTCTTTTTCTTAAACCAAGCAAACCATCCTGGCTTAACTATCAAACACTATCGAGCAGCACCTTCAATTCTCCATCAGAAGCAGTATCCTTACTCCCTTAAGGGTTTTAAAATGACTCATCACTGGAAAACACTTCAGTACTTACTGTACTCTGTTCTTGGCTGGCAAAATAAGCATCAATAAATACCATTTATATGTTACAAACGTTGTGACTGAAAGAACTAATGTTCTTTGATGAAAGCACTGTTAATCCTGATTGTTGCATAGGTCACTATTCTTTCTACATTACAGGTAACAGATGCTGTCCTCAGAGTTACTATAAACCTGCTGGGTAACCCAGGATCTTACTTTCACCAGCAATACCGTGACTCGAAGTTTGAGGTCAGTTCAGAGCAAACTCTCATCACATCAGGTTGTGTAGAGGAAGATCCTGAACCATTTGTCAGTGCTGGGAGGATCAGTATGGATGAAGTCCTCCAGGGAAGCAGAAAGTGGTGCAATGAGAAATTAAAGCCGACACCTAGAAGCTCCTGAAGTTTGCTTCCTGGTAATGCCATTAAGCTGCTTGAATCTCTCAGATAAAAGGGATGTGTCACGTGTGGCTGGATAAGAAGGTTTGGTTTTACAGTTAGTGTTCTAGCCTGAGAGTTTCTTACTTTAAAATATGTTGCTGACTGGCTAAAATGCCATGTTTAATACAGTTTTGTTGATCCCTTCTTGGTTGTGTTGCTTCCATTTGGCATAACAATAGAAACAAAATGTTCAGTTTGTGGATGGGCTCATCCACCTTACATCAGATGAGACTCCTTTTTTCAAAATTTCATAATTAAATTCATGAAATGTATGCAAATATTGAATATGTTCTGGAGTCGTTATCTGAGATTGAATCTATTTTACTTTAACATCTTTGTGTCACAGAATACAAAAAAGCAGTTTTAGTTTGACTCAGTTTTATTGGCTCACTGTGGCCAAAAAAGGTTATTTTCTTTTATAAAAGAACAGCACAACAAAGACAATATAAATTACAAACAGGCAGCACCAGAAATACACATTGATTCTTTACAGCTTTTAAATAAGGAATAGGAACATCTACAAGAACATCCCGAGTCACATACGACTGATCATGTCACAACAAAACAGTAACATACATTTCTGAACAGACAAATGACATTCCTTCAGACATTATATACAAAAACCACGTCTCACATCTTTGAGATAGTCAATGTGACTTAACTACATCAGTATCTCCACACAAAATTAACAGTGGTGAAGAAAACACAACTGAATTCAAAGTTGCTGTCAGAAACTGTAATTTACAAAAGGCTGAAATGGTTATCAGTGCCCCTGTAGACTACTCTCTAACACCGCCATAATACAGTTTTTCCATCACAATCCTAAATTACAATGATTTATATCTTTACATAATGCCTTTTAACATGAGCTTCAACATATTCATGTGGAAAATGACTCTTTCTTACCACCATTTGGTCCGTGTAAAACAGTTTGTTCAACCTGCTTTGATTCAAACTCTTCAAAGCATCCTCCAAAGGGCTGGTCTTTGAGCTGAGATTGCTCTTTATTTGCTACATAACCGCATTTAAACTCAACATCTGCCCGCACATCAAATGTCTTGTGATGAGTGTCGACATGTTAGAAATCCTTTGTGGTTTACAGCATGCTGGACAGGCTGGGGCTGGCCCTGTGACGCCCTCCTGACTAGAGGCCCTACTTTATGTTGCATAAAGGAATCAACTTGATGGTACGTGCATGCATGCTTGCTTCCAGTGCACATTTTGTCTTTTCCATCTGCAGCTGTACGTGCTTGCTCGTCTCCTAGGGAAAAGAAGCAATGGAACCTGGAGCTCATTAAAAGTGAGTTCCTTTTCTGAGGGCTTTGGTTCTGGTATGAGGTTGTCATTGCAGGGAGACAACCAGGCAAAACAGAAAATACCTTCTCCTCATCAACTAAGAACCAAGAAAGAAAGAACTGTCCAAAATCTACTTCTTTCACTCCCCTCTTTTTGACCTAACCTTTTACCCTCAGTGTTTTTCTGCTCTTTATGACTTGTTTTCAATTGCAGCAGGGGCAATCATAATTTTGCTGGACTTCAGGGGATAGTATCGCCCCCTCCAGGTCTTCCAGAAGATGCTTTGCTTCCTCTGATGTCGCTGCTTGGGAGGAGGGCTCTGGAAGTATCTGCCGTTCAGGTTAGAGCGACCACAGTTACTGAACCACCAGCCACCTAGGTAGAGCAGGAATGGTATTAGATAAGTGGATTCTTTGGGGCCCAAATAACCCCCCCCCCCAACACATCAGCTTTTATTTCACCACAACTTACCAGAGAGGTGTTTGGCACAGTTTGTGTCACTTTTCTGGTCATTATCTTGGTCACGGGTTGAAAAAGGCAGGCCTAAGATGGCATCAGTCCCCAGAGAGGTCTCCAAAGGGCTAAACGTGCGTGTCTCCCGAATCTGCAGTGAGTACTTTGTTTCCTCTCCACCCAGCTGGAAAGGGAGGCGGATGGATGCTACGTCACCGTTCCAGTCAGCCAGCTTGATTTTCAGGATGTAGCCACCGTCTTTAGCAATAGCGTGCATCTTTTCTAAACCCAGCCAGAACTCTCCTAGAGAAGACACAGAGAGGGAGGGAAAGGTGAGAAAACCTCACTTAGCTGAGTTAACCCTGTTTGCCTTTGATCCATCCCAAGGCGTGATAAGATGCTTCGAGGAGACCAGCTCCTGCCAGTTTTAAAGAACGCAAAGCCCAGTGAACTGATCTAACCTTGGACGGGCCAGCTAACACCTGTCCAGTCCAGTTTTACCTTCAGTGAGAGTGAGATAAAACGTATTTACCATTCAGGCTGCCAAAGCCTTTCGTGTAGGCTTGCCATAGCTGGTCAAAGTCCACTGAACCATCTTGGCGCCTTTGGATCACTGTCCATCCACCATCTTGGAGGAAAAGACAAAAAAAGCTTGATCAGAAAAACATGCTTGCAGCTTTTTGTGCAGTTTGAACCTTTGAACCATTCTGTTTAAAATCGGTGACTTATTGCCTGAAGTTTTTAGCAATTATTAGCCAACCAATGGTGTGAAGAATACACAAAGTAGAGTACAAGGAAATTACTTACCAGCTGTCATCTCACAGAAGACCTTAAAGGGTTCAGCATTGGCTGGCTGGATGGTGTAGACACCACTGGTGGTCTCTCCTCTCAGGAACAGCTCGTGACAGTCTGACACTGTCTCTACAAGAAGAACAGACACAGAGAGAGCAACATCAAGATCAACAGCTCCGTATAATCCAAACAGTACAATCACAGTTCTCACTCTGTTATTTTGTGTTACACTTTTTTAACAATCTGAACCTGTTCACCCTGGCACACAGAAGTAGGTCATTCACCATAACCAAACCTCCCACTGAAAGGTTTCTCTGCACAGCAAGAGCAGAGTATGTGCAAATACACTTCTATCATTCCTGGTGAGCTTATCACCGAGTCTGGAGATATAACTCTGTACACGATAAGGCCTTTGATGCAGTCTTAACAAGAGATAGAAAGAGTGTTCTCAGTTATAAATATGACCTTTCTCACAGTTCCCAAGCAGACTATCCTCTTTACAGCTACTTGTATTACAAACTACCTCCTTTTACACTCCACCCCCTGTCTTTGACCCCCACCTCCTCTCATTGGCTCGACACATCACCCTCACGTGCACAGCAGCCAGTTGGTGACGTAGGAGTGCATGGCCGGTGCATGCATTGAGTGTGATCAGAGGATGAGAGGGGGGTGATTGGGGCCATTTTCTGCGTGGGGTAAACTGAGAAGGGGGCAAAACAAAGCAGGGGACTCCGGAAACCAATTGTGGCTGTCGTGTGTCCAATGAGGCACGAGACAAACAGCATCCCACTGGGGACAGTCATGAAGAAAAAGACACCAATACATCAAGATATTTTACAGCTTTAGAGAACTTAAATTCAAATGCCTGTTCAGAAAATTAAAATTGTAATTGTTTGTGTTTGATTCTGGCCTACAGGTCGCACCATTGTTTGAACACCAGCTGACCACATTTGTGCATATTGACCTTTCTTCCAGAGGCATGAACTCTTGGTGGTGTGTCTGTCGTCTGCCTCAGGGGGACAGGGGCTCTCCTGAACTTTGGCACACTTCTTATACATCACAATGGGGAAAGCAGGAAGGGATGAAGGTGCGGGGGTTTGTGTGTAGAACTGGAGGAGGAGGAGGAGGAGGAATGTCTGACTCCCTGACAGATATAGGGGAAAGGTTGCTCATTCTTGTCAAGATGTGCAAATGTTTGTTTTTCACAGTAAAGTGGCACGTCTTGAGAACAAGGAGGGAGGTGATTGTCTTAAACATAGTGGAGGATATCTGTACAAAGTTCACTGATAAATATAGGCCGTCATTTCCCATTTCCCCTTTGTTTTCTTTTTTTTTTCTCCTTGTGCACACACAAGGTCTGTAATCTGAAGAACATTGCATTCTAGATTTGTGCAAAGCCTTTTTTTGCTTGTTTTTGCCCCCCCCTCCAAGTAACAGAAATGAGCAGTGTGAGTAATCCTGCTGAGCTGTGTGACCCTGACTGAACACGCTCAGAGACCGGCGAACTTTCCCCTAGTTTAAACCATGCCAAAGAATCTTGTTTCTTTTTCCTCATTGCACAAATCTTGCTGATGTCAGAGCTACAAGGTGTTATTGTGATTTGCAGTGAAAGCTTGATCTCGACTGTTGCCTCAGCCATGTTCACCTTTCCCCCATTTCTCATCTGTGACCCAAGAAATACAGAAATTACTCTTCACTGTAGACTCACATCATATAAAGTCCAAATAAGGTCTGTTCTTTCAGCATGCACATATTTTTATTTCCCTCTCCTTTTCCTCCAATCACCCCCTTTAAAGTATAAACAGACTAAATATGAACCCAAATTACAAGCTTGAAGTCTGTTGTGTACGGTAGGATCCAAATAAAGCATCCTTGTGGTTGCTGGTTCTTTCTTCTGCTGTTTGTGTGGCTCAGTAAGAGCTTTGTTCTGATTAATGCTCATCTATTTTTTCTTTGCTTGTAACGCCATTCACATTATGATTCTTTAAAAAAGAGGCCTTATTAACATATTAAGTGACTTTTTCCAAGTTGACCATTATTGAAATAATTTTATTGTGGCTGGCTTATGCTATAAAGCTTTCTTCGGCTGAAAGACCAAGCATCTGCAGCAAAATAAAGAACCACTAGTTGATATTTCTAGAGTCACGCTGAGCAGAAAGGCGCCTTAAATTGATTAGTTTCCTTGAATTTAATTGCAAGTGATTTAAGCTTCTTTAGGACCTGACCACACAGATGGTCTGCCACATTTGGCGTCAGATTGTCTCCGGTCGACTTAACACGGTGCCAGGAGGGGATTTTGGATGCTCTCTAGCTTTACTTACCGACTGGTGAGTCTCGCTGCTCTGCCACTGAGCTCTCAGCACTGCTGCTGCTGCTGCTGTGCATGAATGGTCTCTGCCGGGACTGCTGGAGCTGAAAAAGTTACAAATGAATGATAAGATTTCAGAAATAGTGACATATCTTCACATGAATGACTCTGAAATGGTAATACAGAGGTTTTGCATGTCCGAGCTGTGCTTGGTCGTGACCCTTTCTCACCTGGCTCTGCAGGGTCCTGATGCGCACATTCTGCTTGTCCAGCTTCTCCTGCTGGAGTCTGATCCGCTCCATCAGATCATCAATGCGTTTGTTCTGACCCTCCAGCATCAGCTGCAGAAACATAACACAAAGGAGACACACTTTTAGCTTTGGATCACTTTTAAAATCCTTTTTGTGCATGATGTGTACCCATGGTGCTTAAGAGGTTCAGACTACATCGCCAAAAGAGAGTTTGGACAAGAAAAAAGGCCAACTACAGAGCTTTACTGGAAAGCCTGAGACTTAGACCCCAGACACTTTTCCAGCCCTCAATGACAAGCTTTTGTTCTTTCCAGCCCACTGTGTTACAGTTATGTAACTCCCCTATGCGCGGGATTTTCCATCCCTCTATGAAGCCTTTCAGGCTCACATACTGCTGTGTAAATGAAGCTTGCAAAAGAAGCACAACTCTTGAAATCCCCTTTCACTGTACCATATGGCTGAATGCTCTCCAGGTTGTAAAATGTCACAGCTGTAAGAATTATTCACACATTCTTCTGAGCTGGTGTGTGCTGATCCCTTTGTCTAACTGCTTTTCAGTGTTTCCCTGCACGTACTGCAGGCTCTTCCTTCCGAGCTTGGAGGCTTGTTAACCACCTCCCCCTCCTCTTTACTACACTCACCACCAACTGCTTGCCCCTGTGCATTTTAATTCAGTGGCTCTTAGCTCAGAGAAAAGACAACTGCCCATTTATACTGTACATGGACTAATTTAATGAGTACTTCAAACCATCTGCTTCAGAAAAGGCACATTTTTAAACTTTGTGTGTGTCTCTTAAAGTTATCAGTCATTGGTTAATATGGCTCAAGTTGTTGTTGTCCCTAATTTGCCTTGTCTTTGTCAGTACCATCTCATTCCTTTCCTCTTATCTTAACATGCCATGGTATTCTGAAAGAAGTCACCATCAGAAAGTGCTGCTTTCTTACCTGGATGCTGTGAGCATCACTGTTGTTCTTGGCCCCAGGGTTTGTCTCAGACAGCACCGCGTCCCCCTGCAGCATGCTGTCCACCCTCTCCTCCAGCCGATTCATTCTCTCCCCCATCGTCTTCCTCTCATGCTGCATCTCCTCCTCCTTCTCCCTCAGCTCAGCAGTGATATTCAACAGCTGACCCTCTCTGTCCTCCAGCCCCTGTGCTCGAGCCTTCAGGGCCTCTCCTTCCGCACGCAGCTTGTGGCTCTCCCTCCCCAGCTCGCTGATGGTGCGATTGAACACCTTCAGCTTGCTTGAGATGTCCCTCATCTGGACTTTGGTTTTGTCCACATGCTCCTTCAGCCCCTGGCCAAGCTGCAGCAGACCATGAGCGATGACATTCACATCGTCCCACGCTGCATACTGTACACGCTTCTCCTTGGCTGCGTGACCAGAAGGTGAGCCCCCTTTCCTCTCCAGAGGGAAGCCTGTGGCCATGAGCACCACTAGGCACAGAGTCAGAGTTGCCAGTGTTGTCTTCATTGCTGCTGTTGATCTTAACTGCTGAGATGTTGCTTTAAATTGTGGCTGATGCAGAAGTGGGCAGTGTCCTGCTCTGTCTTCTTGAGTTGGATTTGAGAGCTCCAACTCCTATTTGAGCAGCCTCACTTATATAGCTTCACAGCCCTCAAGTCTGAGCCACAAGCTGCTGCCATTGGCCAGAAGAGTAGAGGGAGGGGTGCTGCCACTCTCAGGTTTCTGTCCCTCCTCCACCTCTCTGTTAACTCTTCATGTATGAGGCGGAGGAGGGACATGATACACAAAAAGACTGGCTTTTATCTCTGCACTGTGGAAGACAGGGAGTGCATTATCTACAGGATGAAACCAAACACTTGATACACCCATGAGTGAAAGCATAGTGAATTAAGCTTAAATAATATTACAGATGCAACATGATTATCCCTGATCAGTGATCCAATCCAAACTTCAGAACAGGAGCTGTCTGAAATTGAAAGAGAGAGGTATTAAAACCCTAATAAAACTCAGTCAAATCATTTCACAAATAATCAGTAGAACTGTTCAACTTTGACTTTAGAACATTCAGAAACCACAAGTTCCTGTTAATTAGCATGGTTTGAGCTCTTGTGGGAAAGAAATATTCCCAAACTAAATTGTGAAAGTGGAAATGATTCATTAAATTTCCTGGAACCACACACTGATGGGAATGAAAGATGAATCCCAGATCTTTGAAAAGTGGGCTCTGTGTCTGCTTTTCATTCCATTTACTTAGAAACTTGCAACATATGTCACTTTATGTGCAATATTATCATTCCAAAAGCACAAAATCAAATTTTTGTTAAATCTGGTGTACTTATGTTGCTGTTCTCTATCATACAGTTTAGTCTAATACTCTAATACTTATCACATGCTGTCTTTGATAGTTTGCTGGATTTCAATGCGCTTGTTATAGCCCAAGACAGATTTTTCTCACAGAAGAGATAAAAATGAAGTGAGAAATCAAGTGATTGTTATTTATTTATTAATTTATTTATTTGAAAAAAAAAAGTTTTTCTGTATTTGTTGAGGCTAACAAGATAAAACATTATATGAAACACTAATGCAATGCTTGTTTTTGTTTTAACTGTATATTACTTCTATAGGAGTATTTTCCTATTTGACATACACCACAATTTTACATATTTACAGAATATCCGTATTCTTCTTCCAGTAGCTGCCAATCAAAACACATCGGTAAGTGCATTTGTTTGGCTGTTGTTTGAAATGTGACAACAAGCAAACTTTGTGAGTTTGCGCCATAGTTTAGTTGCTGGCTATATTTAGCATTACTGAGCCTGGTGCTCTGTATAGGTACCATTTAATGTTATGTTTTAGCCTTTACCTCATGCTCTACCACTCTCCTTCTTAGCTTTCCTTTGCTTTTCTTTCCTTTTTCTGTCAGACATTTTACATCAGCAATTATGATCAGGCATTTTTCTCATGTGGTCCCTTGGGAAAATGTATTGCCCACCCCTGATATAGCATGTAGCCTTAAAAAAAAGAGAGAGCACCCTGGTTACTTGTTATGGTTTTCCTCATTAGTTTGCTAAATGATGGCAATCATACAACATACCTTTTAAAAAAAAACCTTGGCAACTTAAAAATAGTGCTCTGTGGGATAAGTGAGTTCATTGTTGGAAAAAATCTGAGAGCTTTTTGCAGAATAAAATCACGAGTTAGGAGTAAAAGTGTGAGGAGGATAATGTGATTGATCCAGGAAATGAGTGAGCAGAGGAAAGAGCAGCAGGGCGGACTGTGAGAATTAGGGGAAAGTTCAGGACACGGAGAATGCCGTAAATGTGTGGCCGTGGGGTTTTTCTTTAACGATCTCCGCCGGGATCTCGCAGCATACGTGATCTGAGGGCAGACCACATAGAAAGAGCAGGTTTAACCCTCTCCTGTCTGCAGCCCAGACTAAGTAGGTGAAAGGTAACTGGGAGACCGCTGACGGTGCTCGGAGGGGAAACTCAGTGCGGAGGAGTGACTGACTCCGTCCCTTGTTCGTCTGGAATGTAACAAACATGTATTATTTCATAAATCCTGGGAAGAGAGCATGAGAGCCACAAGAGACGGCAGTGTTCCGGTTAAAAATAGGCCAACTAATGCTTCTTATCAATCTTTCCCTTTCAACTCCTTTTTCTTGCACCAGTGGTCATGCACACAGGTTGTGTTTGTTCAAACTGAACGACTATGGATCAGCTGTTAGAGTTTTACATGATCTCTCTGCTACAGCAGAGCAGACAGTCACTGAATGGAAAGGTTTTTTTTTTTTTTTCCAACAGGTGAATGAAAGGCTGAGTGGTGGAAAGGAATCTCTCTCTCTCTCTCTCTGAACATGCAGCAACATCTCAGAAAAGTTTTTACCAAAAACACCAGAGACAGCAGAGCTCAGAGGCTGATTCTCATGATTGCACTTGTAATGAAAATACAAATGTAACTTGTTGTTTCAATGTAAAAATTTAAAGTAAAGGGCTGCCTTAAAAATTCATGTTAGATCTTTTTGTTCTTACACCAACCAAAGTTATCTTGACTAAACAAAATGTCTTTTGTCAACTCTTTACCTACTTTGGTTGATTAGACTTTTTGTGAACTGAACTTCTTCAGGTAGTACAGGTGGGCAAATCAATCTGAAGTATCTTACAGTGGTATCAGTATTGATCAATACTGGTGAAATGAGATCGATACTTAGGTTTCAGTGTCTCCCCTGTATGTGCTCCTCTCATTCACTTTCCTCACCTGCACTCTCTTTAATTAGAATGATTTCTTTAGTGGTAAATTATAAAAATTACTATCATCGAAAAATACTAAGTTTACTGTTTTAGAAAAAAATTAAATCACGTGATTATTTTCTGGTTCAAAATTTAGTCATTAGTTTGATTCATGAACAGAAACATTGGTTTTAGTGGCTGTGTGTTATTTTTGATTCATTTTGACAAACTGCCTTTCCATGTAAGAAGTATCAGTATCAGTATTGATATTGGAGACAGTGATAAACTTGGTATTGGAGCAAAACCAAAATCTGCAGTATCGCACACCACTGTTAGATAGTTGTTTGAAATAATCTATTTCAACTCAATCAAACTCTTCAGTTGTGTTAACTGTCTGTTTTTTAATAGATAACATTTGTTGACTGAACTTCTTTAAGTAGTTTTTTGTTCTCAATGTAACTCCTCAGTTTTGTAAACTCTTGATCTCAGATAGCTTTTGCCACAATCTTCTTGAGCACAGTATGCTCTTATATCCTATATTCCCTCCTCACAATAACTTCAGTAATCTTTTTCCATTTTGATGGTGTGAAGATGCTGTTGGTATCATCACCTGACAGAGACACATGCAGTTTCTCTTGATAGTGCAGTAATTATAGGATGACTCACAGGGGTTCCCATCATGACCTAAAAGAAAGACTGGCATTATATTTAAACATGATGCTTACGGTAAGGATGCGTCATTAAGGCAATTGCCCAAATGTGCAGATCTTACGCAAAAGATTACCACATCATAATTTCCCTGTGCAAAAACATTTAAGATAAAGTCCTATAACCAGATAGAATATATGTTCAAATGTGTAGGAATCAAGCTTGTAGAGTGAAATGCTGGATGCTGCTTATGCAATACATGCTCAAAATGCAGACTTTAACATTTATTAATACATGTGACATACTGTCCATTATAAAGTAGTAAATTACAAATACAGACACACTTTTTGAAGCTTAAAAGCTTAGTCTTTGTCTTCTTATTTTGTCTTAAAGTAGCTGGGTTGAATATGTAGAGGTATTGTGTATCTTGTATCTTGTGTATGTACCAAAAGTGATAACAAATAACTTAAGTTTTTTTGACTGCTACATTTTTATTGCTGCACCTCATCCACAAAGAAACAAAACTACCCCAAACAAGATCCAAAACTAGTCTCCTTTTCAGATCACAATGCATTCATTTGAAGTCAGGACTTTAGGATAACACACTTTTGTATTTGCTTGTGCAAGCCCCTCTTTAAGACTTCTCAGAAATCTGTCTCCCCTACACCTCTTTATTCTCTTTATTCTCTGCCCAAAGTTACATATCATCGCTGGATCCACACCTCGCCACAGCTGCTTATACAGTTTTCCAAAATGGATGGTCCCATCCCTCTTGCCGGCATATTGACCCTTTACCCAGATTCTGAACACAGAACATCTGTAAATCCCAGCACAGCCCCCAGACTTAGTCATGTACTGGAGGTTAGAGGGAGGCAGAAAGAAAAAAAAAAAAAAAAAACAGGTGCTGAAGCCTTAAGAGCAGTCACCCTCTGGTTCTCATGGACACACTGTGATCTCTTCCCTTTGGTGAAATTAGTGCTTTTATATCCGCTGACTTTTTCCACTTGCATTTGCCAGAAATACATATCTGAATTTGTTCCAGCGAGGTCAATGTTCTCGAGGAATTTTTTAGACCACTTTTGATTCAAACAGTAAAAGGAACCAGAAGAATTCCTTTCTCCTGGGAAGAAGAAAGGAATTCACTCTTTCTGCATTTGTTCACTTGATTTTCAGCTCAATGACACCTCAGCATATGACTACCAAGATTAATCACTTCAACTTATCTACTCATCCATCATTAAAGGCTTATAAACCCTGTCTATGACTGTATCACCCACCTTCACCACTTCTCTGTCAGCTGGAATTATTAAATGTCACTGGCTCTGTGTGGTTCATGTCTGATATCATGAGATATTCATGAGACGCAGACATGCAGTGACCTTTAAAGCTGACTGAGCAACCACTGAGGTTTAGACTCACAGAAAGGAGCTCATGACTGTCTTATGATTGAGTGGGGAAGTTAATCAAGATGGACCAGAAAAAGTAAATGTAGATGATATTTTCTTACTTAACACAGGTTGATGGATCCAACCCTATAGGTGAGTCATAATCACCCCTGATGAAGAGAAGGGGGGCAATAAAAGTGAACTGTGTATCTGGAGCTGGAGTCTGAGATTTTAGACGCAATGTTATTAAAACACTACAAAAAAATGAGGTATTGTATTTTAGATTACAATTCACAGATTTATTCATATAGGCCGATGTTACAACTTCTACAGCATCTTTATTCAACCTGGAGCCTTTTCAATGTGCATGATACCAGGATCTAAAAAAATGGTACACTGAAATTAAATGTAGTCATCATTAAATCTAAGTTAAACTCGAAGCGTTGCTGATATTGCAGAATACATTTTTTAGTGCCCAACAAAAATTGATGAGATTTTAAAAATGTTTGGATTTTCACGTCATCAAACTATCAACAACACCATGGCAACACGAGACATGATGTGATAATAAGACTAGATTAAGGAACTTAGTGAGTAATGTCCTCTCTAATACTCACGCATGTATCGTAGAGATGTGCTGAGCAAAACGCCTTCTTAAAAGCAATTTTGCAATCCCTTCTTAACAGGACCTCAAGAGCTGGAGACAGGTGGTTAAGCACACTATACTGCCCCCTAGTGGTGCAAAATAAAAGCATATTGTTACAATTTGTTCAGCTCATTTAACCTGAAGGGCCCCTTCACTCACTGTTATACTTTCACTGCTCCAGGAACTGAATGAGGCATGTCAGTGTAGTAAATGAAACCCGCAGTTTCTTTTTAGCCTCCAGCAGCGTTATAAGATAAGATGTGATTCTGGCTGAATTCAGCGCAAACAGGTCCTGACAAGGAGCGCACGGCTGAGGGGATATGACTGATTTCCTGTATAGATTCCAGCATGCTGTCCTTGGATGATGACAGTTGCCTGTATCAAGAGACCATCTCTGTTCCCACACAAATGTTTGACTTCTGGCTTTTCTATGACGCCAAATCTTTAAATATCTGCTCAGCTTCTGTAACATCCTCTAAGGTTTCTGCCTCATATTTTTCACATAAGAAACAAATAACAGTCTCTTCTCTTTGGGGTCAGAGGCTTTGTGACACAAGTTATGTAAGACCTAAGAATGCATGCCCCAGTGCCCTGTTTGAGCAGCTGAGGACATATAAACACCATTCATGCATTGATGTATGTTTCTTACATTCCTAAAATGCTCACAAACTCACCAACAGTCTTCTCCTTTTACATTCCTTAACCTAAAACTCAACTTACACATGCATGAACATGTGTAACATGACACAAATGAATGTGTTTTTGTTTTTACGTCGCTCATCTCGCAGCAGACACTTCTACTCTTCGGTCTGTTTGTATGAAACGAGCTCCCACTGATGGATGACCCTCATACGTCTTGTCCTCAGACCTTTCATGTTTTCCCTCAGATCACTCACTGCACATAGACTCAATGAGTGCCCCAGCTGGCAGGAAGCAGAATAGTACAGAATGTACATAAAACCCTATTTAGAAAATGTAAATATGTATAGGATGTGGTGGACCTCAGCAGCTGTGTATGCTGTCAGCTCCAAACAGTACTCCACAGGTTTACAGTATTCCTAAATTAGGCCTAACACTTCACCATGCTGCCTGTGTGTGATTAGAGCATTAGACTTAATCCTCAGGCTAAGTGCAGTAACTACACGCAGTAAAGACGTCTGTGCAGAATGTGTTCTTTTGAAAGAGTTTGAAGCCATTACAATCAGGGCAGCTGAGGGACAGATTACACAGAGAATGTGACTCATTTCAGTTCTTGGTTCGAGGCATGGACCTCACAAAGTGACACAACTGCTGTAAAGCAATGCCCTATTTGACTCATTGCACGTCCGCACCCTCATTACAGAAGCAAATAGAGGAACAGGCTAAAAGCTACAACTTTTTTCCACTTCCACATTTCAAAGAATGTTTTTTTTAAAGGGACTGTGAACTTTCTTAGATCTTGAAAAAGTCTCATACCTAGTATATGCCTGATCGTAATCCCCAATTGAAAATGAAATTATCAGTGCAAAAATAAGTTGTTTGTAAATGCCAATTCCTAGCGTCCTGATCCAGGGTGGATGGGTCGCACTGGAACTGGATTGATTAATGGCATCCTAAAGTCTCTATGACAACACGACGCTGGCTGACGAAGTTTAGCAGTGAGAAGAAAAAATCTTTGTTTTTTTCTCTGCTGAAAATGATTTCTGTGAGTTATTTAGGAGAACACTGAAAACAGGAGCTGGGCTGTCTGACAAAAGGCACAGAGGAGCAGAAGACAGGTAAGCAGGTAAGCACAGGTTAAGGGCTAAAACATGGGCTAAGATGTTTATTATTAGCCAAGCCCTCAATCTGGCAAAACTCATAAGTTTAATGCCTTAATAAATAATGACTCACAAGAAGTTCATCCTCCATATAGCGTGCTTTTGGAGAAATGAACCATTCAGACCAAAATTATGTTTTTCCCCATCTGTAAACAGATCGGCCTTTTGATTGGGTGTGCCCATAACTTTTGGTGCACAGACAAGTGGACAAATTCGCACTGAATGTAGTGTTCTTGGTCAATTTCTGTTGTGAAATGCTGTTTCCAAAAAGAAAGAAAAATAGAGGACCTGAAACAAGTCACCAAGGTCAAAGCTGAACTTCATGCTGAATTTTGTGGCTATAAATACCCGAAACTCATACTGTCTGGGGACTCTGCTGATGCAGGGCGGCTGTGAGGGATAAATGAGCTTTCCAGAATTCATCTTTGACATCTCATGGACTCAAAGCCCCAGACATGATTTGCATTCGGTCACCAGAGTTTCAAGAGACACAATCCCTAGTGCTTGTCCCAAAAACCTGACCCCTTGGTGGGGTACGTTTCAGTTATCAAGCATTATTCCCACGAACTAATTGGCCTCCATTGCACACGCTGTGTTTACTGCAGACAAAAGACCACTTAAGGCCACATGGTGTAGGTTACTGATCTCAATGAAACGAGCTCATTGTTCAATTAATTTAATCAACGGGAGTGCAGGTAGACCTAGGTCAAACACAGAAGACTATTAAACTGAAGCGGGATTTAATCCAGTGGGGCATGTTGTGGGAAAAATGGGTATCTGTCAGACAGCCTCTTACTGTTAAGAGCTGGGCAGCTGGTTTGGGGAAGAAACAGAAAGCTGGCTTGAATTACAAAGTGTTCCTGCAGAGCTGCAGGGGCCCTGGCCTCCGACTGTACCACAGCTGTGCTCTCTTTAGCACTTACATCTTTGTTGAAATTATAAACTTATGACTCTTATTTGGCTTGGCAAAAGAACAGTATACAACTTAAAACAAGAAAACTGAATCTCCTCTTAAAAAATCAAATAAACACCCAAATTCTTTGGTTGTTGTGAATGTTTGATGTACTCCAGGTTGGCAGCGACCTAATATTGTGGGGGTTTGTTCCACCTGCATTTGTTTTCAGTTTCACTTCAAGAAAAAAACAACACTCGTTCTTCATTTTGATGAAAGTTGTATGCACACAGTTTTTCCAAATTAGAAGTAAGAAACAGTTTTCAGTTGTAGTTTCATATAAAGTAGCTTCCAGGAGCCAGAGAGAATTCATTTGCAGTCAGACTGAAAAAAAACACAGATGAAAACTCCAAAGCTTCATACTGTCTCAAGGTAATACAATGTTAGTGGGCTTACCCCTGCAATAAGTGATTTTAACTTAAAAAAAATCAACAATAACATATGATAATAAATAAAAGCTGACATTTGTAAAATAGGTTAGTGAGTGTTTGCTGGTAAAAACTTCAAATCTAGCTGTTTCCTGTGTTCACCGTGAGTAGTTTGAGTTGTCAGTGTTTTTAACCACATGATTCAGATTTGGGTACAGTCTTATTTATGATTCATTTTAACATACAATACAAATACTCCATAAAAAATTCAACATCAATCTTTAAACTGATGATACAGTTATTTACTGCACAACCAATGAAACCTTCCAGAAAGCTTTTGTTTGCTTACAGCTTGCTCAGTTTAATCTGAAACAAATTTAGTCAGTTAGAAATAATTTAGTCAGAAACAAATTAATTTCTAGAGCCAGAGACATTTAGACAGTGGTTTACCAGCTGTTCGCTGTAGTTTCACAAACTAAACTGAAGCTTCAGATTGACATCAGTGTTACCAGACCTTAAGTTTGACAATTGCTTTTTCACACCAATAAAGTGCTTCCAACAATGTTCACATCCAAATATATATATTTTTGTTGAATCCAGTGTAACAGTGTATTTTCAGACGCCCTGTCTTCTGGTTGTACTTGTGTAGAAGAGTGAGGAAATGAACAGCCTTTCTTGACTTGTTCAGATGATAAAATCACCTGAGGTGTGTCAACATGAAAAATGTTAATTGACTTTTAGGACCTTGACCATAAAGCAAAGGTTTCTGAGTCAACAAAAAGATCACCAAGCAGTAACAAGCGCTATGATCCTGTGTTACCACATGATGCGATAAAATAACATCCCTGACTGTTTTGAGCTGTGGGACCACAGTCACAGAGTTTATACGCTCGATTATTCCTCCAACCAGAGGTGTTTCACCGAACATTTTGTTGGTGTTCTGTTTATGTAACATGGTTTGGCTTACATGAAACAAGCTACAGTTTCATTCTTACCTTAAAGCCTAATGCACATTAAGATTTATCAGATGTAACATTAAGTCCATGACCTCCGTCTGCTTGCTCTCTGTTGGGGCTCTAGAGGCTGCTCTGATCCAAGTTAATCTCAAATCCTAAACCCTAATCCAAGTGATGGTGGCAACAGGTTGATTTGGAGCTTTGGAAGCAAAAACCTTCAGATATGAAAGTTTGAGGCAAAAATTGTCTCTGTATGAAACGACCTGAAACATTTTTTTTTTGAGGGTGTTGTTGGTAGATTCTCATTTCTAAGCATTTGATAATTCTTGAATTTCACAGACTGAGTCCCACAGTAGATATTTGAACCGTGGCATAAATGTCAGGTCAAAGAGATTTTTCATAGCCAGAAAGCTAAAGTAACCTGCTTTGACAAATACTTTTATCTCAAACTCGGACATCACGTGTCGTATTCTGCCAGAGTCTGTTGACGGATATTGATCCAGCTGTGTGGTGGGCATGATGTCTCATGGATGTGTCATAATCTTCTTCTGTATTTTGGTTTTCCTGTGGCTAGGAAACAAAAACGAGTCCAACTTTTAAGAGAGGTTACTAACTAAGCACAAAAGTAAGGCATTTTATGTTTGGCTGATTATTTCTACGATGTAACAATGCTTCCTACTTATAGGTTTAGCAGCAGAGTTGAGTATGTGGGTTGCACCCATGAAAAATCTGCCAAATATTTTCTGCCAAATATCAAACAGCTTATTCAACCATTGACTCTTGAGTGCGTCTTAGCTGGAGCTTTGTCATGCAGTTAGTTCTTAGCACTATTAACACATTTTGTAGGCTACTTCATCTCATCCCATTTAGCTTGTAAATGTTACCTTTTTAAAACAAAGGGAAAAAATCTGAACACGTGAACAGAAACAAACAGAACAGTCAACATAACATTAGATAATTGATGTGTTTTTCTAATTAAACAAGAGAGGAGAAACCATATCATATGTACATAGAAAAAGACTGAATTCTAGGCAAGTGTTAATGCCTTATTTTTCATTTTAAAAAATGTCTTTTAAGTCTCAATACAAACCAATTTTCAATGGACCAGACCAGAAAAATGTCTTGTTTGTGGTTATTCAAAGACAAAGATTACTTCTGAGTTGCTTGTAACTAAGAGAAAAAGCTGCCAATTGGGTGAAAAAAACGTTTATTGTATTAAGACGTTATGCTAATTTCAAGAAAAATGATGTGTTAATTTTTTTAAATGACAATTCTGACAAAAATAAGACATAAACACTTGCTTAGCTTTCAGTTTTGCAGTGCAGAGGATAAACAGGGTCACCTTAATACAGTATTGTTTGTTTTTTAAACCATATTTCTAATATAATATTCTAATATTTGCAGGTCTTTTTACATATTCTTTTAACTGATGATACACTGTTGTTGACTGGAAAAAGGTTGTACTGACTCACATCTATAGGAGGTGATCTTACTGAGTCTCAGCATTATACAGATGTTTAAATTAAACAAATTAAAGTCCATAGTAAATGGCTTTTCGGCTGAGCTGGGCATAAAAACTGAAAAAGCTTTATTTATGACATTTTCTGACATTGTGATTTAGCTTTTGTGTGTAAATTGAAAATAGAAAAACAAGACATAAAAACCCATATAAAACAAACAAACTAAACAAAGAAAGAACTTCCCCTTAGACGAGACATAACTCTACTTACATTGCTACAGAGCCTGTGTGTTACATGTATAAATGAAGCCCGGTCACTTCATGTTTGCCGGGTGACACAAACACTCAGAAACAATACCTGACTTTGTTATTTCAACCTGTGCACTGTGCCAGTTTTCATGTCAGTCCAGAGTCCACACAACATTTTGTACAATGTTTTCCTTTGGATACTTGCTCTAGAGCTTACAACAACTCAGTCACCAGCCCACAACAGGCCTCATTATCACCAAAAGTCAAGAGTGACCCCGTGCATCAGGGGGAAATGCACCTGCTGTTTGTGCAGTGACACTGTTGTGCAGAGACTGAAGGGAAAAAAAGTTGCAAGCCTCGTGCTTTGCAGGTGGAGCCTTGAAAAAATGGTTTGCTTGTTTTTCTGACCTTCAACTAATGCAGTTTTCCCCTCCAGTACTTTGGCTGAAATAGAAGTGAGTTAAGTATAAGCCAAGCTGTTTCCATCCTCCATGCAGGCTTTTTTGTTCACTTTCGGATCTTATGTTGGTTTCCTGAAGTATGTTTCTGCAGCTCACAGAGCATCTTTTTGTTTTTCAGTTTATCATGATTATATTTATGCTTTAACAGAGATAACTTATTGATACCATTAAACTGAAACTGCACCCTTTGGGGAACAGGTAAAAAGTTGGTATATTTTTGTTAAGGAAGCTTTATTTTTACATTTTGATTTTTTTTTCTTTTCAGCACCCCACTCACTACTGGAAACTGTAAAACTTGTCTTGATCTCCTAAAGCCTAATCAGACCTCACCTCCTGCAATTAATGGCAGAAAACAGGGATAATCCTTGGTGTAGTGGAGTGTACTAAAGTTCAGCTCAGAGTGACTGGGGGATACATTGAGGGTGAAAAAGTTTGATTAAAAAAAGAGAAATACTGGCAGATAGAGGAGAAGAAAAGACGTGGTGAATGATCTCTAGTTACCTCTGTGGTCGTAGTCTTCCTACCCTCCCTTCAGCGTCCTGTGGGCCCCATTTGTAAATTTGAGGGCCTTGACCCAGGTCGTAGCCAAGTTCAGAGTGCATAAATCAGAGGCCTCACTCCCCCTGGATACACCGTGACCTCTCTGCTGCACATCCTGTCACCCAGCATGGGAGAAACAAAACCTTCAGTCTCCATCCAAGTTCCTCCAATTCCAACAGGCCCCCTCATACCAACATCACAAGATCACTTTCAGATTTCTCATGTTACTGTACACACAAAAAGTCTAAAAAAAACGCTGATGTGGCTAAAAATACACTTTATTTGAGAGCTCTTTCACACAAAGTCTGAGAAAGAAAGCACAATATCCCAAGTAATTCATAAAAACTTTGCTTAAGTTTCGTACTACTTACTGGTTGTTCGATTCGTTAAATATTACCTTTAAAGTTAATCAGTATTTGAAAAAACTTAAATTGAGAAATACATACCTAATAACTCAATATCACATAAAATATTTACTCTCTAAAATATTTGTCTCTTGCTTCTTTGAAAGAAAAAAACATGGCCCCCTTCAAAAGGCTCTATAAATTTATCCAGATTATTACTCACCTGGTCTGTTTGCTGTTTTGTTCCAGAAACTCATCTGGGAGTCTTTGCTTTTAAAGCTTAGAGCAGCCTGTGGGGGTAAATGTGATTCTGGTGAAACCAAAACTGGAAAAAGGACAGGAAAACCAAAAACCAGGCTAGAAAATGAAAACCATGTGTCGAAGAACAAATAAAGACTGTTGAGCAAAACAAACTAGATAGGTTACATGATAGCTTTGTAGGTTCATGACTTTAATCACCTGTTTACATATTTTCACTTTCCTAAGCAATACAAACTTGAGACTTTGATTATGACTTCAGGTACGATAAGATTTATAATTTGGAATTCAGGCCTATAAACGAAGGCTTTAATGGCAATCTTTCTTTTTACATTTTTGAGGTGACATAATTGAGTTTGACTGAAAAGATTTTACAAGAACTGATGGTGTGCTGTTTTCCTTTAAAAGAAGGTTAAGTCTATGCCATCATTTCTGCTTCTAGAAAGTCTTCAACACTTGTTTATGGCGATACCTCAACACTTTGTTCCTGTTTTCGATGTTTGTGTGTCTGGCACAATGTAGCAAATGGACAGACACACAAACACGGGCAGACGTTCTCTGAGCTGTAGTCTTCTCCTGGCTCAGTCAGACCTTGGTGGCATGCAGACAAACAGAGAGCGACCTTGGGTCAGATTTGTTTTGAACCTTGTGTGTTTCTACTTTAGAGAGAGAGAAGCAGTGGGGATGGTAAACACATACCACCTGTAAGATGTGTTCGGTTGAGGCAGCGGGTTCGAGAGGAGGTGTGAAATGAGTACGACAGGGGGAGGTAACATGACACCGGGTTGATGTCAAGTCTAAAGATTAACTGAACCTGGTTTGTAAAACACTTATAGTCTTCCTTCCTTCTCTGTCACTCATTTTGCTTGCTTTTCTCTTGAAGGTCAAAGGTCAAAATATGGTGTTTTTTTCCTGTTGTATCCATATGTATAGCCCATTTTCTGATCCTCAGTAAAAAAAAAGCCAGAGTGAATTTTCTCAATCATGTCCTCACAGTCGCTCTAATTTTTCCCTGTCAAGTGTGAGCATGCTCTTGTTCAAGTTGCATTTTTTCACTCTAATTTTGAGCTACTGCCAAGAATTATTTTGTGTGCTGTCAGTTTACTATCTTAATTGCGTATAACCTCTTCTTTTCTGGTAAAAGTTACAGAAGTTCTTGGAATTTTAAAAACTTCAGGAGGTGTAGCTTTTTTTTTTAACTTAGTTTTAATTATTTTTTTCTTTATCAGTACAAAACATTGTATATACATTTCAATACAATTCAATGAGTTTCTTTTCCATTTTCTAGCTGTACTTGCACATGTTACATATCTCGATATGCACAATATGATGATTAAACAAATAAAAAAAAATAATACCGGTCACATAAAAATAAAAATAATGTCCCCTCGAAAATTATAACATCACAAGCCAATATCGTTTTCAGAACCAGGATGACATTTTGCATATAGAGCAGGGAAATTATTGCATGTATCATTAATGTATGTATTATTGTAGCAATAGAGGAATTATAGGTTTCCATCTTTTAGTAAAAGTTGCTCTCTGAAGCCGTAACGAAAAGTGATCTGTTCCATTTGATGAATGTCCCAAATCTTTTGGATCCATGTGTTATTTGAGGGAGGAGGTGTAGCTTTAACCCTGTGTGTACATACACTTGAAAACCAAACATCTGCATGGGAACAAAATGGGTCAGCAGGTCAGATTTCAGGGCAGTTTTGTTTTATTTTTGGATCAAAAAAACATGGTTTGGGATCTCTTTGGCCAAGATATCTCTGATGCAGTCTCACACTGTTAGGATGCCATGGTGGCAGTTACATTTGCAAGTGTCGCATGGTGGTGATTTATCTCATCTTTGAACTTGATGCTGTCTTAAGGTAGAACAATGTACTTTACAGCAATGTATGGATATCAGAAAATGTTCTTTTTACTTTTGAATACTGTAGTAACAGATGGGTCAAGTCTCGAAGGCTGTGTCCCTCCTGCTTGTTAGTCAGAAACCTCAGTGGAGCAATGCTGTTTCTCTCTTAATGTAAGGGTGGATGTAGAGGTGCAGACTCTTCACCTCAGCCTGTAAGAGGCATAACACAATGTTTTTTTTTTTTTTTTGTAGAGGAAGAGAGAAATCTATGCTAGAAATTTGACAAAATGTTATGTAGTACTCTTTCCTTTGACAAGAAAACTAACATTAGCATCTTAGAGTTTGGCTGCTAGCGGGATTCTGGTGTTTCATAACTTCAGTCTGTTTTTTAAGCGCAGAGGCTTTAAATTCAATCCCATCACTTTATTTGGGACACATCATCATAAAAGTGTCAGTACACTATGGTAAAGCTGGGTCAGTTGCATGGCAGAAACACAGTTGATGTACAGTATTGATTTTAGGACTTAAATAAAATTTCCTTATCCTCCAGCAGGTAAAAGCATGGCTCTGTTTAATGTAGGTCAGTGTTAACTTAAAGCAAACATTCAGCAGTGAAAGAGCCTCATCACAACACATCGCTCAAACTGACATGCTTTACTGTTCAAATAAACTCTAGGAGGTTTCGTGAACCTCCAGCTAGAAGTCGGTCAGGTACCTTCATGCCCAAAAATAACACCCTCAACTTCAGTGTTTCAGTATCCACATTAATAAGGAGATCTCTTATTTTAAGAAATGATCTGGAACTCTAAATTCTGGTAGAAAATAATAAGCTCAGGTTTTTCTGCTCTCTGCATTGAAACAGGTCTAACCTCATTAACTATTGGGGAAAATAGCTGGAATTTGCACAATAGGCTGTTAAAATCTGGGTGGGAACTGAAAAAAAATCTCCAAATTTACAACATGTGAGTCTTATAAAACTTGCTCTGGTTGAGTTTGGGCACGTTTTTAACACCTCCAAATAAAAAAAAATACTTCTTCGTGCTTTCGAATCTGACTAGTTCCTTCAGCATTAACATGGATTCAGCCACAACCTTTGATGCTGAAGCCATAAATTTGTTCAGCCAACAGAAAAGTGGTTTCAGACTAAATGCAAGCTGTGAGCAAGGGTGGGAAAATGTCTGAAGAATTAAGAAATGCAGCCGCCCAGGATTTTCTTTTACAGCTATCACATGTGAATTTATTCAGAAGAAGACCAAATATATTGAATACTTAAATGGTGCTGAAGACAATATGGAAGATCAAAAAGAATCAGTGATTTGTTTTAAAATATGAAACCCTCTAAGGGAGGAGCTGATGTTTATCAAAGTTTTTACTGGCTGACTTGGAGACAAAATCATGCAGCTGTTTGTATGATGTTATCAAGAAAGACCCATTGTGCAAAATTTACTGTCAATTATGATCAAAATTCCAGGTTTTCACTGAGTGTAATGCTGAAAAAAAGATTTTGATGATAGGCAAATAATTTCAACCATATATCTAATAAACAATATTTCAAATCTTGAAACTATAAACATTGTTATGGAAAATGCATTTCCAAGTAACAAGAACAAAATACTAACTGGAGCAACATTTCTCTGCTAGTTTCACTGAGATGAGACAAGTTAGTTATACAGGTCCGAGTGCAAAAAGTGTACTCATAGAAGTGAAGTTCCTCAGAAGCAAACATGGGAAGTGTGTGGAAAATCCTGGCTCAATTTCACAATAACTTTCATTGACTTAAAATACAAAGAATTTGGGTATTTCAGTGTCTACGGTAAATAAAATCATTCAAGGGTTCAGAGAATCTGGAGGCCATGCACAAAAGGAAGTGAATCTGTCCAGTCGTCTGATTTTGAGACTCTTTCTCAAGATTATGAGTTCTGTTTCTTCCACCATTAAGAATAAAAGGACCACTCACCTTTAATCTCAACGCAGATACTAAATTAGCCTGATGATATGGAGATACATGGCTTAGATGATTGACACATTTGGAGAGGCTACTTTAATGCTGAACAATGTTTATGGACTTCAGAGCAACAGGCTGCCATTTTCAAGGAAGATCTTCCAAATTTCAGTTAGAAAACTCTGAACCATGTTCTGCACAAGTCACGACAGCATGGCCAACTTGGTCTAATGCTAAACTTGTCTGCAGTTCTTCTATGATGTGTCGTATTGCTCCCCTGTTCCAAGTTTTTAAAATGGGTCGGTCGCATTAGACTTTGGAAGTTTAACATGATAAATTAAAACTGAATGTAGGCTTTAATGATTTGAAATGTATGTAGCTCTCTCTCTATATATATATATATATATATATTTTTTTTTTACGCACATTTCACAAAACACTCCAGCCCTTGTGGAATTAGAGTAGTAGAGTGTGGTTTAGACTCTTGGACTCAGCCTTGTTTTAACAAATTTTGTGTTCAAAGAGACCTGAAAATTATATATTAAAAAAAAAAAAAAATTCAAATCAGAAGGCAAAGAATCAGAGCACTGAGCCTATCCTTTTGAATCATGAGACGGCAGCTTGCCTGAAAACAACTCCTCTCAACTCAGCCAAAACTAACCCAGAGTAATGCTGCCCTCTGATGGACAGACTGTGAATCAAACCTGGACACTTTCAAAAACATGTGTGCTCTCTTTGAGGCTTATGTATACACTGTGCACACAAGTAAAACTTTTTTAAATTCGTGATTTTAATGTTTGTGCCATCAAATTCGCAAGAGACATGTCAAGAAAAGTGACAACCACGAAACAAGGCTCCTTTTTACTTGACTCTCGGATGTTGGGCTGGCTCCAAGTCGAGCTCCTCCAGTTACAATGTTGTTTACGTAGAGGTACTTTAAATCATCTATTTTAAAACTAGGCTGTAATACTGTATTTAGGTACCAGTGCATCTCAAAATGTAAGAGATCATGGTGAGGAAGTTTGGTACTTTTCAGTTGCTTCAAACTTATACTTTAGCTCCTTTGCAGTTTTTTCAAAATGTGACTTTCCCATTTCTTCAGGGGGTTTATAACTTACATGCATAAGAAACCCGTTTCTGTTGAAGTAATACATCTCTTCTCATTATGCCACTGTTTTGGCTTGCATATGTACATTTTTCTAAGAAAGTTTTTAAGGTTGCACTCTGAATTTTTAAGTGTTATAAATGGCTTCTTGACTGAAATGTTTGTTTTGGAAAAACATTTTAACCAAAATATGCTTTTACTTTACATCCTTATTTAAATATTTTTCTTAATGGACCTATTAAACACTCTTAAATGGTTGAGATAACATCTATGCAACTTTACATAAGTGATTTGTTCCTTGAAAAAAAAAAAACAGCTTTGATTGTTTAAGACTTACTTCATTGTTGCAAGCAATCTTTTAAATTACCTAAAAAACCCAAGACACACACTTTGATCACATTGAACTTTATTTCAAAAACAACTGGAGTTGAATTTGGGACACATCAATTTCAAATGAATCTTCATTGGAAATTGTTGGCCTCTTCTTCTCCCTCATATTGGATCTGCACCTCACAACTTCAGCGAGCACTGTGAAGAGAAAACAAGAGTCTGTCACAAAACTCAGAAATAACCCGATACAAGTTGTCCTGTAAAAATACAGATCTTTCACTCCCATTGCACAACAGATAAAGAACAGAAAACAGGAAAAAGTGATCATTCAATTTCAGACTAGGAATTACAGCAGACTGTCCTGATTATTCAGATGAGTACTGTTACCAGTAACCACATGAGTCTAACACAAAGCAGAACTGAAATGTAATTTCAGGGCTGGCTCTCTTTACTAACAGTCAGCTGATTGCTACGACCTGAACTGAACTTTGCTGGGCCCAGAACACCTTTCTTTCAGGGTTACCATTCCCCATCAGCTGTAAAATACTGAGCATTGACCAATTCTTATCCTTAATTCTTATGCCTTCAGTTCACAATGCAGCTAAGTCTATATAGTTATGACAGTTTTCAAAGTAGACGAGGATGATGATGCAAAGAATTGTTAGAAAAATATACCAAGGAATTTAGATTAGAGCAGTTACAAATACCCGTCATTATTACTGGTTGGCTAGAGTAGGTGGATTCAATGATATGGTGACAGCCAAGTGCAGTGCACTGAACTACACCCATAAGCTGATCAGGTGTCACTTAAACTACAAGTCAAAGAAGTTCAACTATTGCTGACTTTAACTTGGTCAAAATAAAGGAATCCTTTGATGAGGTTACTGAATGACCCATAAAAGATGTCTAACAAACCACAGTAAAAGTAGCTACTATTTTCCTTTTTTTTTCCTAGTAAAGCACATTGACAGTTGGTACTCAAATGTATGGTCAGAGGTTTTTGCAGAGGGTGCTGGATTTATATTACAGGTATCTGAAGCCTCGTTTCCACCAGGTAGTCTGGTACAGATCAGTACAGTTTGTTACGGGTCGGATCGGTAAAGCCTGATCCTGTGTGCGTTTCCACAGTTAACTGTACCCTGCTTGATGGGCTGGATGTAGAGAGTCGCGACAGCTACGTAACAGCGTGACATCACTGCAGCGCTGTGAGCGCTACACAGTGTACCCCGCGAAGAAATGCAATGAAGAAGAAATTAGCAGCATTGTAAACAAAGAGCAAGATGGAGGACAACCAGCAACTCTTCTACTTTGTGATCAGCACGTGGCTCTTTATTCCATAATCACAATGAAGTTTTGTTTCAGGAAAGGCTGCGTGCGGGGTTCTGTGTCGTTCTTTATTACCGCTGTTGCACGGGAAGTTACCGATCTTTTGACCAATCAATGTACTACAGTGAACATAGCCCCACCCCTGGGGCCTGTTTGGAGCGGCTTGGCACCCAAACGGAAGGGTACTGAAAAGTGGAGTGGTACGGGTCGCTAATTAGGGGACCCGTCCCGGTTTTAGTCTATGGAAACGCCACAGAATGCGTGCCTACTGAGACGAACCGAACTGATCTGCTTGGTGGAAACGAGGCTTTAAAAATCAAGGCAGGGAACTAGAGCAGATAAAAAAATAAATTCCATGAGTAATAAGAGCACATTTTAAATAGCTCACACAGGGTTGGGTTTCCAAGCTACAATCTGACTAAAGACTAAAAGCTCTGAGTTGACTTTGATAGTAATGTCGATGCCATAGTTGATCATATGAAGCTTGCGCTAAAAGATGAACAGAAATGTACCCACTTGAATAGAACATCATAATCACTGTGTGTTAGGATGACAATTGCTGTGTTCACACATTTTATGATTAAGGTTAAAACATGAGAGGGTCTTGACTCCTCCTCTTACCTATCGCAGCCTCCTGGCCTCTCTTTCAGACTCCAGAAGTGTCAGCACATCTCCCTCTCTGACTGGGCCCTTCACGTTCCTGATGATGGACCTGTTGCTGTCGTCCATGAACTCAACACGGACCTGAGAGAAGACAAAATGTGATCGATACATTAAGATACATAACAGGCCCGACATAAAAAAATGCAATATGATGAGCTTGCAGCAGTTGAAAGTCTTTTATTCCATTGTATACATTTACTACTTGATTATCTGGGGGTTACACTGGTGGGGTAAATTAGTTTCCAACATGACACTCGTATTTTCCCGAACTGATCATTTACTGTTCCAGCCTGTAAAACTGACAGACTGAAACAGCATCTCTGAGACGTAAGACAAAAGGAACAAAATAATTTCATGACACGGCCATGGTTAGTGGAGGTGTTGTATCTGTTTTCGGATTAAAAGAGGGAGATATGTTAGTTCACACTAGCTGTGAGATGCTACGTTAGCGCAACTAGCATTATTATCATACCTGTGTACATTGTCCCTGGGAACCAGTTCTTCCGAGCACCCTTGTGACCTGAAAAAGGATGGAATCGTTATAAAATAGATATCAAACACTCCTTAGGACAAACACTTTGACCCTTTTCTCGTTGGACAAAGACCCAGACAGCGTAGCAGACCAAACGTGCTAAGAGCTAACAGACTGTAGCATTCACGGGCCTCCATGATGGGTGCGCGGTAGCTTCCGAGCAGTCAGTAAAACGAAGCACAAAAACACATTTAGACACGACTTTTAGAGACTAAAGGTGTATTTGGTCTTTAATGAAGCAATTTTGTCGACTGAGATGGTTTCTTTTCATTGTTAAATGTGTTTTCTTACTCTTGCGAGCTTGATCGGCTGCACGCGGCTGGCGTCCATGTTGTCAGGTTAGACCGGAAAGGAAGTCACGTGGTCCGCGGCGAGAATATGTGGCTCTCATCTTACTCCCTTTTTCCCTTTTTTTTTTTCTTTTCAAAAAAAAAAAAAAAAATTTTATTCAACTTAAATAAAAATCTGGAAGTTATGTGAAGAATTATAAAATCATGTTATACTCATTCTTTAAAAAAACAAAACAAAAACGAAATTGAATTTAGATTTAAGACTTGCACTTCCTTTTCCGGTGGACGGCCAATACCATTAAAAACATTAATGGGTGGAAAATTATGTTTCTATTTAACAATCTGCACTACCAAGTTTCTGTTTTTTATTTTTTTTTAAACACATTTGTTTATAATTATATTCTTTGTTTATACCTCATTTTAAGGCCAATCCCTGGATGATTAATTACCAATTAATATAAACATTGCTTTTGGGGTGGTTTTATAATGGTTCTTGTGAGACTGGAGATAAGACATGTTGGGTAATGAATCTAGAGTTGGCTCAACTATCTAAAGAGGGGTTCGTGTTTAGCTTTTGCACACAACATGATTTTCATGCAAAAAAAAAGGATATGCACTGCTATTTTTGACACATATCAAAAATTTTACTTTAAAGTTCATAATTTCACAACATAATATTTGTCTCTTTGTTTAAATCAATATAGTTCAATGGTCGTTTCCATAAGTAGATCATCAAAATTTTACCTAGTGTAATAATTTTGTCCTCACTTTTTATATCCCTGCACTCATCAAAAATTCATGCATTCCAAGGACATTGATAAATTATACCAGGCACGGATTGTGCTCAACCTGGAGCTTCTCTCTAGACCAAGTTCAGATTTGTGATGACTGGAGCTATGTGATCAGAGAGTTTAGAAACAGTGCAGAAAACTGTCCCCAGTCTTGTAAGAAATACAGTGCTGTCATCACACCACTCTCTTCGCCTTGCCTTCTCTCTCAGAGCTCAAAGCCTTAAATCACGTCGCTAATCCTTGTGAACAGTATTTTTAACTTGCGTTTGGACTGAAAGGACAGCAATAGGATTAGAGAATCAGTAAAGAGGCTGAATCCCTAACTCATGCTGTTGATCTTCTTGCATGCTGAGAGAGAGAAAGCACGGTAGCTCTTTATTTCAACTATGAGGCATTTTCTCAGAAGATGATATCCTGCCTGAATTGAGATCCTGTGGACTACTTTTATTGTCTTTCACTGATTTGATCTGAACTTTGCACAAAACTTTTTCTTTGGCTGGATTGTCTTTCAAGGAGCTTACATCATGGCGGCCATGAAGCCTCGGTTGAAAGTGCTAAAGAAGCGTCGCTCCAGTCTTTTTGCAACAATAAAACGAGAGATGAGTTTCTCACAGAGCAATGAAGGACAGGAGGGTGAGTTTCCTTTTTCCCAGGACAGCTCTGTGAAGGCATGGACATCCATGGACAACCTTGACACTCCTGATGATAAAAAGAAGGGGAAGAAACCTCAGGGCAAAGATCAACCTAATCCAAGGCAATCAAACATTGTCAACCTGAATGTTGGAGGAAAGGTGTTTCATATCCCTAAGCATCTGGTCCTTCGACACCCAAAAACAAGGATTGGAATCCTTGCACTTTGTAATGATCCAGTCAAGCGCCTGACACTCTGTGATGATTACAACGTCCAGAACAATGAGTTCTTCTTTGACAGGGATCCCATGTTCTTCCACTACATCTTTCACTTTTACTGCAGTAATGTCCTGTGGGTGATGGACAGTCTCTGCCCTGTGAACTTTGAGGAGGAGATGTCATTCTGGGGGCTGAAACTGAAGGACACTCCAAGGTGTGTGTCTGTGGGTTATTTGCATATAAAGTTGTGCATCTTGATCTGTTGCTGTTTTTGTGTTTGATGCATGAGCTCTCTAACAAAGACATAACAGTCTCTCTTTTTCCTTCATCCAGGTGCTGCCGAATTCTGTTTGAGGAGAAAGTAGATGACATCAGGGATCAGCTAAAGGTCAACCAGGAGCTGATTGAGGAGATTAAGCCTCACCAAGATGATGAGGGATACAAAACCATGTTTCTTGGAGACTTCCGAAAGCTTCTCTGGGACTTGATGGAGAACCCGTACTCTTCACTGTCAGCCAAAGCCTTTGCTGTGTTTTCCAGTCTCTTTGTGCTTATCTCTATTGTTGCAATGACGATGAACACAGTGAAAGAACTCAGGGATTACAAAGTTGGTAGCAGAACCTACATGGAGTGGATAGAGATTGCTTCCATCCTTTTCTTCACCTTGGAGTACTTTTTACGGTTACTCACCACATCCAATATCAAGCATTTTGTGAAAAGTGCCCTAAACTTTGTTGATGTGGTGGCTGTTATGCCCTACTTTGTCCAGCTCCTATTTGAGGCATTTGTTTTAGACACAGAAGATGTCAGTCAGAAGGAAGATTTAAAGACCATGGCTAGAGTCAGCAAAGTCAGCAAAGTTCTCAAGGTTGTCAAGCTGATGCGTATCTTCCGAATCTTGAAACTTGCCCGTCACTCTACAGGCATGAGGGCGTTTGGTTTCACCATCCGACAGTGCTCTGAGCAGGTACGGAAGAAAGATCAAGACAGAAAATACATGCATTCACAGAATAACAAGGCTAACTCCACTGCTTGCCCAGTTCAGGTTATGAACTAAAAACACTGTGTAAATGCAAGAAGTCACTCACTGTGTTAATCCCACCTTGAATCATCCTCCCATGAGCCACCTTGTTCCAGTTAACAGATCTGAGCTTTACTGTTTTTTTCCTAGTGCTAAAGCTCTTTTAAAAAGTGTTTCTTGCTAAACAGGTATCTGTTATTGAAAGAAGACCTCACCTTGCTCCCTAAAACAAAAAATAAATAAATAAAAAAGCTCACCTCTAGCTAATTACCTAAGTTCTATATACATGAAGTATTTACCTTCAGGAACTGGTGGTGACTAAAAAAAAGCTAAAGGTAGAGTAACTATTTGATGTTCATTCATTTAAAGGGAATACATTCTATTCTAGAAATGAATTCCAATGTGTTTCTGTAAGTACTGAGTTATAAGAATATGATATAAGAATAATGTTGCCAAAAAGATGACATGATCTTAACACCAAGTGGGATATTTACAGCCATAAAGTATGTGTTTAATGAGCCAAGAAAACTTTGTTTTCTACCAAGCAGGATAGAAAACTACCTTTCGATGGGGATTCAAACAGCAGTCAGTCACACACATAACACTCACATAAAACCCTATTTCATTGTTCTATTTCATAGAGTCAGGTTTAAAATACATGCTGCTGTGAAAACAAGTCTTTTTGGGGGAAAGTGTACTGTGACACAGAGCAGCTACAGTATATAGTCAGTGATGGTGGCTGCTTACTCTTTTGCTGCACAGCTGTTAAGTTCTGAGAGTTTCATTTGGGTGTTGCAGGTGATATTGGCAGCATGTTTTTCATGTTGTTTTTTCCCTATATTCCTCTTAAATGATGTACATTACTTGAAATCATGGGGGCACTTAAGGGGCATGGATATGTTTCTTTCAGCATTCTCATAGTTTTTCATTTTTAAAACACAAATAGTAATTTAATGGCATTGTGGGCCTTAGATCCATAAGTTTTGTTTGGGATCAAGAAAATCTCCATTATTGATTACCACCATACACTCTTCTTCCTGAACAGTGCCACTTGTGCTAAGATTCATTTTATGATGCTGCTGTTGATTTTAGGGTAATCATTGAAATGTTTTTATCACATCCAGTGGAAACGCACATACAGCTTGATACAGTCAAATCACCTGTCAAGTGTCTTTAAATCCATAATACCCTGATTTATAAACCTTTTAAGAAGCGTTTTCTTACATCTTGCTCTCTTTCATTTTTCAGGTATGCTGCTTGTTTCTGTTTATTGCAATGGGCATCTTTACCTTCTCTGCACTGATGCACTCTGTGGAGGTGGATCAGCCTGGGACACCTTTCAGCAGCATACCAGATGCCTGGTGGTGGGCTGCGGTGAGTATGTTACACTTGAAGCTCCAGCCTGGTGCTGATGTGGCAGCTCTAGAATGATTGCAACACTTTGAATGGCATGAATCATGTATTGGATCAAAACAGGCAGATAATTAACATTAAATCAGAAAGTGGGGAAAAGTGCAAACACAATTAAGATCCGCCAGCAAAACTACTTTTTAAGATAAATCATCAGATAACATGAAACACCCATGGATCAAAGGAGGCATGTTGCTCCAGATTTTAAGGGTTTGACCTTTGTACATCACTGCCACTTAAATTCTTCCGGATCAATTAACCTTGTTAAGCTGCTGGTCTTCACTGTGCTGAGGTGTGAGTGAGTGAGTGTGTGTGTGTTTGGGCAGAAGGGGTCATTATTATTAGGCGGTGTGGTGCATGTCAGCTGTCAAGGTCTAGGCCTCCTGGGGTTTGCTCTGTCTTCCTGTCAAGAAAACATGCTAAATGCCATAAAGGGTGACATTGTTTGCTATTTATGTGGCTCTGTCGTGGTACTTTCTTCGGGTGATCAGCATTATTTGGTGAAACACATGCTGGACAGGCCTCTAGAATCAGGATAAAAGAAAGGAGAACCTTCTACCAAAGTCAGCAGACCTCTTAAAACTAAAGAAACAAGTCAATCAATTGCTGCTGTCTATCTCCCCAAATGCAGAAGGTTTTGTCATTCATTCATAAACTCAACACATAATTTGCTAACTTATGTTGGTTGGCGGGACTGTAACAATACTTCACAATAAGTAGCAAAGATGTCCAAGTAATCCACTAATATTTGACAAAAAGTCTTCACATAGCTCTTGACTTAACTCACATGGCAAATAATGGAAAGAAACCTTTCACATTATCTCATTCAAATATCAGAGATCCTCAGATTTGATTTCACATGCTTCATTTCACTGTTCCTTTCAGTCCTAGTCATCAGCTTGGTTCTGTGTGATTTCCTCTCTCATTGAGGGACAAATGGTCTGAATTTATCTCGTGGCAGCTGTTAACTTATATGTGTCTAATCCCCTCTAATACGGTGTAATGCGTCTCCTTCGCGGCCGGACATTATGATTAAATTCCAGACATGGAAAGTGTTGCAGTGGATTCTTGGAGGATCATTTGATCCTTTTTATTCCCCGACTCTCAACACATCCAATTCTCCTCTGAGCAACTTTTTTGTTTTTTTTTACAAGACTTTGAAGAAGCTAGTGGGGGATAAAGGAGTAGGCCATGAGAGCCCTTCCCACCACTTCCTTTTGTAACAAATGATGAACAAAGCAATGGTGTTGGGCTTTCGGGAGGTGTCCATCTTCTCAAACATCATAGTTTGGTAGAGAAGCTCCATTGCTGTTACATTGCGCAGATGCTATTCATTGATTTGTAAGCGTTATGAACCAAAGAAATCTAACAGTCATCCTTTTTTTTTTGTTTTACTGATGAGAAGCTGTTGGTAGAGGTGACAGTTACAAGCCCCAGTCATATTGGGGCAATTATCAAATTAAAGCAAGACGAGAAAACATACTCTGTGTTTTTAGCAAATCATAGTTTTAACTTAAAATATAGCTCCGCGTTCTTGTAGCTCATTGTCTCTCAAGCTTCAAGAATTGTCAGGAAAAAAATGCAGATTTGTGAAATTAGCTACTCAAGGACTCACATATTGAAACTCAGCAGAATAACTTAAACACATTTTATTCCCACCCTAAGAAAGAATGTTTGAGAAAAACAGCTGCTGTGATATAAGCAATGTGATATAATTTAAATTAAACCACTCAGACAAGGAAGCAGAGTGAAGACAGTATTGGTTCAATGGCTCTCTCTTTTTTTTCCGCCTTCCAGGTGAGCATCTCTACTGTGGGCTATGGAGACGTTGTCCCTATCTCTTATCTTGGCCGCTGTGTGGCATTTGGCTGCATTTCTTTTGGCATCATCCTCAATGGCATGCCCATCTCCATCCTGTTCAACAAGTTCTCTGACTACTACGCCAAACTCAAAGAACAAGAGTACAGTGTTTCAAACACAGAGCGATCATTCCAGCTCAGGAAACGTCTGAGGCGCAAGTTTGATAGCTGCTTCGAGCCCCCGCTGGAGGAGTCTGATGATGAGATCCACTGGAGACCAAGCTGGAGGGAAACTATCCACGAGAACGAGGATTGAGCAAAGCTGCCAACTTGTGATCTTTCTGACTCCAAATGGCCTTATCACTCATGGGTCTACAAAGTTAAAGACCCCATCTGCGTCTGATTCTGGCCTGTGTGATGTAATATGGACAATCCAAAAGGAGAAACAGAGGCAGTGGCGAGTTGAGATAAGCTTTAAGCCTCAGCTTTACAGCAGGTATTGTTGCACGCCATGGACGATAACTCCTCAAACAGATGGACAAGATCCTTTCAGTGGGCTCCCCCCCTCTTTCTCTTTAATATGACTAAGCTGAAGTACATTTTTGACACAAGGAAAACAATTAGCAGCCTCAAAGTGAGAATGATGCTTTAAAAAGTTGTTTCCTTTAAAAGTGCTATTGAAGAACCAACATGGACACTTTCAGGGTCATCTCTGCACAAAATAAGTCTTCTGAAAAACCATTTGTTTGTGAGGACAAGTTCAAAAATGATCAATAATTGTTATCATCATCTTCCTCTTTTCAAGGCAGAGAAATCACACAAAGTAAAAAAAATGAAAGCCCTCAGATCTGTATGCAATTGAGAACATCAGTGCAAGCTTGTCTTGCTGTCATCAGAGCGGTATTCCTGTCAAAAACCCACTCCAGACACTCAGCAGGCTCTTGACTGTACCTAAGTAGGAGTGGAGACACAGCAGGGATGTGTCAGGGGAGATCAGGCGTATGAGTGTAATTTTGTTGTCAAGGATTAACAGGGCTTGCGCCTCCTGCTTGGTCAGACAAGGGCAGAAGTCAATCACGTCCGGTGCTATTTTGGTGGCACAGAGGATCAGGATTGCACTATCAAGTCTTATTTAAGTTCTACTTAAATCTACGGACTTCTTTTGTGGACAATATTTGATCAATTTGAGAGTGATATTCTGCTAAATCCTCATAAGCAAACCGGAGAAAGGCCATTACTATGTTTACAAGTCACGCAAGGTGATCTGTGCTTATAATAGCCATCAGACATATCCGTATTTAGCACAATCGCTGCAAGGGCTGAGAAAATCTGTGTTCTTGGCCCGTAACTGTCAAGATCAAGCACTTCCTGTAGTCAAACTGTCCTTAGACTGTGCTGCTGCATTTAGCTCTTTCGTTAAGACCATTAAACCAATTCCTGTTCAGAGCCACCACCCTCTAAAGACGGGGGAGTTCTCATTGGGCAATGCTTAATCCTCACACAAACTAACTGGTGTGCAAGCTGTGCATACATGTATGCATATGATTAAAAAAGTGCATTTGTAAAGAGTGACAAAAGAACCTTTCTTAGAATGTATTTGATTTATACGCATGTTTTGTTTCTGTTTCTCACAAGGCAAACTTCTTCTGTTGCAGCGTGGCTGTGAGGAAAGGTTTGTGGGTAAAAATCCTGTAAGATTTCTTTTTCTGTCTTGTTCTGAAATGCAAAACTATTAAACACAAGATGAAAACAAAGAAAACACACACTATTACCAACATTACATTCCTGCCAGTACTAATGAAGTTTTTTTGCATGATAAAAATACATTTTAATCCATAGCTTTTTTGTTTTATTCATTATTAAATAAATTATTACATTATTTGAAAACAAAACACAAAAACCTAAAGCTCTTGTGAGAAAATCTCTGCTTTTTTATTTTTGGCGCCCCTCCTGGTCAAAGTGTTACCTTTCATCCCTGTGCCGATCTTGCCCTGTTCACATGTAAGTTGTTTTCTAACCAATTCAACCTGCTTTCATCCGATAGTCATACATATAACTTGCTGTGAAATTTTACAGTGCATGTGGCAAAAAAGCTGCTTTGGAGAAAGCTGACACCTCCCTCTCAGAGCAGCTTCAGGCCTTAAAAATAACATAAAAGAACACCAGTCTCGTCGCTGTCAGTCTTTTTTGGTTTTATAAGGTTTTAAAAGCATCACTTTTTATTTCAGTCTGTTTCATAACCAGCTAAAAAACCCTTGTAGAAGCTTGGATGTCTGTGTCTATTAACAGACACTTTGGTCACGTTTTCAAAGAGGATGCTGCTGTCTGTATAATAGTATTACAGGATAAGGTAACGAGAGAGATGCCAGAAAGGTTTAATGGTGTCGTCAGCATCAATTAAACCTCAAGAGGACAGAGAGAATCTGGCTGCGTTGTGTGAGTCAGTCAGGTCTGAATGGACAGGATTAGTAAAAGGACATCAGAGATCTGGAAAACTGACAACCAGATGGGCAGATACACATAAAACGTTAACAAGTACAAAAAAACTGTTTATTATTTTACTTTTTCCTCTCAGACAAGAAAAAAAAAATCATATATTACAAAGCTTAAGCGTTTATTATGTGCTCAAAGTTTTCTTCATCTGTTTGGGTTTCCTTTTGTTGTCTATATACAATCTGAGTCTCAGGGTCGTTGAGATCATATCCTGTGACATACTCCAGTGTCACTGATCAGGAAACCTGCAGCGTGGCCTAATAAATACAATGTTTTAGAAAAAGGTAGTTCATGAGTGTATGTGGCTCCTCTGCCAGTGCTTAAAATCCTACTTACGGATTAATATTTTGTACGTCTACTGGGTGGTTTGGTAATCCAAGCAGGCCCGAAATAAGCCTCCAGGTGTTGTGCTCATCGTGTACACTTTTGGTAAGAAACACAGGACGATGTCTTTTTGCTTGCCAAGACCATGAAGAAGTATCAAAGAGACACTGCTTGATATGGGAGGAGTTTTGGCTCAGCAGGACAAGGCCCAGGATGTCCTGAGAAAGCAAAACTGCTTACCTGGACGAGGTTAATCATGGGTGCACAAAGGAGCACTTTGCACAAGTCCTCGAGCCAACCCCCATGTCCTCTGTTGAAGTGGCAGAGGTAAAGGTCTAGAAAAAGCTACACCTATACCCTTATTGGAGGTCACTGAGGTAGTCAAGAAGCTGCTTGGAGGCAGGATGCCAGGTGTGGATGAACCTTTGCCCTGACATTTTGAAGGCTCTGGACTTTGTTGAGCAGTCTTTTCTGATTCACCTGTTGAGTGCCGTGTGTTAGCCTGGGGTGATGCAAGCAGACTGACACAATGGGGATACAACATTTTGAATACATAATTTATTTGTAGCAGAAATATGACTTAAAAAAGTATAAGCTGATACCCTGACATTTGTAACACTGATAAAGAAATAAACTAGAACCTGAAAGAGGAGACAGAACAACCAACTTCTTGGATGTTAAATCCCAACTGCTCAACTGGAAATATCTTTTCATTTTCAAAACTATGTGATCGGACTTTTCTCAAGATTAAACCCCAGTGTTACCATTTGATAGTCTAGTTGGGCCATACAAAAGCTTACAGCTGCAGAGATAGTTAAAAAGGGAGAACAACAAAAATAAAAACAAAAACAAAGAAAAACCACACAAACAAAACAAACAAACAATGACAACAACAACAACGACAAAAAAAAGGGATCAATGGATAACAACTGATGAAAATGATGGATGGACGCATGGATGGATGGATCAACTCATGGTTGGATGGTCCAAATATGCAAATATATGAATGGATGGATGAATGGATGGTCTTAATGAACAAATATATGGATGTATGGTTGATATATTGATGACTATATAGATGCATGGCTTGGTGGATAGATTGATAGACTGATGTATGAAGGGTTGAAGCACAGCTCAACTACCGTACTGGACAAAGTTTCACATTTTGTGCATCCTGCATTCACTTTATCTGAGCAGATTATTTTGCTAAAGAAAAAACAAACAAACAAACCAAAAAACATCAGACTAAGAAACCTGGGAGGAAAAAAAGTAGGTTTTTTTTTCATTCCAGTCAGGATACATGGCTAATTTGCATTTCAATTACTGTGGGCCTTGAGTTCGGCACAACAAGAAGTAAACTAATTGGCCAATAAGCAAAAACACAATTACAAATCAGGGAACATAACAACTAATCAGAAAACATGAAGGCAAACACAACTGATTAAAGACTTTTCTCTACAGTCAGTTTTAAAGCCTACGTCAGTAAATGCTTGTGTGGTAGTTCAATGATCAAACTGAGGAAAGTGTAACATCTTTATGGAAAAATGAATCTTTGAGGCAAAGACAATAAAAACAAACACAGCAGCTTTTAATCTTATGTCCTATTCCCATTGAAGGTTATTACATGTAAGGTTTAACTGAAAAGTGTAGCCAGAAGTTTGTTTATGTCATCATTGGTCATCATTTACACTTTTTACATCAATGCAGGAATTATAAAACACTCTTCTGTCACTGGCTTACGCAATGAATGACCCAGGGTGAACATATGTGTGAATAGTTCCCACTCTGCCCTTGACATCATTTTGCTGTTACACGATGTCCCAGTTATAGCTGTCATTCATCAGGATGTGTTATGATGAGTGCAAAAGCAAGTCACTCTTGAGAAAAGCATCACAATTTTGTTTTGTCAACTTTAAAACAAATCAAAGCTTTGAGCGAATCAGGAGTCGGAGAGGGGACGTCAGAGCAATGATTAATCAGCTGATGTGGATGTTTTCAGCAATTGTTAGAAAATGCCAGGACTCATTTCCCTGTTAGGACTTTTTAAATTTGTGGACTTGACACAGGTTACTTTTGAATTCATACGATTTTTATGAGGTACTTTTTGAATTTGAATAGTCAAAATGTTCGTCTCGTTTATTGCTTGTTGCATCTAAACTTTTAGACCATGCAGTAGATCTTTGTCAGACCAGGTGTTTTTATCTCTATGAGTGTTTCAGCCTTGAGGAGACTTTGCATCACTCCCAAGCTGAGCTCTAGTTCAGAACATGCTTTTCCCTCATCAAGGCTGCTTACGTCTTCTGAATCTGCGACCGCAGCATTTATGGGTTTGACACTGACTATATAAACCATCTCATGAGCAAAATCCTAGTCATCTTGTCTCCTCATCATCATCCAGTTCTTTTCTCCATTCACTAACAAGCGAGCGATGGCTGCTGCTAAGTTCTTGCTGTCTCTGATGCTGGTGCTGGTGGCTGCAGAGTGTGTGGTTGATGCCCAGGAGAGGATTAAGATGTGTGGGAGAGAGCTGATACGCCTGGCCGTCTCGTCCTGTGGCAGCTCTCGGCTTAGGAGGAGCATCCTGGATGCAGAACCTGAGCAGGATCAATATTCTCAGACCTGTGAGTACTTTGTGTTACATTTCTAAACCGCAGGTGCCTTTTATTTCTTTAAGTTCTGCAAATGAAGATAGGTATGAGAAATATTTTACATTTTCAGACAAATATGTTTCACTTTTGGTTAATAAAAAAAGATAAAGAAATAACTTCAATATAGGAAAACTACTTTTTATGAGTTTCAAGAATCATTTTAGGGCAAAATGGCACATTTCCAGTTTTCCCCCTGAGACCTAGCTGTCTGTGCACCTCTTCTCCTCAGGGAACCAGGAGGTTTCCACAGAAGAGCAGCCGGACACAGAGACCGTCCAAAGTCCTCTGGTATCTGACACAGAGAAGGCAGCCGTCTCCTTGACTCCTCACTGGTACCCCCTGTCTCAACGGATCAGACGGTCTGCTGGGAAAATGTCTGATATCTGTTGTGAGAAAGGATGCAGCATGAAAGAACTGATACAGTTTTGCTAAGAAACTGCTCAGAGGATTTTGTAACCCTTGAGAAGAGTATCTTTATATTTCCAGCTATGTAGCACCTGGCACATTAGAAACTATTGGTATTTTATCATATTTAATAAATTATTTACGATGCAAAATAATATTATTGTAATGTGCACTGTTATTTTGTAATATAACTTATTTTCTCATCTATTTGTAACGCTCACACAACAGTGTAATAAAGCTTTGGAAGAGTATTTGTGAAGATTTCCCTGTTTTCCCCCAAATCCACTTGAAAGGAAAAGTCCAACACTGTAGTACTGGATATGAAAAGATTTAGGTCACTGTTATTTAAAGCAACTTTTCAAACCATACTGTGCAGGTAGCAGTATGTAAGGATTAAGAGGGTGAATATTTCACAAGACAAGTTAGTAAACATATCTAGGAGTAAAATCTTTGGCTTTCATTCCTCTATGCAGAGGACAGGAAAGGGGATGGAGAATAAAGAGAGGAATAATGGCAGAGAACCACTGATTCGGTCTGCCTTGAGCTTTGCAGCTTCTGTAAAGGGGGTGAGCAATTTTAACATCAGGACGACACTGGCACCACCTGAAAGTTGCCGGACTAATTGGTAGGTCTCATTAAGAATAAGCTTTTAATGCCAAATATAAAGGAAGTGTAGCACAGAAAGCTACTGAACTGAAGGACTTCATCAGAATGAAAAACATTATGATAATAAACATTTGCGCTAAAAATGACCTACAATGATTTACTGGTCTAGAAGTCCAGACTTTTTCATAATGTTGATTTTTTTTAACCAGATTTTATGGTCAAACTTTGAAAGTCAGTTTCAAAAGATGATTGGTCGAGATGATGAAAAACAAAACAGGTTTTATAAATTCACCAGTTATCTTGACTCACTGCAGCTCTGAAGTTTCTGTTAACACACGCGCTTCTATTACTATAGTAAAGTTCGGTATTGCTACAACACCACCTGCAGCACAAAATGCAACCACTTTAAATTGAATAATGAAACTTGTAGAGAAACTAACCTTGAAATTACGAACGGTTCATTAAACCTCAGTACCTGTTAATTCCAGAAAAATTAGGGTATATACACACACACACACACACACACACACACACACACACACACACACAAAAAAAAACACACACACACAGGTCACAGAGCCACTCTTGAGTAATGTCACTGTGAGTTTACATCACTGGTGCTTTCTCTGAAAGTACTAAATGGGATGGAGGCCATTGGGCAGCCAATCAGGCTCATAATAACAGGAATAATCTCTGTTACTCATCCAGTTCCACTCACTGAGGCCTGTGTAATGCTCTCATTGGATAATCAAATGTGGTGCTGATTATCTGCCACTCTAAACTGCAGCTTTCACTAAACGACTCTTAATAGCAAATGAAATCAGCTCACAGTGACGGATGAGTTAATGGGTTTTCTTTTGGAGGGATGGTTGTGCTGCCTGTTCAATTACTTTTTTTGTGTAATTGGTTTTAATTGTTGTGTTGTCAGAATTCTGCATTAAGATCAAGTTGATGGCGGACGGGTTGCTCAAAGGGTTTTTAAAAGAAAACAAAACTCTGACAGAGTTGAGAACAATCACACAAAACAACCTGCCTCTGGCCACAGAAACAATTCCACAAGTATATTAATAACCTTTGAAAATTGATTTTCCCAATGTGAATCAAGTTTGCTTTCTCCATTTGCTTTTCTAAGAGTCCTCAAGCTTTTAAAAAGACATTCAGTAAAATGCAAATTAAAAACTGGGGATATGCAGAGATATGCAAATAATAAAAAAATAAATAAAAAGAATAAAATATATCACAAGTAACTGAAGAAAGATGTCAAAATTTTTAAATAATTCACAATTCTGGAGTTGAGTTACGAGAATAGAATTATAAACACCAAGTCCATTTTAATTATCTTTTATCCATCATGTATAATACTTGAACAAAAATTGATAAGTTGGAGCGCTGTTATCAGAAACAACTTGGACATTTCAGTCCAGGACTTAATTTTGATTTTAAATTTTTTAGGTGGATGGCGATACTAAAAAATGATCTGATTTTGTTTCCCCCTCATCTTTATTCTATCACTTAGACTGTAACTAACTTCCCATTGTTGTTTCCAAGAAGTGAGCTCAACTTTCTTTTTTTCTTCAAGTTTCCCTTTCTTCACAGTCTCTTACACCCAGAATTAGAAAGAAAATAAAACAGAAAATGATGATAAAGTTTTTGAGAGATAAAACATGATTTTTTATCATCATACACTCACACGCTCACACGTACACTTGTTCTTTGTAATTGTGCCTCCAAAAAACCCCCAAAACAATTCATCAATTTCAAATATTTGGTATATTTCTATATACCAAATATTTTTGAAACTGTCAAGATTTTGCAGTTGAATTGTGTTTACCTGTAATGAGGACAGAACAGATAATGAGAGGTATTATTGTTGATTGTCATGAAACCATGTGAATTGTACCAAATAACAAAATACTTGATTATTCCCTCAGAAGAGTGTGTATGCAGCAAGACGTTTGTGGTGATAAAGTAGGATTTTGTGCAGTGTTTCATGTTAACCACCAGAGGGTGACAGATATCTGATTTCCGATTAACTTCATTTAACACTGACCTTTATCTACCACCATAAACATACAGTGAAAATGTTTATTTTGCCAAGTTTAGGGTGTTCCTTATTCCCATATCAAAGATTTGAGCTCAGTGGATCCAGTTTGACCATCTCACATGGATTCCCCCTCCTGCTCTGCTGAGCTGCCTCTTGGAGCTCATTATTTTAAGATGCTCACTCACCTCAAGTGATCCTTCAACTCCTTGAGTGAGGAGGAGAAATCTGATCAGAGGACACTTCTAGACGCCAGCCCATTATTACCCATGGCTAACATGAGATGACAAACTCCATGCTTCATGGGGCCTCGTTGATGAGCCTCTCTCCATGCCTGCTTTTAAACCAAACATGGATAATAAAATCAGAGCCCCCATCGCTCTTTCCATTTCTTTGTGTCTAGTTTTAGTGAGCAGTAAAAAGCAGCGTGACAGGATAGCACCTTCACTGAGTGCCAACAGAGCTGCTACATACACAAACATAAATGCACGTGCACACACACATGGCATCAGGCATGAGCCAAGCAGGAGAGTGTGTTTGGTGGACTGGTGGGTGTCAATTTGCATGTAAATGAAATGGCTCTCAGTGCTCTTGTTTCTAACAGTGAACATGTCAGTACTAAACTAAAGAGGCTATATTTGGTGTGTGTGTGTGTGTGTGTGTGTGTGTGTGTGTATATATTTATTTATATACACGTGTATATATATAGTTTTTGTTTTCATGTACTGTTTATGTCCTTGTTTGTGCATCAGCGCTCTGCACCAGGGTGTGCGTGGGTGTGTGCACAGGGGCAGGGAAACCCATTCGAAATCTGTGTCTATAATTATCTATTCAAGCCTCTTTTTTGCGTGTTTGTGCATTTTATTTTGAAAGCATTAAGCACATGTGGGTTTGAGGAGCTGAATTAAAGAAGATGAGTGACATTTCCGCTTTTTGTGCGTTCATTATTATTTGCTCTCGAGGCATGTGTCGACGTAACACAAACTGTCAAATGTTGTGTCAAACACATCTTCAGTGACAGGCTCTTTCTTTGGGCTTTACATGCAGCCTATCTAGACTGAAGCTTGTAAGATTCATACTGAGAGCTTGTTATATTCAACCTGGTAGACGGTGTTTCTGTTCGGATTCTTCTCTGAGAGAAAGAAACATCATATACAACAACTATAATACAATTTTACATTTATGGTGTTTACCTCAACCCTTTTTTTTGTTTCTGTTTCCAACTTGAGGTGAGTTTACAAAAATGCTGCTCTCATGCAGTGTTCAAACTCTAATCGGGAAATGGAAAATGGGGGATTTTTTTTGACACCAAACCACGGTCAGGTATATGTGGCATGTTACCAGAAAATAATGGAGGAAAATTTGTACTCATCAACCTGAAGCTACACATGGGATCTGCATGGGTGTTCTAACATGAAAATGATCCAAAACACAAGGCCAAGTCAACCTGCCATTGCCTGCAGCAGAATAAAGGGAGGGTTCTTGAGTGGCCATCCCAGTCTTCTGACTTCAACTTAATTGAGCTGGGTAGACCTCAAACCTGCAGTTCATGCAAGGCAGCCCAAGAATTTACAGGAACTGGAGGATTTTTGCCAGGAGGAATGGGCAGCTTTACCATCTGAGAAAATTAAGACCCTCACCCACAACTACTACAAAAGTCAAAAGTCAAAAGCTGTCATTGATGTTAAAGGTTAATACATGGTAATAAGAACTGGGGAATGTAAAATTTTGTTCAGGGTCATTTTGGTTGTTTCTGTTGTCATTCTGATTTAAAAAGAGTAAACACAGTTGTTTGTTAATAAATGGCTTCACCCAACCACGAACCATGGGTGTAGTAAAAGTTTTTGTGTTATCATTCATATTTTCTGAGAAAGGACCAAGAAATCATAAATTCTGCCAGGGTATGTAAACTTATGAGCACAATTGTACCCACACCCCAAAGCCTGATAAGCCTCACTTTTTCATATGATATAGAAGAATAAAGTCTGAAATTAGATCATATTTGATTGAGACTATGTTGGCGTTCAAAAGAGACTCTCGTGTTGTTGGTGATATTTTAGAGTCACCCAAGATGAATGTAAGTGCCGATATTACTTCAAGAGAGAACTGATCCCCTTCTTTCTCGTAACACACAGCTGTCGGTAATGTGAGGCAGCTATTTTCTATTTCTGTGTTCTTCCATCTTCACATCAAATTCACGTTTCACTGCTACTGTCTGTATCCTTTATGTTTGCTTCATTCTGTTCCTCAAGGGAGTCATCCCACACACATTTCAAGTCATGATGAGGCCATTTGGACCCAAAGACACACCATTAACTGAATGTATGTTCTCCTTAAAGCACCAAAAGATACAAACGTCTGGGCTGCAGCACCCTCCTGAGTTAAAGCCTGAGTCCTTAATTTAAGTCTCATAAAATGCCACCCAACATTATCCTGTGTATCATGCATCTAACTTATTCTTCAACCAGGAAGCATCTGCCATCTCCTACTGTGATGTGACAGTCTGTCTTATTCACTGCCTGACGACATTTAAACAGCCTGACCAGCAGTGACAGCTTCAGGAGCTCTGTGTGATTAGACGCTGCTCCCAGGGGACGAAGAGGAGGAAGACAGCGCAACCAGGAGAGCTTTGTTGTTGTGATGGGCTCTGATCTCCTCTCATCTGTCTATCTGCTTTACCGTGGAGGGTGTTTTACTAACTTTAGCATTGTTTCTAGATTACATGTAAACATTGCTTTTGCCAGAAAAACTGTGACACAAATTTGATAGATGTAGGACTTGATAAAAAAGTTTAAAACTTGGTACTCTAAAACAGTTGGTACTCTGAAACAGTTGGTCAAAAATGTCATAAGATGAATGCAATTTTCAACTTCTCCCATAAAAAAAACAGTGAAGGAGCATTAATTTAGCAATATTCACCAAAATTATTGGGAACTATTGAGAAACTCTTGGAAACTTTCTTTTGGGATACTCTTGACTGGGACACATCTCAATACGAATAAACCACGTCACTGTACGTTACCTGTAATTCAGGTCCTAGCTCTAAAATCCGATTCCTGTCCTAGCAGGAAATTCCTCGATTCATTCAGAGTGAAAAACCTGCCACACATGTACAGTTTTTTTCTGGATTATTTTTTAATGACTGCTCTGATGAGTTGTGAGGTTCTTGTATTTTTTATGCTTGGCATCAGCTGATTTAAAGCTACATTAAAGCTGAGTCAGAAGATTTTTGTGTACCAGCTTTCCAAATATGTAAGTACAACCAAACTTTATATTCATCATACATCAAAAGACTGTCACTGATTTGAAGCTATGTAACAAACGTAAGGAACAAATATGTTTTTTAGAATGTCATTCTTATTTTATGAATTAAGTTCTCTCTGGCAGTAAGTGTGAAGTGTCAATTTTCTGTTTTACTCCTCTAAGACTTAAATGTCATGGATTTCCATAGTAAGTGGCCTCTGAACCAAAGCCAATTATTACCTCAACTTCCTTAATTACTTCCTCAGTCTATACAGTCCGGCATATGCATGTCATTACATCCGCTTAATCTGCCCGGTGAGAAAAATGAATCACATGCAGCAAAACTCTCTCTCTCTCCCTCTCTCTCTCTCTCTCTCTCTCTCTTTCACTCACACACACACACACACACACACACACACACATATATATATATATATATGTGTGTGCACACACAGAGACATTAACTAGCACTTTGTCACAACCTTAGGGCTGCGGAGAGGTGGTGAAGCTGAACTAATAGGGCTGAGCTGGTAGAGGGCAGTGTGGCAGCAGCAGCAAACAAACCCACTGCAGGCGACTTTCTTGCAGCTGCTGAATGCCACAGTGCAGATCTGACAGTGAAACTCCACACTGCTGTGCAGAAACAAAGGCGGTAAAAATCTGGTGGATAATTTATAATCTCAGGTTTAGTTTGTTCTGATTGTTACAACAACCCTAAATGATGGTAACTGTTAATCTCTTCCACTCGTGTGATCATATCAAAGGTCCCCCTCAGTTTGCCTATAGAGCAAAACGAGGCGTGGAGGACGCAAGCCTGACTCTCTTAAACACTGTGGCAAAAAACATGGACTCTGCTCGACCACACACTCGGATTTTATTTATGGACTTCTCCTCTGCTTTTAACACCGTGAACACTGACACTCTGCTGCACTGCCTCCTGGACTTACAGACCCACCCAACCCTGATTTTATGGATAAGGGACTTTTTAACTGACAGACCACAGCAAGTGTTTTTAAATGGTTTTAAGTCCAGCAAAGTGGTTTTACACACAGGTCTTCCACAAGGTTGTGTTTTATCCCCCATTCTGTTCTCTGCCTACACCAATGACATCACCTGTAGCAAAGAAGGAATGAGTCTTTTAAAATATGCCGATGACATGGCCTTGGTGGCCCACATTGATAGCATGGAAGCTGTCAGCCAATACCAGCAGGTAGTGGATGACCTGGTCACTACTTTCACAAGCAAATCACTGGAACTAAACATCACTAAGACCAAGGAGCTGTGCTGTACGGGCAGGGACAGTGCAGCAACTACACCTCAGCTCTGTAAACCTGTGATTTTACAGGGAGAGAGGGTTGAACAAGTGGAATGCTTTAAGTATCTTGGGACACAGATGGACTCTCGTCTGTCATTTCTACAACACTCGGACTCAATTTACAGCACGGCACTCCAGCGTCTCCACCTACTCCGAAGACTGAAAACATTCAACGTCGAAAGGAAGATCCTCATCATGGTTTACCGCTCATTGATAGAATCCATTCTCACCTTCAACATCACATCCTGGTACAACCTTCTCTCCAGTAAACANACCCACCCAACCCTGATTTTATGGATAAGGGACTTTTTAACTGACAGACCACAGCAAGTGTTTTTAAATGGTTTTAAGTCCAGCAAAGTGGTTTTACACACAGGTCTTCCACAAGGTTGTGTTTTATCCCCCATTCTGTTCTCTGCCTACACCAATGACATCACCTGTAGCAAAGAAGGAATGAGTCTTTTAAAATATGCCGATGACATGGCCTTGGTGGCCCACATTGATAGCATGGAAGCTGTCAGCCAATACCAGCAGGTAGTGGATGACCTGGTCACTACTTTCACAAACAAATCACTGCAACTAAACATCACTAAGACCAAGGAGCTGTGCTGTACGGGCAGGGACAGTGCAGCAACTACACCTCAGCTCCGGAAACCTGTGATTTTACAGGGAGAGCGGGTTGAACAGGTGGAATGCTTTAAGTATCTTGGGACACAGATGGACTCTCGTCTGTCATTTCTCAAACACTCGGACTCAATTTACAGCACGGCACTCCAGCGTCTCCACCTACTCCGAAGACTGAAAACATTCAACGTCGAAAGGAAGATCCTAATCATGGTTTACCGGTCATTGATAGAATCCATTCTCACCTTCAACATCACATCCTGGTACAACCTTCTCTCCAGTAAACAAAAAACAAAACTTTCACGAATCACAGCTCAAGCCAGCAAGATAACCGGTTCAGCCCAAACTCCACTATCCCATCTGTATGAACGCTCTGTGATCAGGAAAGCCACCCTGATCACAGAGGACCGGTCCCATCCCCTCCATCAGTCCTTCAGTCTCCTCCCATCAGGCAGGAGATACAAGGTCCCACTGGCCAGGAAAACAGTATATAAAAAATCATTCATCCCAACGCGTTAGTGTCGGGAGTTGTCGTTTCCATGGTATTGGGTCATCATACAAAAAAAAAAATAATAAAAATAAAAAAAAAAAATACACATAAAAAATGAGACCAGAAAATTTCAATAACAATACATACACACATGTTCATACTACCTCTTACACACTTACACACCGAAACTACGTTGACTCCGGACAGTATTCTACTTAAAGAGTCACCTTTGTGTCAGACAATAAACTTCTATTCTATTCTATTCTATTCTATTATCTCATGTTTTCACTCTGATTATTTTTGCTCTTTACTCGAGTTTTGAAAAAGACATAAAGATTTTTCGTATTTGTGGAGTAATAGGCATTAATGTAACCTGTAAGATATTTTTGACACTTTGCTGCTTCTGAGTGGATAATTGCCAACCTTTATTGTTCCCCAAATTTTTTTTCCCAATCCTAATGTTCCCATGTACAGTCAGAATCAATGAGGACATGGTATCAGAAAGCAACGGTCCAGGAGAGACTTTGATCAAATATGATTAATGCAAGGTGATAAATCCCATTACATTTTTGAACATTTGAGCCCAACCTAGGCGCTTTTTAATTACCTTACCTTTCCCCACAGCATGTGTTTTGATAAAGTGCTGGTACTTACTGTGTTGGTTCCAGAAGTAGGTGTGGACAATTTTTCTAAGGTTTCACTGGTCATTTATCCTGTTCATGTGTCAGTCATTTCCTCACAATGATGAGGAAAAAACAATGTTTGTATATATAAAGAAAGGTATTTTACTGATAAACAATATTTAAGGGGAACCTGGCAGGCTGATGATGGCTTGGGTTGGAAGAAACAAATGTGGCTGAGGCACCAAAGAGGAGAAGGAAAGGTAAACACCGTTACATACAGTGGAGCTGGATGAGACAGCTGGAGTCATGTCACCAAGTTTCCAATGCTTACTTTCCTGATGGTAAGACTCTCTGCATTTATGTTGTCTTTATTGGCCACTGAAAGTCTCAAACCAATTGACTCCATGCTTTGCTTCACCTAGTATGACAGATTTTTAGGTGAACCAGCCTGGTGTCACCACTGAGGGTTTTGTCTCTCCTGTTAAATCTGTTACATAATGCGTTATAATTTTCATTGAATAACCAGTTGTGTTATGTTCTACTCTTGAAAAATCATCTACACACAAGTGAGAGAAGACAAAAAAAGATGGGAACCACTGGATTAGAAGCTGGATGGAAGAGACAGAGGATGAGGACTCAAAAATACAAGCTTGAAATTGTGGTAATCATTGAACAAGAGATACTTGCGCCGACATTGTGCTCTTTGAAACAAACACTGAATGAATAAATGGATGGATGGATAGATAAATTGATAAGAAAGCCAAAACTGTAGCCAGATGCTGTGCGACTGCACATTCTTGTACTTGCTTGCTTCCCTGTCTTTTATCGTAGCTTCTGCTCTCTTTTTCTTCTTCTTCCAGGAGGTTGCTTTGAGCAGCATCCACTTTACCTGGCAGTCTTCTATGATTCAATCACTGCATGTTGGGAAATAGTGCTCTGTGAAGTTGATGCCTATAGTTGTGGGCAACTAAACCCAGCTGGTTTTGTGCATCTGTCCTCAATTACGTGTTTGCGTGTGTGACCTTTGAAATGCGTATAGAGAATATTACAGCAGACAGTGTTACAAATCGCCCTCAAAACATAAATCCAGTCTTCAGTGAAGAAAGAAGAGACTGATGAAGACGGAGAGAGCATGTGTGTCAAAGTGTGCGAGTGACGGAGCGAGTAAGAAAAGGGTGAGAGGAGAAAAACGAGACACGGGGAGAGAGACGGAGACAGAAAAACGATTACTCCAGCTGCTCTTTCACAGCTGCTCCCAGCTGCTCCACTGCGTCTCTTTCTCCCCGTCTATCACTCCCTCCTTCTCCTCCCTCCATACAACCATGCATGACTGGGCTGTTTGTAGCTGATGTAGTGTTGACAAAATACTCCTGAGTGGCACTACTTAGCTGGCGTGGCTCGCTGTTTCAATGATGTGCAACTTAAAGATGCTGTTGTGAAGATTTAGGAGAGAATTATAAACGATGGGTTAGTGAAACACTTACAGTTTATGACTCTATCTTTTTCTCTTACATGCGGTGCGTAATTACATTATGTTCTAATCATATTTTTTGAGTGATCAACTACTTGCAGCTAGAAAGAAATTCCTGCTCCACAGAAGTCAAATCGAGTGACTAATGAAAATATTTTCTAATGGCTCTAGCCACAAGATGCATGGCTGTGTCCAGACTTCTCGAAGTTACATTTTCCATATCTATCCCTTTCTATAATTTTTACATCAAAAAGTAAATCAACAGAGCATGGATGTATCAGTCTGTTCCACTTGATTCTTAAGGGACAGAAAAAGATGAAGAGTGTCCAAATTGGAATTTACAGGTAAAGTCTGCTGGAATTTAAAAAAAAAAAAAATAAAGCGTCAGTTTTCATGAGAATGATTGTGCCCCATCCTGAGCAAACCTCGTCATCTTTGAGCCTCTACACATATTATACATACTCAACCCCCTCCTCTGCCTGTATGTTGTTTAATGGCTATGATTGAAGGCAGTGGGCATGCATTACTGCTGACACCAAAGCAAGGAGGAAGAGCCCAGTTTTGAGGTTGTGTTTATAAACAATAATGAAAATTCGTGCAGACTCTACCTTTGAAACACTAATTTTTAAAGATGTGCCTTTTTGTCATAATCTTGAAAATTATAATGTGGTAATCTAGAAGAATTTACTCACTTTTGGAGCCAGCCCTTAGTGGACATTTTAGGAACTGCAGCTTTTGGCAATTCCTCATTAGCCTTGTTTCTCTGCCCCTTAAGTTGCTCCTTATTATGTATCTCCCCCCTTACACGCACACACACACACACACACACACACACACACACACACACACACACACACACACACACACACAGGCACTTGCCCGCACGCATACTGCATCAATGATGGCGTGCCTCCTTACGTTTTTCTTGTCACTGTTATTGTTGTTACAGCCAGGTCCATCTCAGGGGGAGGCTGCTGTTAAAACATGATCAGTCTATTCAGCACACTTCAGCTAATGAAAGCTAAGCTGCCCGTGTAACTTCCAGCTCTCCTCCTCATCAGTATGTGTGAAGAAGACAGAATGAGAGTGCCTAGCTTTTCCCGGATAACCGTGCTGTTCATACATGTGTGTTTGAGGCTGTGTGTGCACTCAGGGTTTTTGTGAGGCTGATTTGAGCTCTCATTCACTCCTCGTCAGTATGCATGTGTGTGTGTGCGTGACTCAGCGGGATACCTAAGCCCAGTGGAGCAGAGCAACAGAGGGTACAGTATCTTAGTACAGTGAGGCTGCTTTTTAAGAAATTGAAACGAGGCCTCTCTGTCACTTCCAGTCAGTGGACCCATTAATGAAAAGAGAGACTTAATGGTTCGGGGTCTGGCCCCCGTCTGTGGTAAATGTGCCATTAAAGAAGGTTCACCTGAAGCTGGTTGGTATAAAAGAAAGGGCAGAGACACAGGGACCCCTAATTTAAGATCTTACATCTCAAATAAGAATTTATTTCATATACAGCTCTCTTTTCCATTTGTCATACTCCTTACTAGTTTCCTTTAAACAATCCAAGGACTCCATGATTTGTTCTGGCAAGAAGAGGGAAACCTCAACTAAAATCCCCACGGACTGAATCAGCTTGATTCACTGAGTCTGGCTTTAAGATCAAGGCCTTGTACACACGTAGCTGGGCATTTTCAAAATAAATATACCTCCTCATTCCTTTTTTATAATACTTTGGTCCACACTTCATCATTTACAAAATCAAACTGTCCACACCTAAATGGGAAAATCCATCAGAAAATGCAGCTTTGAGCATGTCAGACCAATAGGCCGTAGTGTTATTCAGACGTGAAACCCATGCCAGCCAATCAGAATGATTCCTACATATTTTCCCAGCTTTAAACATGGCGTCAGGATCTTATGTTTGGATCTATAGAGAGGTTTACTCTCCAATGTAAGTAATAGGATGCACTTGAACAAATAAGCAAGCAAGAAGTGTTTTCATCAATGTTCAAACCAACACGCCCACAGTATCGATGCCCGCATAATGTTGCATATATACAACGTTAATGGCTTTGTCAATAGAAGATAACTACAACAACCTTCTTTTCCTTTTTCCTCTGCAAAAGGTCTCAGTGTGTGACATGCAGATTTAAACCTAAAGTTCCCCACAGGAGCTTTAATATTTATTTTATCTTTATTTTTTCCTTCAGAAAAATGTTTTGTTTTCGTTAAACCAGTCACCACTTAAGGATCCATGCATTTTTTTTACGTCTGTTTCTTTGAATATTCATCTATTGCTGAGCAGACCTTGCTGTTTGTCGTATCCAATGATGCTTAAGTAAAAAGAATTAGCAATACTTAAGAAATTACTGACACTTGTTTTCTCCTTCTCTTTTTATCAAATATACTGTAGATGCAAAAACACTTGCAGCTAGGATTCGAATCTCAAGTGAATTTGCCCCCATCACCTGGAAACCCCAAGACAGACACCCTCCCCGACCTCTTCCTCATATTTTGTCTCCTCTGACCTTCCTCCCCCTCCTCCTCCTCCTACTCCCCTGTCTTTTTGTGTAGATGGGTCCTCTCCTCTTCTCTCTCCTTCTCCATCCATCGCTCTTCCTTTCTTTTTTGCTCCAGCTGCTCTGCCATGCATAATTAAGTTTCGAGTAGAAGTGCACACTCCCCTTCTCTTCCTGTTTGCCCATCTTTATTTCTCTTCACATCCTTCCCCCTCTTTTCTTGCTCTCTTGCGAATAAAAAAAGGTAAGGCTTGGCTGAGAGCGCAGGATATTTTCCTTTTTGTTCTCTTTTCCTCACCCCTCCTCTCTTCTAGCCTGTGAAGGAGGGGGTGGGGGGGCTGTTGCCAGGCATGTCTAGTTAAGTGATAATGTTAAAACGCTAAATCACACCACCAGCCTTCTGCCCCCCTCCTCCCCACCTCACCCGAAGAGGGGTCTCTTGTTTCACTTTGCGCTGTCATCCTATCCAGTCAGACTCATCAATACGCAATGCAGGAGCTTCATCAGCCGCTGTGTTTCTCTTCCAACACCAGACAAGGTGATGTTTGGGGCCCGACTGATGCCATGTTAATGTGCATGTTAATGAGGCTAGAGTATCAGACTCCCTTCTTTCTTTCAGTTTTATGTCTTTTTCATTCATCGAACATGGTAAACAATGGGTCAAATTAAGGGCCTCTTAGTTACAGGCTCCAAACATGACAACATTAAACATTATTTTTTTATATAACTATTTTCTGAATGTGACACTAATGAAGTCAATGCATTTAGTCACAGGAAAGACTGAAAATTCTTCCATGGAAGGGAAATTTTGAAGCTTGGTTATTTCACTCATCAAGTCTAACATACACTGCCTGGCCAGAAAAAAAAGATCCCAAAGCTTCTCAGTGGTGGCCAGTTCGTGTGTGAAAAAGTTGTCTCATGCTCCCTGAACCACTCTTTCACAAACTGAGCCTGATGAATCCTGGCATTGTCATCTTCGGATATTCCAGTGCCATTAGGGAAGAAAAAAGACCCTATTGATGGAATAACCTGGTCATTCAGTATATTCTGTTAGCTAGTTAGCTTACCTCCTTCTTTGGGCACATAATGTTTCTGAACCTGGACCTGAGAAACTGCAGCAACGCACCAGGCATAGTGGGTGCATCACTTCACCTGCCTCTCTTCTCACCCTGATGCACCCATCACTCTGGAACAGGATAAATCTGGACTCATCAGACCACATGACCTTCTTCCATTGCTCCAGCGTCCAATCTTTATGCTCCCTAGAAAACTGAAGCCTTTTTTTCCCCCAGCTAACCTCACTGATTAGGGGTTTTCTTAAGACTACACAGGTGTTCCATCCCAATCCCTTGAAAGCTGGTCACCACCATCCATGATTTTTTTCCACAATTCTTCCTGGAAGACAGTGGTTTGCCATCATCCTCCACTTTGTAATGCATTGGGCAGTTTTAAACCCAATGTGAATAGTTTCTGCAATCACTTTAGATGTTTTCTCTGCTTGATGCATGCCAAAAATTTGGCCCTTCCTAGACTGACATCTTTTCCACGACCACAGAATGTATCTTTCACCATGGTTGTCTTAGAAATGAGAAGCTACTTATTGCATCAGCTGGGGTTAAATAAATAACTTGTTGCCAGCTGAAAAATAATTGCCCATGCAGTAATTATCCAGTGGGAGGCTTGTACCTATTTGCTTAGTTAAATCCAAGGCAACTTTCATTATGGTCAGGCAGTGTATTATGCACTTTAAAGAACCTGTAAGGTGTTTTCGCTGTGCTAAAATACATCTAAATTGAGGGACATTCATGTGGCCTAACAGTTCAGTTGCAGACTTTGAGACTTGCCCCTCAAGCAGTCAACTTGGGTTTAAATCCAGAAATAATTGATCTAGATTATTAAACGGTAACCAATGTAGGCTCTTTGTGCATAAGTTAAAATAGAGTTAATTCTATGCATTATGTGCCCACATTGGTTAAAGTTTGATCACCTGGGAAAAATATCATGCTCGAGTTTGAGAGACTGGATATGGACATTTCTTCATTGCCTCTTATGTGTTGTAGTGGCTGAATCCTCTATTCTCTGCCTGGTGGCCGATCAGGGCATGACACGGCTGGAGGAAGCAACGCAGGAAGTGTATTTATTTGGCTGCATATCCAACATGACAGTAAAAACCAACAAGAACGAAAAAAAATAGTATTAAGAGGTTTCTGTTGTTTTTAAAGTTCTGCTACCGGGGGCAAAAATCTCAAAAGTTTCTTGTTTTCTTCTCTTTTTGTGCAGCAGTTCAAAGTCCTGCAGAAAAGTCATTAACTGAATGAAGATGAAGTCTCACGGTGTGTTGTAGTGTAAAGCAGACACTGTATACCGTACTGTTTTAGAACTGTTACTCCTGGTAGTCCATCTTATCAGCTAATGTATTTTCCAGCAGCTACTGTACCACTGACCCACTGGTGCCCTGTCGCAGCTTTAAGGCTTTACAGGATTTAGACTGGTAATGTACCTGGCTGGTTGCTCAGCTGTAGCCAACATTAGGATAGGATATCGGTGATTCATTACACAGGAATGAAGTCATTTAAAAAGTCTGCTTCAACTGATTCTTTGTAACAGAATACATACCGTCTAAAAGCTAAGTGTTAGCTTGCCTCTCCTGCAGTGTTTCTCAGAGATCAGATAAACGCTTATTCATGATTATAACATGTATCTAGTAGCCATGAGCACAGTGAGGCAGTTCCTGTGTCAGACATTTCCATTGCACTCGCTTGAGCCAAGTCTTGAAAATAATCCAAGGCCATCTGTTGGGTAGATCCTGCGATATGCTAATTAGCATGTGCCAGTCTTTTTCTGTTTACAATCCAGTTGACAGTTTCTTTCAATAGAGATCTACTATGTCAGAGATGGGTCGAATAAGCAATTAAATTTGAAATTAGCTTTCTCCTAACTGCTCTCTTAAAAAACATGTACGATCCTGTGAAGAAAAGATTAGTTATGGAACTTCTTATTGATATTTGATGGGCTCCATCAAACAACCTGAGGTCATGCTTTTGTTTTCATTCGTTATCATCCCGGTTTCGTAAATGTTGTTGGTGGTACCAGGTCCTTTAGGGTTTGATGTTTACTTTAGATTCTTTCACAGTGGGAGAGCACTAACAACACATTTGCAACAATTCAAGCTAAAGGGTACCTTTTTGTCTGCTAGATGTCGACATTAAATTTGGTCAATGTTTTTGCTCTGAAAAAAGAGACTATCTTCATGGTGAGTTGATACCAACATGCATTGCAGAGTCATGATTTTCTCTGTCAACGTAGACGATGGGTGCAAAATGCTCATGTACGTTCCAAATCAAAACGCCAGCTTCGTCTGTTGGTCTGGATTTGACTCACAAATGGCACAGTTTGTGTTCTTATTTCTTAAATGGTTGACAGCTTCATAATACAACTTACAGTTTGTAAAAGAGGTGAGGGTAAATAAAAAAAGGCATGACTGACTGATGGTCTTATGCGAGTGAACATGATGTATCAGACGCAAAACCTTTGTGTGAGACCTCATTGAGGTTTATGTTTCTATTTTGAGCTTTAAAAAATACTTTCCCTTTTGACATCAGCAAAGCACCAAATGTTTTCTTTTTTCCATGAACGAAAATAAAAGGTTCAGAATCAAATGTACATTAAAGGAGCTCAGCAAACTGAAAATAAAAAAGATCATCTTTGTCAAATGAAAGACGCATTGTGTGTCTGATGTTTGACTTTGGATATAAAGCAAAGAGAAGGCAGGCATTTTTATCAAGTGAGCTACAGCTCCCAACAGGCAGAAAACAAGAAGAGTAAGCAGACAAGAACACACAATATTTCCTCAAGGGCCTTCCTTCAACAGTGAGAGCTGCAGCTTGAATAAAGATCAATCTGTGACATCACACTCTACAGTCCTGCCATGCATTGAAAGTTCAGTCACTTAAACTGAGTTAGTGTTAGCATTTCTGCTGAGCCAACCAAGACAAAAATGCTGAAGTTGCCCTGAAATATTGACTTGATAAAAAACAGAACTGATGAAAATTCAAAAACAAACACAAAAGATCAAAACTAACACAACCTTGAAAACCTAAAAAGCATGGTTGCCAATAATCAGGTGATCAAAAATGCAAAGTAAAAAACACAAGAAAGGGAAATGCTTTACCGTCATTTTCTACAGGAGAATTCAATCACTGAATTTAGATTTCACTAGGGCTGGGACTCCAATAAGAAATTTAATCTAATTAATCAGGGGCTTTGTAATTAATTCAAGTAATTAATCTCAAGTAATCACATTTTAATCCCATATCAATATTTGACCCAAGAAAAGCTAGAACATTTTTTAAAAAATAGTATACAAGTGAAATCAATTAATAGTGAACTGAATGAATACATAAGCTTAAGCTAACAAAACCCTGTTTATTTTTTTTTCAAGGTGGTACTTAACCAAGACCAACAGATCAGTACATTTTTAATGCCATAAAGTGCAGCAGTTTAAAGAATGAACAACACAGAATCAATCAGGTAACCTATAAATAACCTTCTGTAAACTCAACACTGGTTGGACCAACGGTAGCTTCCACACTAGCAGCAACATGTATTCAGCATTCAGGTGATAGGTGCTCCATAAAGTTTGCCCTCGCGTGGACAGCCCGGGTTCGAGTCTGGCCTGTAGCCACTACCCTGCATGTCACTCCCCACTTTTGCCCTGTTTCTTGCATTATCCACTGTCCTCTCTCTCCTGTCCAAGTAAAGGCACAAAAACAAAAAGAAACTTTGAAAAAAAACCCAAAGGACTACTCTACAAAGTGAGTTTAAAAAGTGTGCTTGATGTCCAGTTTCAAAGACTAGCACTACACACTGTACTTCAGTAAAAAGTTGTCTTGAATAAAGAAAAGTAGTTACAAAGCATTTTATTATCATTCAAACTAACATATGACTAGATAAGAATCGCATCCTCTTTACAGTGCGTGCAAGTGCTCATGGGAAACAGAGTCTTTAGCCTGAGAAATAGCAGCTTTTGTGAATAGTTGTCATTTTCTCTTTTAACTACTTTTCAAAACTATGATTTATTGTCAGATGTGTAAGTGTCAGGAAAAAGTACAGTGACAATGCAAAAGACAAAATTAAAAAAGTAGGAATCTTAATGACCTGATCATATAATGGATGGTAGTATGCTTTTGATGGCTGATACTAATAAGACTACCTTGCTATTTATCATCATCATCCTATTATTATCGTTATGACTTTTTTTAAATTTACATTTACAATTCTATATTTTATATTTTACTATTTATAGTTTTTGCACACCTGAGTAAGAAAGACCAAGACTGTAACTAATCTTCTTCTCAGCAACTGTGAATCACTTTCAGCCACCTACTGTGTGGGAATGTGTCAGCAAAACAAAAACCTTTATCCATCAGATTTTACTTGACAACTTAACAAAATACTCAATTTACAAAGCAATTATGTACAATACTTCCCAAAATGTTGTTGAAGCCAGAGGATGGAAATGTTTTATGTAAATTTTGATTCCCTAAAAACTGACAGATAATAACTTCATTTATTGTGATCATTTGGTCGTTAGCTCACTGAAGTGTCAAAGCAGTTTGTCCAACACTGAGGATTGGTTTGTGCTTGATTTTGTTTCTACAGCTGTAACTTCAATATAGCTCAGATAACAAGTCAGAGGAACAGAAGATAAGTCCTGTAGCCTGACTGTTTGACAGAAGTGGATCCTCTACACTGATGTACAGAGGATATATGATCTGACAGGATCATGTATATGTTACATCCAGCGATAAGCTTTGACCTCACACTGGAGTTGTGTTGTACTTTACTGTGTTCAGCATGTCAGTCTTATACGATTTAACAGTCAGCCGTGCAAAGTGGCAACATCAATCAATGTTGTTGATGTTGCAATAATCCACATCAGACCACACAGTGCTCAATAAGTAATACGGTGTGTGTGGATTCAGTTTGAATCCATGTTTTCGCTCAGATTTACCACTTTCCTTCCTTCAAATCTCCAGGAAGAGCTTTAGTCAGAATCTAAAAAAAGGACTGACTTGACATAATGAGAACATTGTCAGAACATCCTCAATCCGCAACCAGTCTCTTAAAGGCCTGATCAGTGTTTGTGTACTTATACATCAAGGGATTCTTTCGAAAATGTGATTTTTGTCTTTCTATTTAAAATGATGTATGCCACAAGATGAATAAGCATCTTGTGTTTTATAACTTATTTAAAAATAAAAGCTTGCTCAAATGTGTTTAAAGAACATTCGTGAGATCCTCCTTGAGCTTACATGAGATAGATAAAAGGGTTTTTGCTTTTATGAGGTTACTTTTTTGTTCACCTTTGGATCACAGACAGTATTTTTAAGACAACAGATCAAGAGGCTCTTTTCTTTCTCTGACAAATCTATGCTAAGAAGTACATGCATGCTCGGAAACGGACAGACAGTAACATGCAAGGGTAGTTTCTCAGAAGCCGCACATACATATGTCTTATGCAGATCTCTGATGCATTGCTTTTGTTCCCCTCCATGTCATGCTCACTTACAACAAAAAAAAATTGTGAGCCCTGAAATCCTCCTCTCACAGCTGCAGCTTTGGAATACAACCCATCGCAGCTCATGATGAAGAGGCAACTGCTGTAAAATCCAATTGGAGGTTTATGGAGATAGATGGCGATGAATACCTCTCTCTGTCATCCCTCTCTCTGCCAAATAAATGCACAAGTATTAACTCACACTCTTGCACGCACACACTCATACACTTCCTCCCTCTCGTGGAGTTACATGAAATCCACCCACAGTTATTCAGCATCCCGCTCACAACTGCAGAGGATTTTTCAGCAGCCGGGGTTCAGTCTCAGTGGGCAGCGCTTCACTGCTGAGTGTGCAGCCTCTCTTTTCTTAGCGGGGAGAGGCAACCTCTGTCAAGGTATTATCCACTACCATCTAATATTCATCAGCTGCTGGGAGATTGGTGACGACAAGTCAATTTGATAAGCCAACAATGCACCGAGGTGGTCTATGTTGCTGTGCGCACATGCTGGTGTGTGAGTCTGCATTAACAAGGTATAAACAATACACACATGGTTGAGCATGTGAACGGGAGCTGGGTCACACTGAAATAAATACAGACTTTCTTGGGTATTAGAAAAAGACAGAATTTCACAATAATAGCATAAAATCCTGATTGAGATAATTTTTAAAGCATTAACTTTCATCAGGTCATTGAAATCTACACATATCTACATGTATTGCTTTCTTTTTCACACAGAGATGAAATGTTTTATTAATTCTAAAGGCAGCAGAAAGTCGGCCGGGGCATGTGCTGCATGTGTTGGAGTGAGTATGACATGTGATGATGGGTCATATAACAGCTCACATGTGTGTTTTAAGTGTAAGCTGATGACCCAGTGCTCACATATATAGAACATAGTTGGCTGTGAATGTAGTAAACATCAACACTTGACCACTGCTGATTAGCGCCAGGGCCATCTTGGCACAGGGGCATCTGCAAAAGTGTCACATCACATTTGTTTGTTCAGTTTGATCTCATTAACAGAGATAGTTTGAAGTTAAATAAGGACACTTTAGTTAGGGTGACCATATTCTAAAAGCCCGAAAAGAGGATCCCCCACATGGACCCTTGAAGAGAATGCTCAAAGATATTAGAAGGACGACAAAGTAGCTTCGTAACCAATACATTAAACTAAAACACTCCTTTTCTGTTTGAAGCAAACATGTCCTGTAATGGTAACATAAATAATGAATTGAAACCCATTTCTGCCAGTAAATATCATATAAATGAAAAAACTGGCATTATCAAGATTCCTCTTTCTATGCACATATGATGACAAAAATTTGAGATACAGAGTCAAAATTTCAACTTTTTTCACATAATTTTGACTAATTATCTCAGAATTTCAAGTTTTTGCCCAAAACATTTGGCTCAACATTTTCTCTGAATATTAACTTTTTTAAATCTCAGAACTTTGACCTTTAAGCTCTAAATTTTGACTTTTTGTCTCATAAATTTGAGACTTTATCTCAGAATTTAGAGTTTATGTCTTGAAATTTGACCTTTCGTCTCAAAATTTCAACTTTTTTGCTTAAAATCTTGACTTTAGTGCTCAAAAATTGACTTTTTGCTACAGAATTTGACTTGATGTGGGAAGAAAAAATCCCAACAAACACCTCAACACGGTCAGGGCCATAAGGAAAAGAACAGTACTGCCGTATATCTTACAGTTCATCTGTAAAAATGCATTTCCACCGCAGCGTTTGCTGTCCGAGAGTGAAAACAGAGCACACCCAAACATTTTGGGGAATTCTATAAAATCCCCCCAAGGGACACATCCGGGCAAAAAAGGACGTATGGTCACCCTAACTATATTGTTATGTTTCAATCGACACGCAAAAGTGCAATACACAAAACGTAATTCAGCGAAGGACTTTCTCAGTGATTCCGACATTGTGTGACTTCAGAAACACACTCGCACACACAGGCGCAGACAAGGCCGCTCTCTGCTCCTCTCCTCACTCCTCTTCCCCCTTCCCTGTATTTCTTTTTGGCATCCATCACTGTCCGTGGCAATGGACTGCGAAACAAATTTCTATCACTATACATTACAGGTTAAGAAAGGGAGCTGAGAATGTGTTATATATGCCGGGTTCGATTTTTATGTAGCGTCTACGGGCTCGTCCATCATTGCTCTGCTGCACCCTTGTGCACCGGGCCCCTGACGAGATGTTGTCTTGGCACTGCTATCAATCACCCTACGCTTGCCAGAGCCCTGTGCCCGACGTGCAGGAGGGGGGCATGTGTTGTAGCTGCAGGACTTTCTCCCTCCTGCAGCCCCTCCTCGTCTCCTGAGTCTCCATGACGGTGACGGTAATCGCTGAAGTCATCATTTGAACGGTGGCGTGAGGGCATGTGTTTTGCAGCAGGGGGCCTCTTACCTTTCATGATCTCTGAGGTCCTTTTTGGTTTCAGTCTGATGATTTTAATGATAGTAGAGTATTTGGTAATGATTGTGCCGACCAAAGGGAAAACAAGGTTAGTTTTCCACCTGGCGCCACTCACCCATGCAATGATACTTGGGTCAGAACCATTAGGAAAACATGAGGTCATATCTTCACGTGAATAAATGTGTAACTCCCAAATGCATTAACAACGAGCTGAGCGTGGTTATAAAACCACAGCAGGTTGAACCATATAGTTTTTACAGTGGTTTGATTTGGTTCTTGAATGATATGCTGTGTTAAATACTTACTTCTGTTTGGTCAATTGTAGTTTTGTTTGTTTGTTTGTTTCACCTACAACAATGCTGTATAAAAAAACACAGAGAACAGCAGAGAGTGCTTCCAACATAACCTCAGGGCCCAAATGAATCACAGAAATGTGAAGAAAGTAGTTTGGTGAACACAACAGCAATCTATCTTTGAGCCTGCTTAAAGAGAGGAAAAAAGAGAAAAAATAATAGAGAACTCAAAAGAGCTGTGAGGACTTTCTGGAAAAGCTAGTGTTAGTGCTAGTGATAAAGGTTCCACTCCCCATGAGCGTTTGCTCCTCACTTTCATGAAGACATCACTCTAACCAAGGCATGTTTGTTTTGAAACATGAATGGGGAGTAGATCTTTTTAAAACTATTTTTCTTTCAAGACAACTTTTTACTGGCTACATGACAAGGTAATGTATTTATCAACAGTTACAAAGTGCTCTTGTCTAAAATGTGACACAAGACAAAACTTTGTAAACTCAGTTTATAGCGTCATAAAGCAGTAGGCTATTTTTTAGCACTACACACAGCCCAGTGCTCTGTGCTGAGACATGTCTGTAACTTTTAAGCAAATTCTCATTATGTCCTACCAGTGCTCATCTACCAAGCAGAGCAAACGTAACCTCACTCTTCATTTTATTGTCTCAGGTTTGAGCAGATCACTGCAGTTTAACTGCTGCATGTAGGTTGGTATGAACATTATCAGAAACAGCTCAGTCCATGTTTAAGCCTCTATTTGTGCTCTTTTACTCTGCTAGTTCTACTGCTCTATTGTCCTTTTTCTTTTTGACAGTGTCCAGCTCCAGTGTCTGCCATTGCAATAAAATAAATCCAAGAAATTGTTTTAAGCAGAATACACGGATCTCTCTTCTTACTGCTAAACTTGTTATGGGGACTCTGACGTGCTGTTAATTTCTTCCAATCGAGAAGCTGAGATATATTCCTGTTTTGAATTGTGGATTACAATCAGGCATAGACTTAATAAGTCCTAACCGCCCCTTTAAAGATAAAACATTCACAAAAGAGAGAATCTTGTCTATAAAAACAAATTAAACAGTAGGCAGAGGACATGTAAATGGATAAAAAAATAATAAAGACCCTTTTAACAGCAAAGGACAACAGGTACACTTAAAACAACATGGTTGACTTGACCTCATCTTTGGTGTTTGTGGTTGTCGTTTCCTTTCCCAGTTCTCCGGTCAGCTTCTCTTTCCCTGCAGTGTTTCCACTGATGAGTGAGTCTTCACATCAAGAGAGGCCCGTGGCACATTTATGCATGACACACAGTGTTAACTTCATTGTGCATTTCGATCTCTAGACATGCTGACAGGATCAGTCTGAAGCTGATGTTGATAAACAAAATGTGTCTTCCACATTCAATAAGCCTTACACAGTAAACCAAATACTCTCCTGAACCGAATCTTAGGAAATGACAAAAAACTTACGTTTCACACTGGTGAATCGTAAACAGGTTGCTAGTAGATGCAAAAGAAAAAGAAAGAAGACAGAAACAAGAGACAAAAAATAGAGTAGGAAATCTATTAAACACTTTATTTTCACACAAAAAGCTGTTTAAGGAAGTGAAATGAAATGAAAAATATTTTTTTTATCCCAGAAGGGAAATTTCAAAATTTTGATGTGTGACATTAGTTGGTGATAACCAGCTCATGTACAAACTACAGTATTACAGAAAAGTACAGTAAATGTCATTCTACAGTATTATGCTAACATTTTCATTTAAATAGTACTGAAGGACATGAGTCTTATTCATACGTGATTACCTAACATTAGAAATATACTGTCAGATTTCATTGCAGTCATATACCATACACGTGGTGCCCTGAAGTTGAGAAAACAAACATCTCTGTTGAATTGGTGACTTTATCACTCATCAAACATTTAGGACCATTACCTTAAAAAGTTAAAACTTGTGCAAAATCTGTCTTTCCTGTCATTTTCATTTAGGCGTTCACATTGTTGTTACATTGCAGCGAATGTTGGTTCAACTTCTGGCCTCGTCCATTTGCTGCATCTCCTCCCTTTACTCTGTATCACTCTGTTACCCTATCAATACAGGTGAAAGTGCTCCAATTGTTCATACTATAAATATGAAAGAAACTCAGTTAAGGGATTTCCATGACAATGTTTTCAGTAAAATTAAACATCTCTGTTTAACTTGTAAGTTACCGACATGAGACGCAAAGTAACTTGAGAAGAATATAAACCTGAGGAGCTTTATGATGAAAGCTTTTTCTGTTCAGTGCCCGTCTATTTACTCTGTCCACAGATGACTTCCAGGGTTAAACAGACACAGCAGAAGTGCGTGCCATTGCATTACTGCCCGACTACTGCTTGACTAATCCTTTTTCTCACAAAGTCAGGAAGATTATGATTTGAGGAGTACTCTTTTGTCCTTCACACTCCTTGGTGAAAGTCACAAACCTATAAGGGAGCACATGGGGGTTGGGGGGGCGTGAAGGTGGAGGAAAGGGGGAGTAGCAGGGAGAAGGGTAGAGTGGGCTTAATTAGGCCAGATCAGCGGCACCATTCAACACCACCATCCCCAGTCCTCACACTATTCCCTGAGATCCCATCCACTTAATGTTCTGTGAAATCATATTCCTGTCCCCAGAGTGGAGAGAGAAATCAGAACAATAAAATGACACATTTTAAAGAGAGGCAGCACCACAGGGAAATAGACTGCTAGTGACACATGGAAGGTGTCGTGGGCTGATGGATGGCGAGCACATCTGTCTGGCCCATTACCAACAAACAGCATCAGGACCAAAACACAGCAGTATGGGAGAAATCTGAGCTTCAGTCAACTCAAGACAAGCTGTCTGCACTGTTTTACATGAGTAGCATCACTTTTGTGGGTTGATTTAACTGAAATTCAAGTAAGTAAAATTAAGGCGTCATGTTGATTTCCTTTATCATTTTAATATGCTTTAGTAACTTAAGATATCTGCATATTCCGCTCCGTTTATTTTGCAAAAATAATGCTTACTGAGGAACTAAATTTAAAAAAGGGGTTCTGCCTTCCTGGGACTCTTTTTATATGCACAGTATTTACCAAACACTAACACACACACACACACGTGAATGCACACTTTTGGGATCTCAACATCAGCTTTAAGGCCCCCTATCACACTCTGATACGCTCTCAGAGACTGACGATCTGCTGATACTGAATCCTTATCGGATACTTCTCACTTTAAAATAGCTTTTATCTTTTTGTCGAGCTGTTACTTTGCTGTGTTACACCTTGAACAGGTTTAGCATCTTGCATTAGCTGTTTGTCTGACCTATTTTGTTGTCCTGAGATAGAGAATTATGAAAAACTGAAAAATCTGTCGTCCACAGCTGTCTAAAGTAACTGAAGTTTGATTTCAGACATTTGTACATACTCTTGGCACCAGATTTGAAGTCTTCTCCCCATCACAGTTAAGTGATGGGGAAAACACAACTGCAGACTCGAAAAACAAATCAGTATTTCACGCTTAAGTTAGATAAATGTTGCTAACAGCTCAAAGCTAGCTTCATCATGAAAACGACTCCTGCTGTGGGTAAGAGCTGTATCCTACAATGTTAAAATTAAGATGAAAAGTTATATTCTTTGATAATCAGACCTTGTTACAAATGGAACCAAAGCTCCTTTTAATCCTTACTTAGAAATGTTTCTGTAACATTGGTGTGTTTGTTCAAGCTCCATTCTCCATTAGCTAACCCACAGCTACTAAAGTGCACTGCGGCACAGCTGTCAAACTATTAACTTGTGTTTTTTTTCCACTGAAAAACAAAGCCGTTTGCTTCAGTGTGACGCCAAGCTTTCTTTCCGCACTTATTTCTTTTTGAAGCAGAACTGAGGCAACGAAGCAGATACAAGGCCCTACATGCAGCAGTGGAAGATGTCGAGAAAATGGAGGAAGTGAAACCAAGAGAGGAGCGTCAATGTGCAGACAGACACGAGCGAGAGGGAGACTGTCAGGGAGGGAGATGAAGACAACCAGCACAAACATAGACACTGAATACAAATAATACACAGACTGGACTAACAGCTGGCCGGTCTAAGACAGACAGGCGAGCTGACACACACACGAAGAGTGATGGACAAGAAGACATGCAGGCAGGCAAGTGGGCAGGGAGGAGGAAATCCAGACATCCATGTAAAGTGGATGGAGGGTGGACCTGATTCCCCACACTTGGAGGACGTTTAAGCTGTAACCAGGAGTCAAAAATTATCCTCACTGTGTTGTCAAGTTAGAGGCCCTTCAAGTGCAGAGAAAAGAGCTTTACACTGCACCAAAGAGAGAAGAAGAGGAGGGGAGAAGGAAGGAAAGTGTGTGTGTGTGTGTGCGTTCCAACATGGGGGGGTTCCAACATTTTTTCAGAAGCAAGATAGCATCTGGGTTTTTTCATTAGGACACAAGGCAGCAATATCATCCAGAACATCTGAATTTACCCTCATCCAGTATACGCTCCCACTATCGCTCTCCTGCAATCATTTCTAATGCACTCAGTCTCCCTCCTTCCCCTCTCCCTCCCATGTCTCCCTCTCAATCAGACAACCCTGTTGTCGTCCCTCACTACATCAGACTCCTTCATCGTCCTCACATTGTGTCTTTCACATTTGTCCTCTGCTTTGTGTTCTTTTTCTTTAAATCCCATTTGGGAGGGAAATCAAAGCAATTCCTTGGTTACTGGGGATCAGTTTAAATATGTTTTAACATCCCATCTGCATGAATTCTGAATAGTAAGCATTAGATAATATCAAACTTTTGGATGCTTCTCATTTTAATTCCTTTTTTTAGAATTCAATGATAAAAGCTGTCAATTGACTAAATAAGCATGAAATTGATATATTTTCACCCATATCAGGATTCAAAAACTGAACCTTAAATACTTTGTCTACAATTTTAAATCAGACATTCATATCTTAAACTGTAACATTTTTTATGTTGATTTAAAATTATTCAAATTCACAAATAAACACAATGTGGTCAGAAGAAAACTGGCTGATGTCATAATCTGACCAGGACTTTGTGCATGCACTTATTTTATGCACAGAGAAAAACATTCCCATGCATTTAATAATGAATGAAGCCCAATGTTATCATTTAAGTTTACATCAATAAGCAACTGACTCCATCCATTCATTTTCTTAACCGTCTATCCTGCTATTCAGGGTTGCGGGTGGCTGGAGCCTATCCCAGCTGTCATTGGGCGAGAGGCGGAGTACACCCTGGATTGGTCGCCAGTCAATCGTAGAGCTGACATAGAGACAAACAACCATTCATGCACGCATTCACACCTACGGACAATCTAGAATAATTAATAAACCTAACGTGGGCATGTTTTTGGACTGCGGGGGGAAGCTGGAGTACCCGGAGAGAACCCACACATGCACGGGGAGAACATGCAAACTCCACACAGAAAGGCCAACTATGCCCGAACGGGGAATTGAACTGGCGACCTAGTTGCTGCTAGTTGCCGCTGCGCCACTATACAGCCCTTGCAACTGACTCTTTATCTGTTATTGAAAGTTTTGACATTGACATTTACTATTATTATTATTATTATTACTACTACTACTACTACTACAATAATAATAATAATAATAATAATAAAAAATAATAATATTAATACATGTTTTAACTATCTGTTGATCCATTACCCTGGCTGTAAAGTTCGTCATGAAATATACTTCATAGTGAAATGTACTTTTTAAGAAGTGATGAAGCCTGGAAAAATGGTAAAATCCTTAATCCTGACTGCATGTTTTGACTATTCCTGGAGCTGCTGTGAGTTGGGCTTGAAAGACAGCCAATTTACTTGTTTAGCAGGTATTACACTGAAATCATAACCTGGCTTTTTGTCAAAAACAACAAAGCTGCAAAACTGCTGCCCAGGACAACCTTGCATAGTCTGCCGAACAACAACCAGGGAGAACAAAACACTTTCAGCATACTCACGCTTCAAGAAGTGTTTTTGCCAAGTATTTTACAGTCACATTTCAATTCTTTAAAAATAATGTTCAATCCAGATTCTCTGTTTTAAAGATAGCTGCACAATCAACATTTAAACTGTGAATAACTTTAGGGGTTTTATTTAATCAAAAAATCATGCTGAGTAAGTTTTATGCAGTCAAAGGGGAACTTGTAGGACTTGAGACTGTCTGCTTAAGAACTCGTGTGATGAGGAAGAATCATCATCACATGGTCTTCTACAGGCTACATACGCCTCCTCTGCTGCAGTCTGTCAGCTCGTGTCTCTCTGTAATTATACTCCTCTGATTAAGAGCGTGAGTGAATAACACAACCAGCTGGAGGAGTCCTCTCTGATGGCTGTTTTTCTCTTTTTTTCCTGCGGTATGGTATGCCTGGGTGTCCCCCCGTCGTGTGACCTGTAGGTGACAGGGAAACCTGCCATCCATGTGCCCGGAAACCCTCAACACCAACGCAGCAGCAGGAGCTAAAAATAGTCTGCTGGCGATAAATAATTTAACCACTCCCCCTTATAATGCTGAGCATCCCTGTGCTTCTCAACATGATTTCAGTCTGTGAGGGTAATTACATGACTTAATCTAAAGAGAGTCGGCTGTACAGACAACGGCACGGCGAGGTCAGTGACTGTGAGCAGCAGTTGACCTTTGCCACGGGAAACTACATCCAACCAGCAAAAGACACAGTTCAGCCATACTGAAATACACTGCCTGGCCAAAAAAAAAAAAAAAATCGTCGCCTGGATCTTACTCAGCAAATAGGTACAAGCCTCCTTTTGGTTTGTTGAATAATGAAAGTAAGAGCATTTCCACATACAAAATGTGAAGGGAACTCAAGAGATTGGGGTTGAACAGCTGTGTAGTCTTAAGAAAACTACTAATCAGTAAGGCTAACTGCAAAAAAAGGCTTCAGTTTGCTAGGGAGCATAAAGATTGGACTCTAGAGGAATGGAAGAAGGTCATGTGGTCTGATGAATCCAGATTTAGCCTGTTCCAGAGTAATGGGCGCATCAGGGTAAGAAGAGAGGCGGGTGAAGTGATGCACCCATCATGCTTAGTGCCTACTGTACAAGCCTGCGGGGGCAGTGTTATGATCTGGAGTTGCCACAGTTGGTCAGGTTCAGGTTCAGCAACATTATGTTCCCAAAGAATGAGGTTATCTGACACCTGAATATACTGAATGACCAGGTTATTCCATCAATGGATTTTTTTTCTCCCCTAATGGCACAGGCATATTCCAAAATGACAATGCCAGGATTCTGGTTCATATTGTGAAAGAGTGGTTCAGGGAGCATGAGACACCTTTATCACACATGGATTGGCCACCACATAGTCTAAACCTTAACTTCATTGAGAACATTTGGGATGTTGTGGAGAAGGTTTTGTGTAGCGGTCAGACTCTCACATCATCAAAACAAGATCTTGGTGAAAATTTAATGCAACACTGGATGGAAATAAATCTTGTGACATTGCAAAAGCTTATTGAAACAATGCCACAGTGAATGCGTGCCATAATCAAAGCTAAAGGTAGTCCAACCAAACATTAGAGTGTGTGACTTTTTTTCGGTCAGGCAGTGTATAAGACAATACATGACCTGGACTTGAGCAGTTTTAATGTCAACACAAAAACAGCATGCAGAATTAAGAACAAGATATGCGGAATTGCCCAAGAAGGAATGTTTGTGTTCTGTAGCACATACACAGCACATATTAAGCTGTAGGCTGAGAATTAACTGAGAATCAATTGTGCTGTGGGAACCACATAACATTATCACAAGTCACCTTGCTTGTTCTCTTATGCAAATGAGATGTAACATGTCTACATTGCAACAAGAGTTATGACATAAAGGCCTAAAAATAGCTTTAAAGATACTGTCGTGCAGTAAAATAATACTGGATGCCATAATGTTTTTTTCTTCTTTTTCTCTTATTTTTTACATTTTACTCTATAGCTTGGCATGATTCTCTCTAAACAGATTTTTTTTCATATATATAGAGATGTGTAAATTAAGACTACTGTACAGAAACAAAAATAGCATCTAAATCAAAGAAAGCAGTACCGTCCTGTGGGCTGTAAATGACACGGCGCTCCCCTTTTTCTCCTGTTTCCGGCTGTCTGGTCACGATTCAAAGCCTTCACTACAGGGTGCTTTGTGTTGATGCTGCTGCAGCTCAGGTCCGCATGGGAACCCCCCCCCCCCCTTTTCCAACTCCCCTCACGTGCAAGACCACCCCCCCCTCCTCTTTTTCTTCCGCCTCTTCATCTCCCTGCTGCTCTTCTTCCTCCTCCTGCTGCTTCCCTTCTCCTTTCTCTCCTCCGCCCACGCACGGCACTCCATGACCGAGAGGCTAAAAATAGCATCAGGAATCCCCGCATCAATTCAGAGGGAGGGGGAGGCAGAGGAGGATGAGGGGAGGAAGAGGAATGGGGGGACTCTGCACATACAAGGTCATAAAACCCCCCCTTCAGTGCTTTTCTTGATTTGTCACAGCATCCATCAGCGTTTTTTTTCCTGCAGACCTACACCGTGTCAGATTGTATTTTATCCTCTGAATTAATAAAAGCCCAAATTGTATCGATCTTCAGTAAACCACATTTAACGCCCCTCCCATAATTATTTCCATGACATTGGAGGTTGGAATAAGATTTTCTTGCACACTCAAAGCAGATCATACACATTTTAAATTAAAACTAAAGGTTTGGAAGCAGAGCACAAACAGGTGGAGAAGAGAGGGTAGAGAGGAGGGAGCAGCCAATAAGCTGTAACAATAAGCTGAGCATGTGCTTTCAAAAAAAAAAAAAAAAAAAAAAAGGAAAGGAAAAAAAGAAAAAAATCAGAGCGAGAATTCCCCGTTATTCCAGCACAGACAGGAGGCTGCAATGACTGGGGGAGCCCCTATTCTTAGCAGGAGACTATTGATTCTCTTTCTGTCATTTTCAATTATTGTTGATGTGTTTTCTGCAGGGAGAGAGCCTGCATCAGATAAGAGGTATGTGCTTGCCTTTCCTTCCAGTTCATTTTCGCTTTTCTGGCAGAATTAGTTCTAAAAGAAAGGGTGTGGAGTGATTGCATGATGAAATTGTAATCGCAGGCTCTAATATGTGTAGCTAATAGCCTTTAAGGGATACTTCATTTGCATTTTTACACCTAAAAGCACCAGTGCTTGACTTTTATTTTGCAGGGGTGAATTTTTCTCATCTGACAAGGAAGTGTGCGTGTGGTACTGATGTGCAGTGCTGAATTTAAAGAGAACTTCCTGCATTAAGAGCATTTTAATGGTCCTACAATATCTAAAATTTTGCAGATGATCCCAGATAGCCATGAAGACTGATTTCACTCTGGTTTTCTTCAAAGATTTCTCAAAGCTGTTTCTCAAGACAAGCTTATTACAGTCAGCTACACAGAGCGTGAAGTGCATCTCTTCCTGCTGCTGGTGGTGAATACGGGGGTCACTTGGTCATCTCTTTTGTATTTGTTGCAGCTCTGATGATGAGACAGGGAACCGAGTCTTTGAACCTTTGCATTAGTGATGAGCTTTCTCTTTCTCTCTTTATCTCTCATCACCATATTTTACAACTGAGCCTCTCTTGTCAAACGCTGGTCCCATCCACCCACACAGGTATGCACATGTGTTATCATGTGCACTCAAACACACTCACACAGACACACATAGGCACTCACAGGCGCACCTCTCAATCACTTACAAATAATTTCATAACCATTTTTACGCCTAAAAGCAGGAACAAACCTACATAACAGGCAGTCCTATAAATGGACTATGCCCTGTTTTTTTGAACAGTCTTTCTTTCCACTTCTCCTCATCATCAGCATCCCAATCAGCTCAAACAGAGGCATCACTGTGCTCTATAAAAAAAGAGGTTGATGGCTCGATGCCCATGCCGGGCCATGTCAGGGAAAAATACAGCTGGTGCTTGTTGTTCTGTGGCAGGAAGACGTCATGCAAAACCAGTACCAGACACAACTGTGAGACACTCCTGTCACCGCTACATAAACACTGATTAGGAAAAGCAAAGAATATGCCACACGGAAGTTTAAAGCAGGTGCGATAAAGATGAATGAGTTAGAGACTGTAGGAGCTACCGAATAGGAACACAACTTAAAAATTGATCTCTCTTGGTCTTCATTTGAAGTTAATGAAATGTTAAAAAATATATAGCTGTTTTCCTGCTCAATACTTTTTTTGTTGTTGTGGAAATAATTGCCACTGACGGCAAGATTTGTCCTTCATGATGTTATAATTGAACACCAGTGTAAACCTAGTACTACAGTAAATTAATTGGGCACTGCAAAGAAAAATGGGTGTGTGTGTGTTGAGGGGGGTTTGTATGGACGAAGGTGACTTATTGCTCTCATGTTCACCCTCTGCGATGGATGAAACACTCACCCCTCCGCGTCTCCAAGCTAATGACTGTGCCAGGATTACCCATGATGCTTCTTGAGTATCTCCTCATTTTTTGAATGGGATCTCATCACATAAGATGTTACCTGGTGTGCATTAGAGCCTCTTGGACCTCTTCATCATGCAGTGCACCTTGACTCTGCTTGCAGCGATAATAGAGAACACTTTATCACTAGTGTCTGTCTCGCACAGGCCTTTTTTGCTCATTTGTGGGATTTCGGGACACTAATATAGTCGATATTTAACAGTGACTCTTCTTGTAGGCTACCTGAGTGATGGGAAGGCTGCTTAGTCATCCAAGAAAATCTAACTAATGATCTTAGCCTTCAGAGATGGGGCGCAGGGCCCTGGCTGTATCTCCCAGACTCTCTGTCTCAAGCAAGCCTCTGCTATCTTCTCCTACCGAGTGTTCGATGACGCCACAGCCCGGCTTGAGTCACGACTCACCTCTTATCTCCGCGATCGCAGGTTGTTTATCATGTGTGGAGCTTTTACAGCCGCATCAGTCCAGCTGTATGTGTGTCACATTTATTCCCTGGTCATAACACTGTATCAAGGCCTCCTGTCACTCCGGCAGCACCAAACTCTCTATCCTCAAGGCGTCACTTGGGTTAGTCATAGCAGAGTGAGATGACAGCCATTGCCATGACATGCAGGGAATTGACAGGCTAATTCAAGATGGCTGCCCTCACACAGCTCACACATGAGGCATTTGGGCAGGGAAGCGTTTTTGAAAACCTCTACTGTGTCTTGACAGGAAAGTCCTCCTTTTGCCCAAGTGTTTCCTTTTCATTTTGTTTCCTTTCAAAGTTATTTTGCTTTTTATTTTGTCTGCAGTCAGAGCAATCTGCAGTCTTTTACCTATACAGCAGAAAACATTAACTGTTCATAATAAAGAAGGCAGAAAAAGCTAAGCACTCCATCACCGAATTGCCCTCTTGGCGCTGTGATATAACACTCTAACACAATTAAAAAATGAAAATAAGCAGAGGTTTAGTACCATTATGCTGCTGTCCAGTAAAAAGCATCCATCTTGCACGCACATAAAGAGAGAGAGAGATGGAGAGAGAGAGAGAGATACAGGATGAATGTTCTTTTCGTGTTAAAAAAATAGCTCCTTTACATTAAATACAAATGTTTTAAGATCTCCATTTTGAACTCTTTCTTTGGCAACTGAAAGTTCAACTGCAGACTGCAATTGAATTTAAATTAAAGCAGAGATCAGAACAATCCTACCTATATGAAATTAGCTAGAGTTCCTGCATTTCACAAATATTTTTTTCTCATAAGACCTGGAGCACTTCCATTACAAACTATGCAGCCTCTTTGTGCTTTGTGTTTTTCATTTTTAATGTTTTTTGGGGGGGGAGGGGGCATTTTGCTTGTTTGCTATTTTAACACTTGTTTTGATTTGCATCGTTCCTTATAGGCAGAGTATGCAGAAATTTTCCTTCAGTTTTATTTATTTACATATAACATCCAAACCGCGCTCCTCCTCCATGACTCAGTGTCAGCAATAGGGCATGCCCATTGCCTCTGATCATAGCTGATCACATCGCTAATAGTTGTATCTTTGCAAACACATTATAGATGGTAAAACAGCCCTGTGAGCACCTGCTGCATTAACCTGACATCCTGCAGGTAAATGAGGTATTGCATATTATGCATCATTCTTTCTCTGTTAAAGTTTGCTATCTGTATGGATTGTCTTTTTTTTGGCCTGACGTGTATGCAGTATTTTGGGATTCTGATGCCAGCCTCTTTGAACTACATTTAGCTTACATATTTCAAGATGGGAGACTGAAACTTGAGCTTGACGTAAATGAAGCCTTGACAAAGACTCAATTTGTGACATCCTTGGTGACACCTCTGGTCTTGTATGGTATGTGCAAGCGTGCTCTCTCTCACTTAGTCTTGTGCACTAACCACTGCTGGGTAGATTGGATTATTCTATTTAGTTGAGACAATGCCATTTAATATTTTCTCGAGAGGTTAAATAAACAGCATCAAAGGCTTGCATTGAACAGCTTAAAGCTTTTGCAAAATATTAATACTTGTCTTTGATTTAATTTTTATTTATTATTTATATATACAGGGTGGACCATAAGTCCCCATGTATAATGTATTTTTTTTGTGTTTTATATACCTTGGAGGATGTGTTTGATGATCCTTCGTGGGAACTTGAAGGCCATGGTGCAGCAGGTGAGAATACGAGACATAAATCATCTAAAGGAACGTATCACCATTATAGGCATAACTTCAACTATGCCAATGCAAGTTCATCAGCGGTGGAAAACACATATTAATATGCGATTTCAAAACGATGGTAATTGTATATAGCACATTAAATAAATAAAAATGATTGTCCAACATACCACTTTTATTTTTCCTATATAAACGTATTGCCCTCGCTGTATGTTTAAATCAAATAAAAAGACTCAGAAACATGCAACTGCACGTAGTGAGAACATAACAGATATATTGAGGCAGTATATCAATTCAAAACAGCAACATTAAAAATGATTTTAAAAATGATTGCTTGAGAGACTGGTGCTTTTAAAGCCAGCCTCATGCAGATGTACTGTGAACTGCATTTTCGCAACACTTCCATATGGTCTCCACATTGTAGGACCTAAGATTGTCACTTGAGCTCTGCTAAAAAAAAGCTATCAAAAATATTAAACAAAAAACTGAATTTTGAGACAAATTTTACTCTTTACTACTACATAGTGGATGTAACACTCATAATAAGAGTGGTAAACACAGACTAAAATGTAACTTATCTCTCTGTGTGAATGATTCTGTCAAAATATAACAGGTTAATCTCTGTACCTGAGGATTTTTTACTCACTTCACAGTGTGAGACTTTTTCTGTCTAATTCTATTGAACTCTTTTGATCTATTCTGTGCCAGTGCACCTGCTCTCTTTGGATAGCTCTTTCACTTAGACCAGTCTCTCTCTCTCTCTCTCTCTCTCTCTCTCTCACACACACACACACACACACACACACACACACACACACACGCAGAGCGTGCTATCAGTTTCTCTGTTTCTCTCTCTCCTGCACACAAATACTTACACATCTGCCTGCTTTGCCCCGGTTGGATTTCGATTTCTCTCTCTCTCTCTCTCTCTCTCTCTCTCTCTCTCTCTCTCTCTCTCTCTCTGTAATTACAGGCTTCTTATCTACTTTCTATGTTGCGTGCAGCAGCCACTGGCCTCTACTGAGTTTCCTCCTTGAACATTTTAGTGTCACAGATCCTCCACTGGTTCTCCCTCCAGGAGCCAATGAGGCAGGGACACACAATGTGTTTTGACATGACCGGACTGGCCAAGTTTGACGGCTGCATGAGACAAATCCAAGAGGCACTAAATTCTGGTGGCAGCTTTTGCTAGAAAGAGGCTATTTGAGTGAAATATTGTGGTGTTGCTGTGGGTGTGTGTTTGAAAAAGAGGGAGTGAGTGAGTGGGTGGGTTAGGGAGTAAATCAAGGCTGAGAGAAAATGTGGACTCTGGCGTTGCTCAGAGAGTGAGTGTTTGTGTGTCTCCAGGAGTTGTAAAGTTTGATTTAATTATTCATGTGGAAGCAGTAACATTGCTTCCCAAACCAGCAAATGAAACTCCATCTTGCCAAGGCAACTCACATAGGTCACAGCGACCAATTACTTAATGAAAATGATCAGGTTTCTAATGCCGGCCTGGCCAAAACTCGTTTCCAAATATCCTGCAGCACTTTTTGTGCAGCTATAAAACAGAGTGTACATCAGCTTTCATCCAGTGGTGTGCCATCACTGCACTCTTTAGACTCATCAAAACTCAGAATGGCTGAACCAGCTTTAAGAAGAGGATTATTACTTATTAAGAAAGGCTAATGTATGATGTAAAAGTTGGCTCCATCCCCATCCTCTTGTCTCTTTGGCTCAACCTCAACTTCGCTCTCTTTTGCCCTAAAACTGTTTTTGTTGTGTAAGCTCACACTTTCAAACACTAACTTACTCTTATATAGAGTGTGAGTAAAACAAGAGTGCAAGCAGTTTTTCTTTAAAGGATACCGATATGTTGGTGTGTAGATAAAAAAGTCTCCTATTCCTTCTTGCTTACTAATCTGCGTCTTTCAACCCATTACTGCCTTAATGTTATAGATAGGGAACAATATCTCCATTACTCAGAAACACTTTACTTTACAGGTTTGCAAATTTGATCATAATTAGGTAATATTTGGCAGAGTTTTCTTTCAATTTATCTGAAGTTTTCCCCCAATCTCATGAAAATTGAGCAAGAGCAAACACGTAGCTTTTTTTAACACAATGTCCAAATGTTATTGTAAGCAAGTCACAATTGATAAGTAACTGTTTTCAGCAATTTCTTTGAAATTTCCTCATAATTTCAAGGTTAAGGGACAAATGGTGAATAATTCACTTTAAATCAAATCACAATTCACCACCAAATGCACACATCACTGTTTAATCATACCCTACGATTTCCAGAGAAGCAGGTGATAAGTAGCTGCTGATACATTGCTGCTAAACATTTTAAGTAATTTGAAGTTGGGTCCACAATTAGCTATTATTCACAAATTTTCACCTATTTGGTGGAAATTTCAGAGAAACTGCACAACACAGTTACTTACCAATTGTGACTTGCAATTCAGTTCACACATTATTCTAAAGAAGTTAGGTGCTTATTTTTACTTTAACTATCATGAAATTTGGGGATAATCTCAAATAATCATTTTTAAAAGTTTGTCTGATTGTTACCTAAGTCTGATGAAATTTGCAGACCTGTAAAGTGTTACCCATTACTCTCATAAGCATGCAAGTGAATGCCTTTTTTCTAAGAGGTAACTTGTACAGGATTGCAAAAATGTTAGTTAGTGTAGAAATAAAGCACCAGCTCAGTGACCGAGCTAAAAGTGTCCGCAAACATGATAAACATTTCAGGTGTCTTGGTGAGGAACTCATGAACCTGTCACTTGTTGTCAATAAAATATGTAAACAGCATAGTAAAATATAACTTGGGAAGTCTGATAAAAGCCTCAGTTCAATTGACAGAATTTGGGGCTTCATTAGTAGTAGAAGTTTTCTGAATTGAGGGGATATCTGTGTTTCTCTCTTTCATGTATCAAGCTTTCTTTGAGTTGTTATCCATCTACAACAAAACACTGTCCTGGGACACACAGAGGGAGGACTGTGGAGTGGATTTCGTTGTCCATCTGTTACACAGAAGTCCTGCTAGGAGGGGATGCCTGCATTGAAAAGAGTCCATCAGTAACTTTGGCATTGTAAACATGGGCATGTTTTACTCTCATAACGACTTGAAAAAAATTGAATTCGCCCTTTAGTACAAGTTGCATGTTACGAAATGAATAACCCCCACAGCTGGGGGACATTTTTGACCGACATGTGACGGACAGTTGTGCGTCCTCTGGCTGCTTGACACCACATCAGAGGCTATTTTAGTGATGATCTCCTTCAGCACCGCGGACAGCTCCGTCTGCGCCCAGCCTCTCTCTGTCTCCATCCATCGCTTCTCCTCCTGCTCTTCCTGCTGCTGCTGCTGCAGTGACAGAAAACCTTCTTCACTATGTTTCACTAAGAGCATGCAACAGCGGCGAGCATGCTGCAGCTCTGCATGCAGCGCTCATTCTAAATATTTCTGCCTGGTAATACAAAACCAGGCATATTCTGCTCAATTATTAAATACATTGCAGACTGCACGGCTCGAGCTGTGTGGCATGAGGTAATCGCTGCAGCCCGGCTTGTTTAAAGCTTCTCTGTGTGCCAACAAGTGGGAATTTGGGAAATAGACATCAAGAGTGTGCTTTATTGTTTCTTTGACAATTTAAAAAAACGCTGACACTTTATGAGCAGCTTTTCAAGTGGAAGGTAATCGTTATGAGTTGATCGTAAACTACAGTGACGTGCGGATACATTATTTGACAGGCCTATGGATCGGTTCAGGTGACGTAGCAGTAAAAGTGATTTGTGATTATGCAGGGTGGTTATGGCAACATTGACAAAGTCGATCTATTGGCTCCACAGTGGATTAAGATGATCGACCATGTGATCGGGATTTAAACACCTTTCTGCCCCGCGCATAATCCCGTTCTTGTCATATCCTAACAGCCTTCAGGAGTGATCGATCCGCTGCAACCTGTGCGCAGAGCAGGCGATGGAGCGATGTTCAGGCGAAGGCGGCGTTTTGGCTATACGGTGACGTTTTAAGGCAGGTCCTGGTCAAACCTACCAATGATACAAGTCGCTCCTATTCTGCTGGGACTGATCGCAATGAACGGGTGTCGGAGCTCTGCACGCCAAAGGAGCAACCACAGCGAGACGCGGCGATCAAGGGGATGCGGCATCGGTACGCGGGAGCTGTCCATCAGCACCAAACCCCCGACCAAAAGCAAGCAGCAAGCAGCGCGCAGAACCGAGACCCAGCCGCTCCTGTTTTCAGCCTGCCGCCCCCGCCCTCTTCTCACCACCGAGACCGCACTCCGACCACCACCGCTCAGCGTCAGAGTCTCCAGGAGCTCCCGTGTCTGAGCCAGCCCTCCCGGAGACCTGTTCGCAGTGGAGACCCTCTACCTCTGGCAAGCTACGACACCGCCCAGCGACCTTCATACCAGGCTGGTGAACCCAGCACCGGGCAGCCGGCGCACCTGCAGCAAGATCCCTGGGCCCCGGCTGGCTCTCAGCAGAAGCAGCCGCCGGCGTCGCAGTCAGATAAGGCGCCTGTTTTTCCGAGCTGCCACTGCAGTTTTTCCGAGCAGGAGGCGAGCTTTTCCAAAAACCAGCCCCATCCTGTCGATTCTCACCCACCGCAGCCCTCCCCACCTTTCCCGCCTCCTATACCTCCACCGCCGTCATCCTTCTCTTCTCTTCTCTTTTCCCGGGAATCTACACGGGGAGATCGGCTGCGAAGGAGTGCCGATAATTACCAACAGGCGAGCATCGTGGAACGCTGCAGGGGAGGAGGAGGAGCAGGAGGGCAGCGAGACCACAGGCAGTTGTTGCAGCAACAGCAGCAGCAACAGCAACAGCAACAGCACAGTCATTTAAGACTCCAACAGAGGGACCCCTCCCCTGAAGGAATCCGTGCAAACTCACAGAAAGGGCGCTCTTTCAATGTATGTGAGTCAACCGAGGCTAACAGGAGAGCATTCGAGTGTCAGACTCAGGACCTTCAGCAGCAACAGATCCCACAATTACGAGCGCAGCAACAGCTTCTGGTGGGGAGCAGCTTGCCGATCAACTACTGCGCCAGCGGCTCAGGAGAGCTATGTAGGACTCACCAGGCTCCTCAGCTGCAACCGTACGAGCAGCAGCAGCAGCAGCAGCAGCAAGGCGCACTGGGGCTCTGTCCCCAGCGTCCGCAGCACTGTGAGCAGGACCGACACAAGTCTGCGAGGATCCCCGAGTCCAGAGTCTCACCTCCGGTAACACAACAGGCGTACGCGGGGAACTCGTCTGCGACTGTCAGCAACAGCAGCAGCAAAGACAGCCCCAACTACGGCTCGAGCTATCACCTGTGGCCAGAGAGCCCGCATAAAGGCGAGGAGAGGATCCGCATCGACCCCCACAAGGTACATTTTCACTCCCTTTCCTATGATATCACACCAGTGTATCTAGAATGTTTTTTATCAACGACCACGCCTGTCATATGATTTTCATAAAGCTAATTTGTTCATGTGTACGGCGTGCACGCGCCGTACACATATGTGTGTCTGTATGTTTAAGATGAGGAGGAGGTCATTTTTTGAACAGTCATTCATGTTATTTTCCAAACACTGACAGTACAACCTTACATATGACACTGCGCGTGATGTTTTTTATCCAACCTGATATATGCTTCGCGCGAGCACGCACAAACAAACCGCGAGCGCGAACCCTCACGCGCACACACACCTGTTCCATGTTGCAGTGTTGTTTTGAGTAGACCAGTGAAAATATTCAAACGACGCTCCCCGGCAGCTGAATCAGGCGAACAAAGCGTTCGTTGTGTCCACAGACCTGAGAGGTTTATGAGCAGGGATATATATATATATATATTTTTTTATCATTTAGCTTTCAGACACTGACACAATGGTCAGCTCTGTAACATTAGGCCTGCACCTGCCCGCGCGAGCAGCTCGTGGCCTTGTAACGTACTTTAAAAGTCACTTTACAGTCATGTACGTGCTGCATGTTTCGCTTTGAAAGCTACCCTGCAGTCATGAACGGCTGGAATGGACAAAGAGTAACATGTAAAGAGTAGCCGACATAGTTTCCTTTCAAATAATAAATGTAAGAGAGTCAATCTTGACGGACACATTCGGCACAAGTTGCTTGTATGCGATTTGAACATGATAATGCAAAAGAAATGTTGAAGAACTACGATGATAATAGTGATAAACAGGAGAATAAATTGAGAAAAGTTAGAGTTTTAATCAGGTTTAGTTTCAATTGTGAAAACATAGAGTCGCTGTTGCTTCCCTCTTATCCTATCATGCCTCAATAAGATATCTGACAACAAGAATTTAAGTTTCTATTTTTATTTGCTCATTATTTAATGGCTATATAAACGATTTGACTGTCTGATTATCCTCTAAAAGCTAACTGTAACATGGTTAAGTACACATATGTTATACATGTCATGTAGTTAAAATACTAACTTTCTCAACACTGATCCGAAATTAGGAATTTAAATGACAAAACGGGGCTTATACTGAATATTAAAATACAGAGTATCTTTACTTTTAAATGGGCATCAGTTTAAGCTTTACCAGTTTTCCTGCCAAAGAGTTTCCCCTGAAGATGCAGTGGATCTAAAGTTTTCACATCACAGAAATGGGAAAAGCAAAAGAGCCTCTGATGAGGCTGCAGCATCCAAATAAGAGCACCAGACTCCTCTTTAAAATGCTGCAGATGTTTTGAGGAGCTAAGCTGGCACCAGTAGCAAGAGGTGGTACACCAAACCACCTTGACATGACTGTTCTGATCTTGGCTCAGTCTTGGAGCATCAGCAGAACAAATAACTGAGAGGAAAGTAAAGTTCACTTTTCTAGAAGTTATCATTGGACTGGTCCAAGTTAGAATCACAGAGAGTACTGGACTAGCATTTATTGTACTTGATGAAAGTTTAATATGTACAGCTAATATTACAGTATCATGAGGCATATTGTGAAGCATACTGGTCCACTCTGAGGCTTTGTCTGCTCCCAATCTGTGTACGAATGCAGCATAGAGGAACTCAGTACAGGAGATCAGGTATTATAAACTTTAATGTGTCCGAACCACTGATTGATATCACCATGAGTTAGACGTCCACAGGATAAGCCTGAAAGCACATATTTTCTTATGTGGTGCTGAGTGTCACTGAAGTGTTTTCAGTATGTCTATTTTTCCCTGATAAATGTTTAAAAAAATGTCACCCTGTCTTGGAATTAAGACGTGAGGATTTTATTCAGCTTCTCGAAACTGTTGTTGCTTATCTCTGACAGCTGACGCAATGAAAAGCTGGGAAATAGTCTGAAAATGTCAGTATGAAGTAGGATACCAGTCATTGCGACAACATCCCCAGATACTGTTACAGAGTAATGAATATAATGACAACTGAGAACTTCAAGACAACTTTTTAAACTCTGACAAATAATCAAATGGAAAGTAAAATCCCTTGCAAGTAAACTAAATGTTTCTTAAATGAGCACTACTTGGAATAGGAAATCTGAAAGGGAAACCTATCATCAAGGCTCTCCCCTAAAAGTCTCCTGCTAAGCATCAAACCTTTTCCACTTGTTCTGATCCAAGTATTTTGATCCGGCCAGACACACTTATCCATTCTGGGATATTTGTGGGATCGTGGTTACATCTTATTGAGCAGCCCTCAATGAAACTGCCTCTCCTTTTGAATTCCCTTAAACAAAACACTTGTGACAGAACAAGCCCGATAAAGTGTATACGATTACAGCACAGCCTGAAACCTGATCGTCCACCCACTGAACTGATGGCAGCCCGTACGATATTGTGTCCTGCCTCAATAACATTGTGTGTTTGAAAGGTGCGCTGCTGCTTCCTTTGTGATTGGTTGTGTAAGTACTCTAATGCTGCCACTTACTGCGGGGCCGATGTCTCTAAAGAGACAATGTTGTACATAAACATGGAGGATTGGATCTTGTTTTTCAGAATACAAGAAGCTGTGTCTCTCAGACAACTGTAATCAATTATTCACTGCATAGTGAGAAACTGCAGCTTTTCAAATCATCTGTAGATTATTTTTATGATTTAGGAAACAGCCATAATTTTCTTTGTTTTGAAAGTCCTTTGACTGATAAAGTTTGAGAATTTTTTCTTTTAAAGAAATAGTCTCAAACTTTGTCATAATTTAAAGAGCCCCATCAACTTTATTCATATATTTCAGTTTGATAAAATATGAGATACTCAAAAAACAGGATTAAGTTTGAAAACCTTGTATTCAGGAGGTTTATCTTACCAGCCAAAATGTTTCATTTATTTCTTTTACTGAACAAATAACTTTGGTGAACTGGTAACCTGTTGCAGCATGACAAATTTAATCAGACAAGATATCAACAGGGACAAAATAGTCCAAAATTCTTAGTCTACTTAAATGAACAAATAGCTAGATCAATAAATACAAATGTAGGCTAGAGATCAGGCTAAAATTAGAAAATAGGATAGAAATATTCATAGCTTTGGACTGCCTGTGTTCTCCAGTCGCATTGGGTGCTCCGAGCTCCTGGGCTACCTTTTTGTATCTGTGTGTGTGTGTGTGTGTGTGTGTGTGTGTGTTTGTTTGTGTGTCAGACTAGTTGCCAGCCCACCTTTCTGGAGAACATAAGGTTATGTGTGTCACTGCAGAATGGATGGGTTTAGAGAAGAGAGCCATTACAGCCGAGCCTTTTGTGCAGATGCTGCCAAACTGTGGTCCAACGCGTGTATCATCAGCCTATATGATCTGAAAAAGGTCAGCTAGGTGTTCATCAAAGTAGCACTTGCAACCCAACTTGGTGTCTATGAGATGCTGGCTGCAGAATTTAGTGCACGTTGGGTTTGATTCTCTGCCTCTCGATATCTGAGGAGTAGATCGCTGTTGTTTCAAACTTGTTTAATTCAGATTAAAGATTTGACCAGAGTCCAATTTTTCAATTTTTTCCATGGTGTTATTTTGTCAAGATTAGTTATTTCAAAGAAATTTTCTGAGATTTTTAGAAATAAGTTGACTCGTGGGCTTTTATGCCGTCATTCAGAAACAGGACAGTTGATGGAGGAGGAAACTGGGGAGTGAGAGAGCGGAACGACCTGCTGTAAAAGGCCCCGCAGAGACAAAACAAGGGGCACAGGATTAAACTACCAAGCTAAACCAGGACATATTTTAATGAAATTAACTGTTTTTGTGAAGTTACAGAGAAAACTACATGCACTGAGAAATGTGATTTTGCATATTTGTTATTCTAACATACTGCTTGATTTTGATAAGACAAAAGATCACTGAAGTTTTTGTGATAACATTGAATTATGAGTTGGCATCAACTCAAATGTAAAGTATATTTCAACTAGAAATTCTATATCCAAATAAATCAGTAATGCATGTTGAATTGACAATCACCTTAACCCCCCCCCCCAGCTGTTTAGTAGAGCTACAGTTTTCAAGTTTTACCAGATATTGCCTTTGTGAATTGTAATCTAACAGTTACACCATGAGTGAGGGGGGGGCACAGTGAATATGAGACCCCGAAGTACATGATAAAGCTGCATGATGGCACTGGCTGTCTAAACTCCACGGTTTACAAAACAACCAAGATGACATAGATTAGTTATTTCAAACAACTACCTGAAGACGTTTAGTCAACTATCAAATATAATTCAAATAAATGAAAACAAAAGTTTATCATAAGTGAAAATTTCAATAAGTTGAAAGAGATAAATTACTTCAAACAACTACTTGAAGAAGTGAAGTTACCAAAGAAGTCTAAATCAACCAAATTGTAACAAGACTTGACATGAGACATCTTATCTCAACAAAGTAAGTTCTGATGGTGTTAAAGCGACAAATTTATTTTTTTGACCAAACATAAAACTTTAAGGCAGCCCTTCACATATTTTTATGTTGAAACAACAAGTTATATTTCACTGTGAAGTTATAAGCCACACCATTAGTTTCAAGAAGGAACAATACTTCTTTTGTTTCTGCACAATATTTGTGGTAAAAGCCTCTTGTTGAGCCTTTCCCTTTCCTCCAATTAGTGTTCAGATTTTCCTACAACAGGAATGGTCTATTTTCACGGCAGTTCTGGTGTTTTTTAAACGGCTGTCCGTTGTCTAAACTAAGGAAAATTGTGATGTAATTTGGCTGCCAGTTCTCTTAAAAGCCTACTTTATCTTCAGTTGTGTGTTTGTGTTGGTTTTGTAATATCATTGAGATAACATCCACTGCTGAACCTTTGGAACAAGTGATGTCGACAGATGTTCTTACAGTGCTTTGATTTAGAGTACGCACCCCTGCCAGCAGAAACATTAGGTTGATTTAAACTTTCTGTATCGGTCATCTCTGCTGCTGTTACGCTGGCCTATACTTGTTTTCCTCTCATTAGGGTGCCCATGTTTCCACTGCCTCCTTTGTGTGTGTGTGTGTGTGTGTGTGTGTGTGTGTGTGTGTGTTTGAGTGGCTGGGTGTGTTTGAGGGCAGCCAACACCTTGAAAGTAAACACACGGTGCTTTAAAAACTGAAATGTCAGACAAGGGGCAGATCCTTTAGTTCACATCCTCTGTGTGTGATGAAGGAGTGGCACTGCTGTAGATCTGTGATAAGGCAAAACAATCGCACTCAGAGAGGTAGGTGAGCGCTGTGTGAGACACTCAATTTGGGCTGCAGCTGGCAACACACAGGCTGTAAGTATGATGAACATGAAGCTCTTTTAATAATTGATCGCTGTTTTCTCTCTCTCTCTCTCTCTTTTTTTTAAGTCGGCTGTGTTTAAGTGCTATGCTGCGCTCACTGCTCTGAAATAGATTTGAGTTACCATGTGTGTTGCTATGGAGAGATCACCCTGGTATTGTGTAGCTGTCTCTCTCTCCTCTTTCTCTATCAGGGTGTTGAGTTTGGTCAAGGAAACATGTGCAGAGCAAGACTATCTTTTGGATTAAGGTTTATTTTTTTCACACAACAGGTTTGCACATGCTCAACATACACACTCACTGAAGGGCAACCCACACACACTGACACACACACACACACAGCAGTGTTACTGTAAGTGGTTCAAACAGTGCTCCACTTGATGTAGTTCATTCCCTTTGCGTTTCATTTGAGTGAGCCTGCACAAGGAGAAGTGTATTGAATTACTTGCAGTCCAGTTGAACACAAAGAGTGGAAAGAAAGCGTGTTGGGGGTTTCCTCGCTGCTTACTTACTTACTCACTCACTCCACGGGTGGAGGCACAGCATGGCAGATATTTTCGCTCTGCCAGCAGTTGATGCAATTTGTAACCCGACTGCTCGACCTCTCATGATGTTTCTCTTTCCTAATGCGTGTTGTAACTTACACTTTTTTTTCAGCTCCCGTGCTAGCATGCCAAGTCCCCACCGTGGCTCTTAGCTTAATAAATGGCTGCAGTTCATTTATATGGTAATTCCTGTAAGATGCTAGCCAAGAGATGCCAGGCATATAATGTATCACCACAATGCATATGCTTTATGGCTAATTAGGTTATTGATCTGAGGCCGTTCCCGCGTTAGGGCGTGATCACAACACAAAAGGGTATGAGAGTATGAGTAATGCAGCTGTAAGCAAATATTTGTTATTCATTACAACACTGGAGAGATTCAGACGTGCAATGACGGCTTCATGAATGTGTGGTACGAGCAGGTTTGTGAGTGTGTATGTGTGAAGTCTCTTCATATCAGATCATACAGTAGACGTGCAAGCTAATTATTTCAATATTGCCTGCTGGTTGTTTTTTAATGTTTGTTAAACACACTATTTGGTGGGAGAGCAGAGTGCAAAAAAAAGATGTGAGAGATGTGTGAGTTCATCATTCTTCTGCTCGCACAATCGACTAACGCTTTCACTTGCTGTGTGAAATATGCAAGTTTGGAAAGCTGCTCCTGCCGTTGTTAGACTCCATATGGAGGGTGTAGGCTGTGTGTGCATACATGTGTGTGCATACATGTGTGTGCATACATGTGTGTGCGCGTGTGTTTCCCTGCTCTGCCTGCATGTGCACTTTGTTTCTCCTCTTTTTCATCAGGTCTTTATGCCCTCTGGTCAGAATGTGGCTGCTGATCCCTTGAGCTGCTGTACTACTTCATTTACAGCACATGATACATAACAGTTTTGCTGTGAAACTCAATCACAGCCTCCTCCAGCCACTGATAAATATTCAGTAAGAAACAAAAAGCCTGAGCCGAACCGCATCTTGTCAGATCTACTATGCCTTCAGCTGTTTGTGGGAAAAAGCAAGAACAAATTGTTACCTCTCTACAAACAAAGATGCTTCAATGGGAATTAGAATTTTAGCCCAGCCTTTAATCTGGAGGCCTGTGTGCTGTTGTGTGTGTGTGTGTGTGTGTGTGTGTTTGTGTGTCTCTATGTGTGCGTGCGCTCATATATACAAACGACTGAATGCATATGGTTGTTACGCTATCCCAGCCTCAGTGGCCCCTTTCCAACATGCAAGCTTTACAAATTGAAACAGAAGATGAGTTGAATGAAGCCCCCCTCCCCTCCCCACCTTTTCTTTACCTCAGATCACCTTGCTGGAGAGTAAAAAGGAGCTATCATGTCTATGTAGCAGCAACAGGGTCTGCTGAGGTTAACTACAGGCACTTAAAGCCTGTAGTTAAAGCCTCAGGAAAACATCATCTGTTTCATCAGGCTGGTCCACATGTGTACATTCTGCTGCACACAATTTATGTTTGGTGTATGTCTCCATGCTCATTTGTACCTGTGTTTATGCAAAGAGAAGAAGAGAGAGAGCAAGGATGAGTGATTGAGTGGGAGGATAGCGTTATGATTATCATGTGTATACTGCAGTGTATCTTTACATGCTAAAGGTCACATTAACTCCATGGTAGCTCGTAGCCATGAGGAAGCCCTGTTTTTCCTCCCTGCTCTGAATCTCTGCTCTGTAGTCTTCACAAATGCTTAATTATGCATCTGCAGGCCTGTTTACAAAGAGTGAGCGTATGTGTGAACGGGTGCGAACAATATGCATGTGTTTTTGGAGGTGTCAATAAAAAACACTGGTTTTATTACAATATGTGAAAGTTGTTTTTATTTATTTATTCATTGTTCGCACAAGGCTGACATGAGATGAGTGTGTGGCGCATCCTTTCTTCCCTCAGTTTCTCTCTGTCTTATTTCAGTGGTTGGTGTGTGGCTCCTCTATACAGCTGCTACAGCCTCCATTATCGCTTTCCCTCCAACTGTTAACCCCTTAATGGGCCACTATCGCACTGTGCACACATCCCCTTTTGTTGCTGCCATTTTCTTTTTAACCCTTTCACCAACAATGCAGCCTTCCATCTCCCCCTTCCCCTTTCAACGAGAGTCACAATCACTCATCCTCGCTTCTTCTTCGCAGTCGGTCTGGAGGGAAAAAGACTTTAAAATAGAACCAATTTACACTAAAGGGCCCAGGGGGCATTAGAAAACCACAGCTTTTAATTTCACAAGCAAGAAAAAAATCAAAGCTGCAGGCTGTTTGCACAACTTTTATCATGTGAGAGGTTATAGACGAGCATAAAAGACAGTGACTCTTCACTGGATACAGAACAGTGTGGGGTCCGATTATGGTTCACCTGCTTGAAAACAAGATTACATCCGGTGCGGTCTTGAACAGTAGGTTTGTGTTCAGTGTGTGCGTGTGTGTGTGTATGTGTGTCTATGGTTGTGTGCCAGGCTTCCTCTGAAAGCATCAGTGGGTGAATACAAATGTGTGTTCTTTCAGTTCACCAGGGGGAAAGTGAGGTTTACAGCCAGATAAGGATATTCATTTAGCCTCAGTCTATGGAAGATCACCGCTGCTGTGCTCTGCATGCGGGAGCAGAGCGACATATGAAGGAGGTCAGTAAAGTATCTCCTCGTTTCATCTTGTCACTGTTTCAATCATTGTACTAACATAAAAACAAAATGTGTGTCAGAAACTGTAACAAAGCTCTGCCAACAGTATGCGTTTGTTCTTTTATATTGAATCTGTTGCAGTGTGAAGTTCCAGTCCCAGTGTGTGATTTTACATTGTGTTAGAAGACCAAGAGATGCGAAGAGTAAAGCTTTTTTACAGACATCACTGTTCCGACCTATTGGCCCTGTAGTTTCACAGTAGTACCTTTGTTACTACCTCTGGTGGTAGAAAAGCAGAAAGACGACTTGGGCCAACTGTCTCACCTCAGTGACATTAACAGTGAGGGTGTGATGGTACAGTACTGCAAAAACTCCTGCTTTGAAATGGTAATACAAGGCTTTAGAAAATAAAGCCTAATGGAGTTTGTATATGGCTACTTGTGACTGGCTTTAAATGCTTAGCAGACCCCATTTGAGACTATTGACCATTTTCAGTCAGGTGTTTATTCTGACATTGCTCATTACAATGGACATGGCAGTAGAGGTATTGGCAGTGGATTGGTGTTTTCAAAGTGTATTTAGAGCCACAAAAGTAAGAGAATTGTGCTCACAAACTGGACATTTGTAGAGTAATTAGCAAATACTGATGTCATTGCTATATTAATTCACCCCTACTGGTTTATCTGTTAACTAGCTTCCACATTTTAGAGGCTGTTGTTTTCACCAAACAGCATGGGTTGTCATCTACTTCGGTAAGATGAACAAGATTTGTTTGCTCATGGGATTAAAATTTAACCTTATTTGTGGGTGAAAATACTTCAGGATAGGGTTGGATGTCCTTGGCAGAACATTCACTTCTCAGTAGTCTAAGTGTTATATGTAATTTGACTGGATATAGGTGATAAGCCAAGGATTGCGCAAGAGAAGTTTGGCCATGGTTATTTCCATGGAGTTGGTCATGCAAACAGGATGCAGGCTGTAAAAGGGGGAAGAGAGGTTTCGTCTGAGGTCCGTATATCAAGACAATTTCAGAGCTGTGTAATGCTGAATCTTCAGTAAAATCTGCAAGGGGCTGCAAGTTGATTCTGTCTCTATTCTGTTGATTTCTCTGTGTTCTCATCTGGGAAATTATCAACAATCATAGCCATATAACCAAAGAAGTCTGTATTTTCTGTACTGGCGTCTCTGCTGACTGGTTCTCATAATCCAGTGGTTGTTGTGTTTACATGACAGTGTGAGTAACCATATGCCTCAACCAGTGGATTTGTCACATATGGACAAGGGTATTTATTTAGCACCAGCATCCAGTGAGTAACACCCCTTGTTCTGTTCAAGCGGGAGCAGCTAGACGTTGCGACATCACATCGGAGTCAAATTGTTTTTGCTGGTACAAGCACATGACTCTGGCCTCTTTATTTACTTTCTTGGACCAGATCATCTGTACTGGGAATGCTTTTTTGTACAACCCATTTGTCCCTTAATGCTCTGAGATATGCAAAATGAGGCAAAATATAGTTGGAAGTTCACTGGAGTTGCATTTCTAATATAGCCTTCATTATCTTTAACACCTGCTCTGAAACCAGTAGGTGAAGTTATCTAGAATAAGGGTCAAAATGTAAGTCTGTTTCATGTAGTTAATACATTTCAAGTTGCAGACTTATCATGCACCAACAAGCATCAAATTTAAAACTAAGAGCAACGACCCCACCCTTACAAATTACAAGATAAAGGGGGGCGTATGTAACATGTAGGTACTCATAAAGGTACAGAATGGCCATTTACAGAAGTGTCAGGAGCAAAAGGAGAAAAGATTAATGTCTATCATTTGTATTTAGTACTGAGAGAATTCACTTTCACCTAGAAATACTCCTCAGATTCCTCATCCCTCTCTACATGCTCTTGCGTCTCCTGTTGGCTTGTGTCCCCTCTCCTGTCATAAATCTGAACCAGGATGTTTCTAGGCAACTCTCCAGTCAATCTTTGCTGAGTTTGTTGCACTATTGATCTGTCCTGTGCTATAGGTTGTCCTGGCTCCTCTCTCTCAGCTATTGATGTTCTTGCCTCGGGGAAAGAAAGGAACTGGCTCCACCTGAATTTACCGACAGCTCGTTTTCAAATGACTTACAATCACCTTACGATGAAAATAGAAATTGTCAGGCGCTGACAGTTTTACACTGACACTGTTGTAAGATCTGTGGTTTGATATGAGGCTGGGGTAGTGGGATTGTGATGAGGGTTATGGGGCACTTAAGGGAGATAATCTCTGGGAGGAATATATGGTCCCTGTGAGATGTGAAATAGCTGCCAGGGGATCTGTCCTCTAATGAAGATGCCCAAGTCCTCTGGGTACTCGTACACTGAACGATGTTTCAAGCTTGCGTGTGCTCGACCACATGCGCTACTGGTCGTTTTGATAAGCGGGAGGAAATACTGGTATGAGAGGCTGCTCGGGTCATAAATCATACTTGTTCGCACCACATTGTAAAGTTACATAATGTTACACTACACTCTCCTACACACTGCTATGTAAGCTTATGGAAGCAGCCACAGAATCCCACATATTCACTGCACAGGTACTCCTGTTGGACTCTCCTACATAAGAGGACTACTGAACACGTAGATAACAATTGAGGGTACCAACACCAAAGTGAATATAGTCACACTCTCCAATGCAACTGTCACATTCTGACACTGTTTTTTTTATATCCTTGAAACAATCTGATTCAGTGCAGTGAGGCGGCTCCCAAAGCCGCAGGTTCAACAGTTCAACATATAAACTTTTGTATCCACACTTTTTAAAATCAGCCTTATGTTCACTCCATGATTGTAAACAAGCCTGAACTTTGGTTGCTAAATCCAAACCATACCTGCTTTACTTGCTATCAGTACAATGATGTCTTTGAGCTTTCTACCCCCTACCTGAACAACTTTGATCATACATGCAGGTGCCAGAGGGGAGAACAAATAAAAGGCAGTTTTGCACACACGCTCAGTAGAAATGTGTCTTCAAAAGTAGCAAACAATTTAATGTTGCTAAAAATACATTGTGCGTATGACATTGCATTGCTGTCAGTTTCTCCTCATTTCTGTTTTACCGTGAATTAAGAAAAGAATGTGAGCTCCTCACCTCTCTTGGTAACTTAATTTCCTGTTTTGATAGCAGACATGGTTTGATTTTGTGAGACACAAAAGTTACTTCTGATCAAAGGTAAAACACTGCTGAATGAATTGTAGAGAAAGAAGGATAGTTTGCTAGTTTATACAAATCAGATGGAAATCAGATGGCAGGATGCCCAGGTTGATCCTGAGCATCACTTTTCAACTGCAAGGAATTGTTGCATCCCTATCCTTTGTTCACACATGGAGTGCATAAAATCATTAGTGCAAGTGAATTAGACGTACAGTCTGTGTAAATATCCATGTTGGCACAGGTTGTTTTTCTGGCAACACGAATAATGTGAACTCTTCAGCTGGATGTTAATGGACTGAGTGAGTTATGAATGACCAGCACAATATTGAGAAAAAAATGGTATTGCAATATTTGTGTTTCCTGAGATATATTGTGTGGATATTGCGATACTTTTTTAAGTTTACGGCTTCACTCTGTTCTGCTGCTTTCTCCCTGACTCTCCCTGAAATGATGATAACAGATTCCCAGACTAACACACAGATCTGGAAGTCGCTGCCTCTAACCTCAGAAATGTAAAATAAAGCACCTTGTGTTGAGCGATTAATAAACTGTCAGATTGTCCAAATCCCTGTTATGCTCCACCAACATTTATCGCTCCCTCTCTCCCAGTCGCTCGACCACTCACCCTTCACTCTGCCCGACCCTGATAACAGCAGGTGAAATGACTGAGTGCCTAGAATGTGGTCTGACTGTGCGAGTTGTTGCATATATGGTAGAATATATAAATGGATGCTCATTTACAATTATTAGTAATGCAATTGAGCGTAGACAGGCTACAGAAACTTATTGAAAGGCTCAACTTTATCGCAGCTATTCTATTTACCTAGCAATAGAAATATTGTGCTTCACCAATACTGTTGCTTCCTAACTGGACAGGTTGATTTCACACGAGCATGATATATTTGGAGTTACATCATGTTGTTTAAGTGTTCCCTTTATTTTTTTGAGCAGTGTATAATATTGAGAGGCTATTATAGTCCTGATCACTTTGCTAGCTTCAAAGTTCACTCTGTTAACTGTTTTACCAGGATACAAGCTGCATCTATCATGGCCTTAACCAACAAATCACATTTCTAACAACGCCTTCCTTTAATCTGTAGGAAATTGAACTTGTTTCTAATGAGGCGATGGGAGTCCCACAGGGAAAGCAGCCCCCCATCAGTTCTCGCCCGATCTCCCCAGGAACTAGTTTATAAGACACACTCTCACTGGAGCACATGCAGGCTAACCTTGTTGGCTCCTAATTAAAATAGCACTGTGTCTCCTCTGAATGTGTGTTACTCCTAACAATAACACATTCCCACAGGCGTGTACCTTCGCCCTGTCTCTCCATGGAGGTTTGGACTTTCTTTTGCTACTTTTTGTTAGCAATTTGTAAAAGGTGAGTTAGAGAGGAGGGGGCTGTGAGTTACTAGAGGCCATTTGATAACTCTGTTATCATTTTTAACTTCATGTTGTGACAGAAATAAATCCAGTGTTTTTTCTTTCATACCACAGAAGCTGTTGTATGTTCCCACAACCCCACATTCATCATGCATTATTAACTTGTTTTGGAGGAAGATGTTTTTAGACTCTCCTTCTTTTTATTTCAATCTGATCTGAATCCAATCGTGATCTTATTCTCAGAGTTTGGTTTAGCTTATATTTCTTTTTTATTACTGTATAGTGTTTTCAATGTAAAATAAACAAAAAACAAACTAATTCTGGCCCCATCATGTTCCAGATGACTCATAGTTGGATTGAATTTGATCACAGAATGATGCTAACACTGAAACACTACAATAATGTCATCTTGTTTGTGCTTTGATTTAATGCTATTACTTCATACTTTAGGTCTGGTTATTGGCCCAAGTAAAGGTTACAGTTTCCCCAGGGCAACTCCAGCACTGAACATGACTTTTTATAACGGATTGTCACAATTTATTGTGTGCAGATATTATTATTTTTTTCCTTTGGTCTTCTCCCTGGGGGCAGGGGGAATTGCAAAAAATGGTGTGAGCACAATTGAAAGTAGCTGTCGAGTTAGTAGATGTGGTCATAGCTGTTTGTGGGGTTGGAAGATGATTCACTTTGTTAATCCCACGAACCTCAAAGCTCCGTTCAAATTGATCTTTTAAGTTCCTCATACCACAAATCATTGGATTGAATACCACAGTACTCTGGGTTGATTGATAACTTGTTTTTTCATTGCTATAAAGTTATTCTGCTCCAAATGTGGAGACTTTCCATTAATGTGAGCATGACATTATTATTTAACATTGGCTCAAATGCATGTTATCACATTTTATAGACAGCAAGACCACCAGTGTAGAGCATTCTTGGAAAGAAATATTACTGATGTAATAAAGTGATTCACTGATTTAACGCTGCTACACATTCTACATTTTTGCACTGAAGTTTTCTCTCCCACATTTTTGCTATCTCTGCTAATGTTAGCCTGTTGATGTTGTTTACTCGCAGACTGTGACCCTTTCTTCAGTTGTGTTAGTTACATCATGTCCAACTTAGACCCTGTTTTTCTTTTAATTTTCTCACCTTCAGACCAACCAGTCATAGGAACACTGAAACAAGCAGTTATGTGCTAAAATGGTTGCTTCTTTTAAAACTATTCTTGTGTTTTGTTTCTTTTCATCACTTCTGTTAACTTTCTCCTGCTTGAGTGGAAAACATGACTAGCTAACATTACTGTGGAGGCAGTTCTGAAACACGGGTAAACATTCGTAAATCGTCTCTCTTTTCATCTACTGTGCTCGAGTTCTTCAATGCAGAGCTAGTATGGCTTGTTGTCACTGGGGCTTGCTAGCATCCGTTTTAGATCAAAGAACCAGTTAAACCCAACTTACTGGAGGGCATCAATCTATGCAACGGGTCGAAGGGTCAGCACATCTTATAGGAACATGCTGACTAAAATAAGTCCTGGAGGAATTTCTTCGACTATTGCAGTGTGATTTTGAGTTTAAACTGATCATTTAAAGCAAAATGAATGTTTTTTAATCATATCTGAGCGATTGTTTGAATTCTGATTCAAACAATATGGCCTTGCTGTTTCAAAAGTCAGGAACACAATCAATATCAAATCCCATGTCACAGAAATCGATGCACAGTGCCAGTATATGTTATACCACAGTGAATGCTGGTGATAGAGTTGTTGAAGTTTCACTCTAAATATGTACAATATGCACCATCTTACAAAGAGATGCAACACTGGAAATGTGTGGAGAAACTTACAATTGGATTAACCACTTGTCAATGCACTTTTCATGCTCTACAGCACACTCTCTGGTTTGGTACCTCACACACACACACACACACAAATAAAGAAGCTGCTCCCCTCAGTGCACATCAAGCGAGTGTCCACATACTCATGGTGAAACCAGACATGAGAAGTCAGATTAAGAATTGGGCATATTTCTGTAAATTGTACCGCCACTTCAGTCCTCATGATGGTCATGAAACACTTGTAGCAGCTGCGGTTTATCCTGCAGACAGGCAGAAAAAGCCATTATTTAAAAGAGACATCCTCCAGAGATAGAAGGACATGAGGTATGAGGTGATAAGACTCTGCACCCTTTCTAATGCGAGGAGCAGCATTTTTACTTAGATCCTGACAAAAATGCCAAATATTAATTTATGGTGTTGTTCCTGAGATATAAGATGTAGTTTCACGCTGTACATTTTTCAATATTAGACACAATGATAGAATGCCATCATATAACTAATCATGACAAGGAATTTGATGAGGGAAGCAATGGGGCAAATGGGTCGTTTGTAGCCTGGACCAATGACAACACAGTTTAAAAACACACTGAAGAAAGAAAGGACAAAAAGACAAGACCGGGGAGAAGATTAATGGTACGTGACAATAACAACAGCATTATACAACCACCAGACAGCAACTTTTCAAGCTACATAATATCAGCCCTCAGCAAAAAGCACATGACAACAGCCCCATACTCTTAGCTCAGACAGTCATATTTCTATCACCATCTTCATTATTTCTTTCAGTACTGTGTTCACCACATTAATCTTCACCTGGAGTGACATTTCTTTATGATATTAACATGCTCCTGGCTGGAATAAGTTGTCCGTGTTTACCTGCTGTTTATCAAAACTGAAAGTATAAATAAATAAAACTAAATAAACTGCACTCAAGATCACTTCTTTGCCAAATTTTCAACAATGCATGGACAAAATGAGATAATAATGTATGTAAAGTGTGTGTAATAATATAACCCCTTGTTTCACAATGTGGAAGTTCCCAGAATTATTGCAGCAAACAGGCAGCCCAGTGCAAACTTGGGTGGGGCAATAAGTGTAACTCAACCCTGCTCAACTAAAGACACAAATAGTTGGAAACTACTTTTGCAAGACTAACAATCTAAGTGGGGAAAAGTGGCAAAAAACACTGGAAAGTGGCAATAAAAATAAATCAAGGCAGCAAAAATTGGTGACCATGGGAAAAATAGTGAGAAAACTTTGAAATAGTCAAGTAGCAAACAATGGTCAAAAAGGGAAAAAAAATGAGTGGAAAGTCACTAAAATAGGCAATGTAGTCATAAATCGACAAAAAGGTTTTTGTTGCTCAGAAATAAACATACAACTCTGTCTAAAATATCATTTTTCATTGATCTTATGTTATGTTCTAATTTTCTGAGACAGTAAATTCAGTGTTTTCATCATCTGTAAACCATAATCATCAACATTTCAAGAAATAAAGGATTGAAATAATTCATGATATGTATCATGAGTCTGCATAATATCTGGGTTTCACTTTCAGAAATGAGTGACCAAAAATATTGAACTTTTTTGTGCTATTCTAATATTTGGAGATGTACCCCTTAAAGCAAATTGAGGGTTTTTTGAAATATTTAACCAAAATACTTTATTTTTCTTTCGTATCCAAGATCAGATTCATTAATTGTTTTTTTAACATAATACAATATGGGGCACCTTAAAATGATGGCACAATAAATCGCAACTGCAATTTAGGGAAAAATAATCATAATTAGATTATTTCTGCAAATTGTTCAGCCTTGGTGCAAACAAAAAGCAGTTAGAAAATATACAGATGGAATTACAAAAGAATAGCATGAAAAGTGTGACTTGAAAATATGTGTACAGTGCAATTTAACCACAATAAATATTTAAAACCAATATGCAAATACAAAATGTACGCAGACTAGTAACATGTCCGAGGTTATGATAAGAACATTGAGATGGTGGTGGGGTCTTGCACTTGTTAAGACTGCACCAATAAAGAAGTTAAAGATAAAGAAGTTATTGTACATCTAAAGGATAGCGGGTTTCAGGATTAATGGGGATGAAAGTGTGACTGATGATTTTATAGTTTGATCACAGTTGGAAGAGAATTCGTAAAGCTGAAGAGAAGAAAAGATCCTGATCATAGCAGCATTCATGAACGGTTATTCTATTGCCTGAAGAAGTCTTTATTTACCAAAACATGATTTTAACTTCTGGGGCTTAAAACTGCCCTGGCCCTCTTCTAGTTCTGCCTCTTACTCCATAATATGCTGCTTATTGTCATCACGGCTGGGTCTATTAGGGTTTTTTCCTCTGTGGACGCAGAGCTGCGGCCTCTGGTTTCCTTGGTTTCTGCCAGCGCTGAGTGATGTTCCCCATGCTGGTCAGGGATGTTCGGAGGAGCCCTGAAGCCTGCTGGCCTGTCAAAGAAATGTGACAGTGTCTTGTGTGCAGGGACAAACTGGAGAGTGTAGCCTGCAGCTCTCAATCACTCCGGGGGCTGGCAGAGACACCCACAGGGAGCTGTCTACTCTCTCTTTCATTTATCTCTTTCTCCTTTACCCTCTCTATCTTTCATGTTTCCTCACTTTCTAGAGCTCTACCCTATTTGGTCTTTTGTCCCTCTTTTTCTCTGTCACTTTCATGCTCTCTTTCTTCATCATCAGCTTTGTCAGTATCAGTCTATTATTCACAGTTTTTACATACTCACATACACGTGGGTCTCCTTAAACAAGTCTCTGTATTTGTTTTTCGTTGCCGCTCACTGTCTGCGTCAAAATCCAACCTAATCCAGCGCCCGGCTGAGGCTCAGCATGTTCAACTAGCACACATATGCACACATGCACCCACCCACCCACGTATACACACATGCATAATTAAACAGACTGGCATCCACATGCTCAATGTCCCGAACACACAAAGAGCTGAACACACTTTATTTCCTAATGCACAGTTCCATTTTTAGGATGTATAAGCCTTCTTCACGGCAACACAGTAGCTCCACACAATACAAAAGAATGAGGATTTTCTATTAGATTTGTCTGCAGAGAGAGAGGGAGGCTGAGAGTTTCCTTCATTTAAACTGTTCTGCACTGAGGCTTTTCAATTTGATTATGAGGCTCCATTTCATAGAGGCTGGATGCTGCGTGCCATTCAGAATGAAATTGAGCCGTCGGTCGGCTGGACGGGCAGCCTCCTGGTGTCTCCTCCATGGGGGCATCAGGGGACGGCAAGGGCAATGTTGCCCCGCCATGCCCTTTCGCTGCAATGTTTAGTCGGACTGCAGGGGAAATGTGACAGAGGCCAGGTAGCTGGATTTGTGGGCGAAGGGATAAAAATGATTGATACTCTGTGAAGGACTCTGAGGAAGAAGCCAGTGCCACCTGTGGATGGATATCGCTCTCTTACAGTCACATATATGCCAGTGTTCATACAAACTCACTGATTGGACAATTGCCAAGTTTTGAGTCACTCCTGACCTGCTTCAGTGACTGATGATCACTAGAAACAGGTAACTAAAGCTTTGGATGTAACAGCAACCCCACTCTCCTGGCGTCCATCATTAATCCTCTTCTTTTACCTCATCAGAGCAACACTTCCTGGGACGTTCTCCTTTTACATCCAGGGCTCTAGAGTGGCCTTACTTTGTCACAACATGGCTCTTTATCTCTGATCTATCGTTGTGTAATTGGTCATTGAAAACCAAATTAGCCGTCCATTTGTTGTCCCATTTTTCAGCTTTTCTGTCTGCAATCCTTCAAAATGTTTGACGACAGACTGTCTTCAAAAAAAGCTTCTGGTTGCTTCTGTCAGAGACACTATCTAATTCATTTTTTAACAGTTGGTGAGAGAATTCAATCACATGTGCTCAGTTAAAGTTACCAAGTAAAATTCAAGATAGTTCTGTTTAACATTCGTGAATTCCATGTTTTTGATTCAGGGAAACCTTCAGTCAACAATCTTATACTGTTCCCTTGGCTGTACACAAAACCCCACCTTTACCTCATACCAACAACGTCTTGGCTTCGTTAAGTTCCTTGACCTCTACTGGCTGCAAACATTGGTCATAGCTGCTTTGAAACTTGTTGGTGGAGGTTAATTAAGCTCATTTGCTAGTAGTAAGTATTCCAATTCAAATAAGTATTTACAGTATATTTTTTTCAAAGCAATTTTATATCAGTTGATATTGTATTCTCTTAAATTTGTTGGAATTTCACAGTTTCTTGTAATTTTTTCTGTCTTATTTAGTTATAAATGTGATGAGTTTGATGAAAGGTATGTCCCAAAGCCACTACCTTTATGGTTGTTCAAACACAAATTCATAATTAAGCAGCTAATCAAAAAGATGAGGAAACAGTTCAGTTTAGGATATTTATGTAGCATGTAATCACAAATGTATGTGGGGGCCTTCATATCAAGCATATCAGACCGTCTGACAGCTTGAGGTTTTCCAATCAGGGTTTAAAAAGTTTTTTTTCTTATCCTTACTGACTAAAAGAGGCACACATACTTTTAAGTTCGTACTTTGGTGCAGAATAAACATGTAGGTTCAACGGTCCTTGATATCATCGCCTTCTTGTTGTCAGTATGCATGAGTTGCAAAATTCCAACTTTTGTAGACATAGAACAGACCGTCAAGATATTTATTCCACTCAGCCTTTGAAGGAACTTGTTTTTGATGTCTTAGCAGAATCCAGAAGTCCCTGTTCTATTTTTACCCTCAAATAAAGACCAGCATCTCCACCCCTCCTGCCATATCAGCATCTATTTCTGGAGTATTTCCTGTCATTCAAACCTAAAGTTCACTCGCTGTACTGTCTTCAAAAGTGTAGACGAGTCCTAATGGTCCAGATTAAAAAGCAATTTAATACAGAAAAGGGGATTAGAAACACTATGGGCTGCACTAATCCTTAACCTTTACTCCTGTTCTCATGGAGCCCCAATATGGGCCAGACGATAGCATCATCAGACTGGAGTTGGTAAATTTCCATTAAGGCCGCCCTTCTTTATTCCCACCAGCACATTTAAAGGCATTAGGCATGCTTTGTCAAGGCTAATAAAAAGGTCCAGCTGTGCTATCACACACCCCCGACTTGTTTCGGAAAAAGCAGTGTTCCATGTGAAGTTTTCATAACCCATTATGATAATCTGGCTGAGTCTCTGAAGGGCAAGGGATAGACAGGCAGATAGATGCGTCTGGGGTGACTGCTCCACAGACTCTGCAGGGATAGAACATTTCCCGACTGTCTGTGTAACAGGGACAGAAAGGCACTCCTATCTGCTTAGGAAGAGCAGAAATAATAGACATCTCAAAGCTAGTAGAGAGGAGACCGCAGAGCAGCAGTTCAGAACAAAAGCAAGGAACATTTTGTTCAAGTAACGAAGCAGTGAAATAAGTTTATGTCCAAGTTTTTGTCAAAATACACAATGTTTGCACAGACCGTATTTGTAAAAGCATGCGTCCTTCTTTTCCAGAGGATGTAATCTAAACACAGAGAGTGAGGAAACATGAATGTTTCAGATGGTTGTTTGTGTAGTAAAAAGGTGTGATACCCACACACTCTAAATTGAGAAGGCCTGCATTCTGTTTGCCTGCATTAATCTCTGCAGAGGAGAGGAGTGTTTCTCTGATAGGAAACAAGGTCATGCTGAACATTAATCTTTAATATCTAAATTCGTGCACTGTAAGAATTCAATTCTCTGCACTTTGTAGGGTCCACCAATAGCTATATGGTTTTATTTATACATCAAAGTACATTTATTATTGATATATTTGTGAGCCATCCAACTCTGATACAATTTTCTTGACGGAAAAGCTGTTACAAATGAAAAGAGCCGTCCATTTAGATGATTGTTTGACTTCATTAATCGTTAATGTTTGTCAAAGTCAGGGTGTGGTGAGATTGATGTGATCCACAGCTATGGCAACAAGCACTGCTCATCTGGCAGAGCATTCCTTTGGCATCAAATGAAGACAACTTTTACAGTTTTAAAGGGGTGGATTTCTTGTGGGGTTTGCTCCTGGCATGTCAGGGCTGTCTTGGCAATAACCACTGTTCAGACATCAAGAGGTTGGCGCCAACTGATGCTTGACTTCCTCTTAGCTCCTTTCTCATTTCATGCTGTTCGTTCTCCCTGAGAACTGGTCTCTGAGTCATATTAGAGCCGTTCATCCTCTGATTTAGGTCTTGGTGGGTCTCAGGGATGGTATTCTGTCCAGTGAGTATGATTCTGTTGTCTGTCTGCTAAATCCTGCTCTTGGTACATCTGTCATTGCTCGCCACCTTGGTATGGAGGTATAAAATAGTTTTTGAACACCACTGCTCATCAACATTGTCAAAAAGAGACAGAAAATGTATGAAATGTCAGGAATATACCAAATTTAATCTTCTAGCAATTCATTAAGATGAACGGTCTCTGGTTCAAGCCTGTATGATGTGTTAAGGCTGGGTTGTGCACCAAAATGATGTGTGGAAAACAGATGTGTGAGATCTGCAAACGAGAACGCGTGTGGTCTCCTTATTTTTTTTTTTCACTCTGCACGGCATAGTTTGGCTTTCATTCCCAAACTGCAGGTGGCAGTGTATCGCAAACACATGTCCAGCAGGCTACACTACAGTAGAAGAAGTTTACATTTTGTTACACATTTTACAACGTTACATTTTTGGCTAATCTTCTCTCCTGCTCATTGTGACCTAGGTGAATTGTTATCACATAGTTATCATGGTGATCTCTGAGTGTGATGAATTGTCTATGTTTTCCCACTTTGGATGCTCAGAGCTCTGATTCAGCCACCATTGTTATCACATGTTGTTGTCACATGTCCAGCAGTTACAAATTTTCAGAGATTTGCGACGCAGAAATGTCCCACATGAAAGGGACTGCATAAAGGGGCGATGCTGCTAAAATGACGTTGTTCGTCCCCATTAAGCCACTCAGACCTCACAGTTCTATGTTTCAGAAAAGTTCCACTCTGGAGACTATTTTTAAAAGTTTCAGTTTTTTTGGTCAAAACGCTGTTTCTGCATAACGCAACGATACCTTTGTGTTTCACCCTAAAACTACTGACATGTAAACAGAGCACAGTCCGTCCTGTTTCTGTTGAGTCTTGCGGTGAAGGACACCTGCAATCAACTTGTTTACTTTTCTACCAGGCTGAAAAGGGAAACAGCTAAATTGGACAATACTTTTGTGTTGATGGGAAATTACTTCATAGTGCATACAATTCATTTAACATTGATAAATGTTTTCTGTACTTTGTATAACTGTGATCTTCCTCAGTGCATTTGTCATTTAAATGTCTTTAATTTTTTAAATATTTTTACTGTTGTGGTCTTTGTTGTTCTGCTTTTTATTGTTCTAATCACTTTAAATGTTTAGACCTTCATCTTGAAATGAAAAATGGGCAAAAAAATGTTTTCTCTTCATATTTTTGTTAGTGTCAGATTATTTATCATATAAAGCTGATAGACATGAGTGGAGGAGCTCCCTTTTGAATTTTTGCCAAGGGCTTCAAGAGGCTCCAGAATTGCCATTCTACTCCACAAAGTCCCTCCACAAAGAAGCAGATGATAAAATGTCCCAACTGATTATTTGATAAAACTTCACTTAACAACATCCTGTGACTATAATGACATTAGTTTGCTTTGGGTTCATCACTATGTCCATGAAGTAAATCATGGCACCATTCAGAGCTTTAAGGAATAGCTGTCATGGAGGTTTTTAACACAATGACCTGAAGACCAGGGGATTGACACAGCAGCCCTTCGCCCCCTTCTCATCTGCATATGGTCACTCCTGATTCCAAAAACACAGGATGGGTATGGGGAAATTGTCAAACCCAAAGCTCAACAGCAGTGGCTTCTCATTTACACTGAGCACTAAATCCGTCTGATTTTATAACGAAAATTGTTTTGCAAGCTCCTTCCCTCTCGCTGCCCTCTCCAGATCCACAGAGATGTAACTCCCACATCAATGGTCTATTTAAAGTCTCAAACAGGATGCGTCTCTTCATTCTACAGTTGGTTTTTTACACCTTTTTTGTTGTGATAGTATTGTATTTATCACTCCTCTTCCTGTTCACAGGCCACTACTGAGCAGAAGAAGCTGAGCCATGCTGGATCCAAGCCCTCCCTCTCTGAGAGCAGTGGCCGACTCCCTCAGATAGCCATGAACACCTGCAGGTACAATGGCGGAGTTGGGAGACCACTAGTGGGCAGCCTGGCGTCCTCGTCGCGCCGCAACCTCGCAGAGCTTGACTCGGAGACGCAGCCCTTGCAGACGCTGCACAGCTCTGGCTTAGAGGTGGTGGTGTCAAAGGGCAACGGCGGCGAAGACCCCAGCAAGGCATCCAACGAGAGCTTGGTCAGGGAGGGCAGCGGGCGCGGTGGGGGCAGGGCGCCACAGAAGAAGAACAGGGACATTGGCTACAAGCTCGGCCACAGAAGAGCACTGTTTGAGAAGCGGAAGCGGCTCAGCGACTACGCACTCATCTTCGGGATGTTTGGGATTGTTGTCATGGTGACAGAGACAGAGCTGTCATGGGGGGTTTACACTAAGGTAGGTTGTGCATGTGTGTGATGCATGAGTGGGAGCTTTGTGTGTTGTCATGGCTATTGTTAGTTTTTGATTTGTGTGGGTTTGGCAATTGTCGAATTTATGAAGAGTGATTATTAGCGCAGACACTGACATACATGATTTAACAAAGGTGTTGAGAACAGTCCACAAATAGAAACAAGTGTCATGGGATCTGTTGTGTGACTTACAGTGTAGCTCCTAGTCTGCTCTTCAAAATTTTTTTATTCAAAATATCTTTATCACAAGTCCTCTTTTGTTTCTAGTTTCTTTCATTTTGGCATCCAAAAGTGAATGGAGTTCAGCCAAAATTCAGTTACACTACAAGCGCCATTGTGGCTCTCTGTCATTCCCTGTTATCCAAAACAACTACTTTCACTGTGGAGCGAGACAGATAGGGAGACGGTCAGAGGATAAGAATTAAAGAGACTTAAAGTGACATGAAGACTGAAGAGAAAGAACAATGGGAGTCAAAGTTGGGAAGCTCTTTGGTGCTTTAAACTGCTCATAAGCAACTGAACAGCTGAAGATCAGGGTGAAAAAAAACCGTGAGCACTTGAACGCCACACTCTAGACTCTGGATAAGGACAACAGCAGGGTAGTCAGGATTCAGGGTCATGGTGACCTGTTCGATATCCTTTCACTTTTTTTGTCCTTCAGTGTCACTCAGCCACTTCTGCTGGGTCAGATATTTTGGGACAATTATTGTACCCTCACTGCACACAGAGCAGCGTCTACAGGGCTGTTTACCTCTGAGGTGACATTGCAGTGCACTGCAGTATTAAGGGTCACAGTCTCTTTTGTCTCTTGCGATTAGACCTTCCTCAAAACATCCAAAGAGGAAGAGTAACAGTACTTCCCTCAAAAGGCGTTATTTTTTTAGTGTTTGGCCAGTTACAATGATCTCTTTGACTTAAATCCTACACACAAAAGACAGTCATGTTTAACTTCAGACATTTATATTTCATGATAGTTTTGCCCCTGGGTGTATAAACTGGCATGAATTTAGAGACAACCATTTGGCAACATTTCTGATTTTTTTTCTTTCTCACTGAACCAAGAGTTTGCCCTGAAGTGTGCCCCCTCCTCAGGATTACCACCAATAGGAAGAAAGACAAAAAAATAAAGTGAAAAGCTCTGACCTTACTTGCGAAAATAACAGTTGTTAAAGTAATTACATGAGACAAACAAAGCATGCAGCATCAATCTAGGATTTACCGACAAAAACAGAAGGCCATCAAGCTCTTAAAAATGGCCCCAAGCTCCATGAATGTCAAACAAATTTACTGCCCTCCAATGGTTTAGTGGTGAAGTGCAATTACTATTGTTTTATTTGCTGGCCTGATTTGCAAACTCTTAACAGAACTTTGAGACTCAATGGAAACTCAAACAATAATGGTCCACAGGAAACATTTTGTTTCTGGAAGACTAGTCCTGGAAAATAAATTCTTGGAACTCTTCGGTAGAAATTTAGACAGCATGGGCCACAAGAAAAAAAATAGTTCCCTGAAGAGTATGGAACCAAATGTTCTTAATATCCTGGTTGAAAAGCACCTTTATACGACCGATTTGTACCTTTGCACTTCAGGATTTGATATGTGGTGTTTATCACAAGCCCAAAAAAACATGTCTTTGTGTTTCAATTTCTGAGTTTAGAGCTGAAGTTAAATAAGCCAGTTGGTTAATGAAGACTTAAATTTAGATCAGCATGGAAGGTTTAAAGATAGGCTGAAATAAACAAACCAATGTTCAGGGCTTTTATTCCAGTTCTTTTAATAGGGATCTTTTAATGTATAAGTGAGAAGCACATATATAGTAGGTCAGAGTGGTAATCCATACGCTGATTTATAGGGTTTTAAGAAAGTCAATAGGTTTGTCTGTGGCTGTTACTAACTGGGGTTTAGTTCATTCATCAGGTTGACCTCAACTGAAATTGAAATGACCTCCTATTTCTGAGCAGCACAGCAGACATCCCCCTCTCCCACTAGACATGTAGCATGTGCTGTGGATGGTCCATTTTCTGTCTCACGTCGCATCACGCAGCAGACACTTGAGGCTCAGAAAAGGTTTTCTCAACCCTGAAGGAGAGAAATGCGTAAAGAGGCAGTGAGCACTGGGAATGAAAAACCCTTGAACCTCTGACAGGTGGATTAATTGGTTTACTCAATATTATTTCACAAGGGACTTCTCAAAACAATTTCAGGCATTAGAATGTCTTGAGAACGTGTCGCCAACCCGAGAGGCAGAGTAATCTAGTTGATATCTAAAAATAAATTCTGTAATATGGACCAACGAAGGACAGAGTAATACTGAGTACCTCTCTGTCATTTCACCGGCAATTATGAATGATATTTCCGCTTGTTGTTTTTGTCATTTGCTGTTTGCGCTGTTACGACAACAACAACTGGAGGATCATTAGCCTGCCACGGAGAGGCTTTTTTATACCACGGCTGTTAACTTGATTTATCCAATGGCATTTTACCAACATGAAGGGGGAGACTTAAGTAGTACAGGTCCTCATTTCCTAGATCTATGGTTCCCATGTAGACACACACACACACACAACACACACACACACTCATGTGTGCTGCAGGGATAGTATCCAGCTGGCCTATTTATCATTAGCTACACTCACTGTGGTGGCCCCCCTGCTAATGCTAGCCTTGCCTTTTCTGCACCCAGTATTAAGTGGAGAGTCCCCCTGTTAGTGCAGGGCTTTGATTAATTGGTAGTTTAGATGGTGGGGAACAGCTTCCACGGATAATACCAGACTGTACCTACACCTGCAGACGCATTGTTTAGCAACATCCTGACAGCACTGGTTCTGAACAAAGACCCCATTATCTGCTCCCAAATAGACCTTTAAGCTAATAAGTGTTGTGTGTGTACATGAATGTGCATCCTTGTGTGTTTGTGTGACTACATATACTGCTGTGAGATTACCTGCATCTGTGCCTTCACGGCAGAGTTTGTTGAACTAAACCAACATTAGGAGCTTGCATTTTAATGAAGCTCCACATTTAATGATCTTCAGTTCTTACTTATAGTTAAAACACTCAGCCTTCACTTGAAATTTCCTCTTTTACTCAACTACCTCATTTCACCTTGTTGCTTAGCAATAACATGCAGCTCACAAAATCACAGGCTGTGTAGTGATAAGTCACTAATGGCGTCTATTCAGGCTAAATTTAGACAGTGAAAGTATGGAAAATGCCATCCAAGAGGAATATCAGGAGACACAGATTACCTTATTTTCATGTAAAAGATTATGTACTCTACTTTCCTGCAAATATTTTGTGATCACAATGCTGATTCGATTTATGATATCCCTGATTTTTCTTTCCATGTCTCTTTCTCTCATTTTAGGAATCTTCATACTCATTTGCACTGAAATGCCTTATCAGCCTTTCCACTGTTATATTGCTTGGTCTTATAATAATGTACCATGCCCGGGAAATCCAGGTGAGTATTAGGAAAAATAATTATACCACTTTATTCATGTGGTAAACAGCTTTTTGTTTCAGGATGGAGAAAATTATGAGCTCAATGTTGATAGTGTTTTTTTCTGAATTGGCAGTTGGGGGTTCACTAAGTGTGCATTTGTGAAGACTTTGTGTTGTATATATCTAACCGGAGGAATATGCAGAAATAGGTACTAATGTTCTGTTTTCTATGCAGTACGTCTCAATGTGGTTACTTATTATCAGTGCAAAGTGTAGAACAATGGACTTCTTCATTAAAGGCTGATTGTATGAGACTTCCCTGATCTAATGCTATCTTATGATGACCTGCTTGGTTTTAAACTAAATTACACCCTAAATTAAGTTTGTTTCTAATCTCTAACCTGAGTAGTCTTACTGAATTTAAATAAAATCAAATGTATGAATCTTGTGGAAGAGGAGGTACCAAATGCAAAATTGTTTTTGCCCCTGATTTGATGTAATTCAACATGACGTATTCAGATCACAACTCCAATTTCAAACAAAATGTGAGGGTTTGATTTAAATCTTGTTTGTCTCACAAGCTTGATTTCAACCCCCAACACTTTGACGGTGTTTGGGGACAAAGAGGATGGAAATGTGCTCGAGATGCCAAACTTCAGAAGTGACATAAAAAGAAGACCCTGGGAAATAAGTCCTTAATACTGCTCTGTTTCTCTGCAGCTGTTCATGGTGGACAATGGTGCAGACGATTGGAGGATAGCCATGACTTATGAGCGAATCTTCTTCATCGTGCTGGAGCTTCTGGTGTGTGCCATCCATCCCATCCCAGGCCAGTATGTCTTCACTTGGACAGCACGGTTGGCCTTTACCTACACGCCGTCGGTGGCAGATGCGGACGTGGACATCATCCTCTCCATCCCCATGTTCCTGAGACTGTACCTGATAGGCAGGGTCATGTTACTCCACAGTAAGCTGTTTACGGACGCTTCCTCGCGGAGCATCGGCGCCCTCAATAAGATCAACTTCAACACACGCTTTGTCATGAAGACCCTCATGACCATCTGTCCAGGAACTGTTCTGCTGGTGTTCAGTATATCCTCCTGGATCATTGCTGCATGGACTGTGCGCGTCTGTGAGAGGTAAACACAGGGTTGTGAATAATGGACACTTTTGAAGAGCAAAATGGCTGATGCACCATCATGCTATTGTGGATTACTAGTACCCTTTTCAACTTCACTCTTGGCTTCTCAGTGTTTTCTTGTTTTCAGTCGCTCATCTGCACTGGTTCACAAAAATGTGTGGAGACATCATAATAGCTTACATAGATATTGTACACATGTACAGCCAGGTAGGGCGCGTTAAACACCATAATTTCAGTGGCTCAGCAATCGTTGCAGACTCCCAAGTCCCCGGTTTTATTGCTATTTCACAGGGCTTGTCCATAATTCATGAGTCTAATTGTTTGTTTGCTGAATGGTTTGTTTTGGTAATGCAGAGCAGCCCCCAGGATCCCCTAACCCGTTTTCCCCCTAAAACTGCACATCGGGCTTCGTCTCAAGGGGGCAGCAACGATTCTCACTGAAAGTGAAAGAGGCAGGAAAAAATGAAGGCTCTTTTACAATTTGCATTTGCATAGGGAAATGAGACGCTAATGCCAGCTTTGATGTTTTCAAGTTGTGCAGTTGGAGTAGAAGTGGAGGGATGACGACTTTAGTCTTGTGGGTGGAAAGTGAGAGATGTATAGCAGAAGTTCCTGACAGACACAGCGTGATCCTGCACACTGTAAGGTCTAAAATCAGCTCAGATGAAGAAATGACTGCAGATGCTCAGAAACCTCCCGCAGCTCACCTCCCCTGCTTTTACTAAGTACCTCCCTCCCTACCCCTACCTCCCCCTTCTCTTAACTACCCCCCTGTGTTAACACCTGTCACTAACTTTAACCCCTGCACGCCTGACCCTGGATCTTCTCAGACTCTCGGCACCTCCAGCTGTTTGATGGTGGGTTTAAACTTTGCCGGGTGAACCAGCTGTTAAAGGAGCTGATGACGTTTGACTCAAGCTTCTCTGGATCACAGAGAGGACAGTGAGGCGTCACTTTAACTTGATGTTGGTACATAATCAAATCAACACAGGGTTCAGTTTGTACACCGCTAGTAAGGCCTGAGATAGATCATAACACGTCCAAGAACTCCATGGCTACTGCTTCATACTCATCCACTCTCCCTCTTTATTACTACCAATTCAAAACTAAGGACAAAGTATTAACATCAGGGAAAATTCCTAATTTCCTCCCTTACCAAGACACATAGGAGAAGATTGACACCACTATATGTTATGTTTCTATCATTATAAAGAAGGCTCTGACAGAATTCACAGAACGACTTGTTATCAACCTCCTTCCCCCAATAAGCTAACTGGCCCTTTGCGCCAGTAAAATTTGGCTACAATCTATGCCACTCTCATGACTTTACCATAAAACATGAGAAAACTCAATGAGAAAAAGTAACATTGTGATCATTTTAAATTTGACTACTTTAACGTGTTCAGCCGAATTCTCCCTGATTTTCCCTAAAATGATAACAGACTCTCACCTAATTGTCTCTGTCTCGCTATTTGCAAAGAGTCTTAATCATGTTGATATCCTATCATTAACTATTTCTATTGATCTATGATGTTTTCTGCTATTGATTCTTCTCACACGTCAGTCTTTTTAATAACACACTCCTGTACGGAAGTTTCATCATGTAAGTTTCCCTCCACAACCAAATGATATTACAGGGACATTTATTAAATACATGAACATGCTGAACCCCTCCAGCCTGCGCTCCAGTGCCAGAGAGGTGCACAGTGGGACATACAGGTTTATAAATTGGCGCTCATTTATATCGATTTGTAACGGGATCTGGCACAGACAGGCAACATAAACTTAACCCCTCAGAGCACAGCATAGTGCAAGAGCAGCAATTTGCATTAAGTTTGATCTGCAGTAGATTTAAAACCAGATAAATAAGATCTATCATACTTTTGCATATGAAATCTTGGGAGTTACACTTTCATATTATATTTTCAACATGTCCCAGAGCTGTTTCCCTCTGCTAATGAGTTTGCAAAATCTGGTATAAAGGGTAAACAACAAAAACATAAAAATTCAGATTGCAGCTGTTCACTTCGCTTCCTATGTTCAATACGTCATCACGTTTTTTACATTTATACTTTTGAGGGATATAGCCTCTGTATATTGGGCATGTGCTGAAAGTACTTGGCCAATGGCACCCCTCCAAACAATTTTTGCACCATTATGTAAAGATGTTTGTTTCTGGTTAACTGGTTACATTTTATTATCATACAAAAACAAGAGTGGTTTCAATCTTCTCCTCTAACTATGAGTAAGGAGACAATTCCATAATGTACACTATATGATAAGAAGTACACTGGCTTGGTATTGAGAATTTTGTAAGCAGGGCTTTGAATCTCTGAAAAATAACCACAGAGTCTGTGACACAATCTGAGTTTACTGACACTCTGTGACACACACGGTCCATGAGCGGTGCATGCTGTTAGTGTTTTGGTTTCAGTTGCAGAATAACATGTTGAGTTCCAATGGGTGAATGATTTGTGAATGTATGTCTTAGTCTGTTTCTACAAACTGGTGCAAGTGTGCACATGAAGGTGTGCGTGCGTGTGTGCGCATGTGTGCGTGTTTGTATAATGTTTTGTTGTACTTTCTATTTCCCCACTATGCTGCTCCATAGGGATACCATGTGAGTCCTCGTTCTCTAGCCGTGGAAAACAAAAGAACAACTTATCATTCTGCACTGAGCTGGCGCCACTACTGCCCTGAGTGGGGTTTGAGGGTGGGGTGGTAGTTGGGAAAAGGGGCAACTCCTCTAAAACAATTAACCTTTGACTATTTGCACTCTTAGTACGGCAAAGAAGCAGTAGGTAGGCCCTTTAGTTGGCATGCAAGTGGCACCACCCTTCCGCTGAGAAAACAGGCTTTAAGTGGCTATAGGAGCACAGCAGACACCAACGCTGTGAGCAGCACTTTGAAGCAAGCGTCTCTTTGCTAACATATTGCGTGTTAGGCTGGTGAGGGCTGGAGGAGGAGATGGAGGAGGTGAAAGGGGAGGAGGAAGGGGAAATTTGTGCTAAAATGGAGCAGCTCCTTCAAGTCACCTTCATGAACAAGCCAGAGGGCGATTTGTCTTCTCTCATTCTCTCTCTCTCTCTCTCTTTCTGTCCTTATGCAATTGTTATAGATCCATATTACACAAAAAGACTTTTTCGCAGCAACTCCAAAGATTTGTCAAGGAGCAAAAGCCTTTCTGTTCTTTGTGTTCACACATTACCATCCCATTATGTGTCTCCCTTCACCAAATTAATTGAACAGTGGTGTAATGGTTTGTCTCAGACTTTTGTTGCTTCTACCCCAAAGAATTTTCCCTGGCAGTCAAGACAGTTTGCCTGAGTGAGCCTGGATATGCAAGGAAAAGACAAATAGCGAGTCAGACTGTGTACTCTGCAGTGTAATATTGGTCTGGGATGCTTCTTCATATCTGGCACAGCAGGACTTTGAACATGAACTATATATGAGTAGTCTTACCCAGTGCAAAGCTAGGCAGGGAAAGGAGGGCATCATTTTCCATTGTTGCACTGATTCTTGACTCAGAGCAGTGCCACTACTTTTTGTTTACACCCATGAAGTGAAGTCACCCCACACCCTTTTGTCCCCTCCCCATGTAAACATCCAAACAGCATGCAGGTTTTCATGTTTACTCAATCCCATCATTTGAAGTGAAAGAATAACAATTAAAGGGATAAAGAAGAGGCGCTTGTTTTCCAAAGTGCTGTTTGGGTTTTTTTTTCCAAATCTTTTGTTATACGTGCCATTACACTGTCACATTGACGCCCTTCTGAGTCAATCAAAAGGCAGTGCGGTGTGAGATTGGACGAGCACGGAGTTAACCTGGAAAATGCCTAGATGGGGGGAATGAAAGACACACAACCAGAGGGGAAAGAGAGGGATGGAGGTGTGGAGAAAGAAGTGGAGATGTAAGGAATGGTAATGTTACAGTACATGGATTCAACGCTGGTCACTGGCCCTGTCTCTCTATGTTCTTGATACGGACCATCTTCAGAGCTAACCTACCTTAACTAAGCTCCTTAACTAAGCTCCTTTGGCTTCTCCCTCACAACCACAAGGCTCCTACCCTCTCTCTTACTCCTGACTGATCCTTTGCAGATCTCTTACTGTAACCCATCTAACGTGGCATGCTTTGCAGTTTTTCCTTATCACTCCCCACTTCTGATTCCCTGTCTCTTTGCCTTCCCTGATCCATAACAAGCAGGCCAAATCTCTCATATACACACCTGCATGTATGCCATGCCTGCATCTCTGGGTCCTCACTCCCTTTTCTCTTTTACCTGTTATCTAACTCTCTTCTTTCCCTGTTCTAACTCTGTTATCTGTAACAAAAAGCTCTATTCTGGGGCGGTGTGAGACCGCTGTTTCTTACCTCCCTGTGAGGATCTGTAGGCTATGTAAAGAGAAAAGCTCACAGAAAGTTTAGCTGACTTTCCCTCAGCGAGTAGAACCGGATTATAAGGCTTGAGTTACCAGTCAGCTACACCTACACCCAAGGTCTGACATTGAGATTGTGTCATCGCTTAGCCACAGGATACAAACAGTACCAGCCAAGAACAGACTGTCCAAATGTCCAACCAGGAAACTCACACCAGTGCAACCTGAACTTCCACACACCAGCCACAGGTTAACATGAAATATTCAGCAAGATCTGACATCTCTACAAGCAACTTTGCAAATCTAAGACACTAATTTAATAAAGAGGGTTGCTCTCTTTAGTTTGTTGGATTTGATTTGATTTGAGAATGCGAGGCAACAAAGATGTCCTCCTGTTCTCCTGGGTAACTGATGGGAACAATGTTGATATAACTGCACAAATCTTAAGGCTGGCGTCAGTCAGCTGAGTCAGCTCGCCTCTTGATTGGCTCTTGTTCCAGCACATGTGACGTTATACATAGTGCTTGATCAGCTCCTCTCGTAGAACTCCACACACTACAGGATTTCTACTTGCAAAGATTAAACATGTTCATTATCTACAATTTCTGCTTCCAAGACCTTCAGAGCAGATCCGACTGGACAAAATTGTTGTAAATACATCCCACACTACAAGAGAATCGGACGCAATATCATTACACACAATTGACCATTGGGCCTTTGTTAGTCTCGTTGGTAAGGGGCAGGTTAGAACAAAATTCAGCCCGATTATTGTGTAGTGTGTAACCACTTTTGGACACACTCTAGGAACACTGATTCAAAGGTGGGACAATGCACCTAACAGTGAAAACAAAGGATCACAAAGTAAACAACCCCAAATGCTGTACTCTGCATTTTCTCTCTAATCTACCGTTCCTTCATTCTGAATCATTCACAAGTTTATCTGTAACAAAAGCGTCTCCTCTGTGGAGACAGATGGATTCAATGCAAATTGTTTCAACTTCAAGGACAGGTGGATATGCCACGGTTTGATGACTTCATTTGATAAGGAGTTTTTAATACAATGCACGCTCTACAGGCATATTATTGATCGCAGCCCGTGGCAAAGTCACACAGCAAAGCATGATTGCATAACAGAGAACGTGGAAGTTGTTATCAGCCAAGATACGATCTGAACGGAAGATCATGAGCTGAACCCATGCTCGCCTTTGTTGCAGGATAGAGAGTGGTAGCTTGAAGTCAAAGGTTCTCTCAGATGTTTTTCCTATTTCTTTTTCTCGGGCTCTGAAAGCGAAATACACATCAGGTTTCAAGTCGAATAACGTCGTGTTTTCTGTTGGGTTGTCACGTTCATGAATGTTCAGTTGGAAAAATCATGTCTTCTTTAAGACAAACTAGCAGTGGTGCCTGTTTCTTACCAATTTGTTATGAACAAAAGTCTCAGGTAGCTGCTGGTGTAAAGATAAACAAGTCCTGTTGGAAATAGTCCTACCAAATCCTATGAAAGAGCGGGCTTTCTTGCTTCAAAACTGATTTCTGACACCAGTTTGGTCAAGCTTATACTTGGATGTCTCTCAGCTGAAACTCTCTCTTTGTCTCCAGATATGTTTGCGAGAGATTTGTTTTGGAAATAGATTATAGGTATAATTTCTAAGCATATTATGTCAATGCTACTTAACCGCTGTGGCATTTTGGCGGTCTAAAGTTTGGGCTTTGTAACCCTGAAATGTTATCAGTGCATCCCTTTAGCTTGAGTAAATTCTTTTACCTATTCATACGATACAGCTTTGATGGGACACCAAATACTCTGTCTTGAGAGCATCATGGCTGTAGGTAATACTTCTTAGCCAAATCAGCCCTTTGTTTCCTCTAAAATTTTAAAGTGCCTTTGCAAAACAATTCACAAAACACACTCTTCTCATTCCTAAATAATGTGATCAGTGTTTCCTATACAAACACATCCTACCTCAGCCCAAGCATAGTGTCAACTGTTTTTACATTTTTAGAATCCGGATTAATTTGTGTTTTGTGTTTTATTATTTATTTAGTTAATTTTGTGAAATGGGTAAAATGGGATTTTAGCTTTTGTTGTCACAACACTTATGGACCCATTTGTCAGGATCAGTGGCTGATAGGGTCATTCTTTAATCCATAACACTGTATGTTCTGAAACACTTGAGCTGATTTCATAACTCTGCAGAACTTAAGTTTACGGTGAGAATTCAGAAATATGACAACAACCAGATGATGTATAGATGATGTCATCAGTTTTAATTCAGTGTTTTAAGCCTTTTAATTCATCCTTATGAATGGAGCAAAAAGCTGCATCTGTTGCAAAAATGTTCATGAATATTTTTTGATGACAGTCTGTGAACAGGACTAAGATCATAATTTGAGATTAATAATTTAGACCAGTAATTCCCCACCTGTGGGTCGTGACCAGCTGCTGGGCTGCAAAGGTATTGCAAGTAGACTGTCAAATCATTTCCAAGTATGTTTTTTTGGGGGGTAATTATATAAAGATACAGATTAATAGAATAATGTTTCAATGATGAAAACTCAGTTAGGTTCCAAAGGAACGAAATGTAAAAATATTTATATCTTTTTTAATGAAGGGCTTGGAGAAGGCATTGTATAGCTTCCATATGTATGGGATCTGACCCATAGACTGTATAATGAGTGGACGCCTTGACAGTTGGCCCTCACTGAGGTTTCCACAAAAGCAGCTCCCCCTGATGACTGGCTGCAATATAGGTCAAAATCTCTGTCTCTTAATGCATTCAAGATGAGAGACGGTAAAATTTTAAAAATGATTAACTTCAAAGGAAAATGAAGAAAATGTGTTTTTTGCTTTTTTGTTACCAGTTCAACCCAAATTAACTACTGCGCAGACTCCTGCAGCACAACAGCGGATCCAGTAATGCAGTTCTTTTGGCTCCAAAACTGTGCAACAGTAAATTGCGGAGCCATGCTGTCCATTCTATGTAAAGTCTATGGTTGGGACCCCAAAAGGTGGGCCAGAACACATTTTTGAGACTTATACGGGGGCCCTGAGTTGGTCAAGGTTAGGGACCACTGATTTCAACCATCCTTCGTCACACTCTGTTCCTGGCATCTTATATTACACATGCACTCCTGAAGGTGATCAGAGAGAAGAGGAGGGAGGGGGAGAGAAAGGTCCTTCAGCATGTACCTCCTTGATGCATCGACTAAGGAGTGATGTCTCATGTTAAATATGAACTTTCAAAGTCATGTGTAGCTGGCTGCTACTGATGTCATACTGCACTCTTTGTTTTAGGTTAGCATGAAATTCTGTGTCATTTCCAGTGTGAGTTGTGTTATTTGGGCTTTTTATAAAATAAGTTGCTGATGAGTATTGGCAAAAGGTCTGATATTTACAGAAAGGAGAAAAGATGAAGATGGGGTAGGACACCACACTGCGTATTAAGGGAGGAGAAGTGTCAATCAGGCAAAAAAAAGATAAACATAATGTCTCCTAAGTTATACTCCAACCAGTTACCCATGAATATTGAATCAAACATCTGATAAGAGACAGATTCAATGAAATCTCATTATAAATGAGCTTCTCCTAAAGATGCATCTCACATCATTGAACATCATGCCTCTTTACAAGATCAAATTCAAATCACTTGCCTTTAGAGCAGGCATTTTGTAAGCAACCTGAACGTGGGCAGAGATTAGTAAGACAACAGGCAATCTCACAGGTTCTAATGAGCAATTTCTACCTTCAAGCCAAGCTTGGATTTGTGGGCAGAGGAGCAGGTATTTTGTGTGCTGTGCTGAGTGCCGAGTATACTAGGGAGACTGGGCACATAAAAGAAATACTTAGTTGTCAGTGAAGAAGGTGGAGTAGTTGTGGTGTTGGTGTTTCAAAGTATTTTTTATCCCTTGAAGATTTGATACCAAGAGCTTGTAGCGAAATAAACCAAAACTCAGCAAGTTGTATGAAGCAGTTTTTTTTTAAGAATTACACAGGGATTAGAGTTAGCTCGTTCGCCGTTTTAGCACAGGTTTGGTAACAAGGCCTTTTGAGACTGGCATACCAAAAGGCATGGTTGATTTATTTTTGGACATATCTCCAGCTAGCTCAAAGAAACCTCTGTAATAGGATACTTAGTATCTGATAACCTCAGATACATGACCACACTCCAGCTCTGAAACATTGAGATTAAGAGCTTTAGGAACTGAGCTTTCTGTCAGGTGGATTTGTAGATTAAGACAGGAAGACTTGTGGGAAAAAAAAGGCGACTTCAGTGCTTTGAATATGAAAGTTTGTAGGAATAGAAGTGACACAAGGCTTATGTTAGCTTAGGTCTTTTGATGTACTTTTTGTACTGGAGTAACCTGCAGGAAATCTTATTTAACATTCCACCCTGTAAGTCCTCATACAACATCTTTGAAATGGATGAGATTCACAAACACGCTGGATCAATTCTGGCAACAGAGGCCTGGATTTTGCCTTGCTGCAATATCTGCAAGTCAGCAAACCTTAGCAGCTCTTTACTTTTGGATTCATAACTTTGTTGCTCCACAGAAATGCACAATGACCAGTTTATTAATGCACTGAAACCACATTGCCATTGGTGCAACAAAATCACTTCATTCTTTGCAACAAATACAGTTCAACAGGGAGAGACATGGTAGGAAAGGCTTATCAAATCTCACTGTATCAAAAGCTGATGGTGAGTTTCCTCAAAGCCTTTGCTGTGGCTCATGTTTGTTCACGTTGAATGGCTGAAGTTCACTTCGAGGACACACACGAAGAACATCACATCTTCATGTTTGATTAGTGGATGAGAGCTTTTTGTGACACTGAGTCCTTGATTTGTCAAGTGTGCTTAAGAACTCATTGACCAAAGTTAAACTCAGGCACAAAGCCAAGAGATGGAGATGGCTTTCAATGCTAATTTATGTCCTTTACATACATGCTTAAATTTAATGAAGTGGACATGAAGGTGCGAGAAGTCTTGAAATTGAAAACTTTAAATGAATCAAAGTGTTTGAATCAAGCTGTCAGGACACTTTTTTCCTTAACAGATGTGTATTTAACAAAGTCAGCAAGCACTTTGTTACTGAAAAGTGACATTACCCAGATGGGCTTTGAAACGTGCTTGAAATATGTTAGTCGAAGAAACATTAAACCATATCTTAAAGTGATGCTTTGAGGACAGTGCTAACATAAGCATGCTAACACACAATGATGCAATGATGATGCCAACAAGCTGATGTTAGCATCTTTGTGTTCCCGTTTTTATTTGACTCGTGCTAGGGTATGTTAGCTAAACACACTGCTGATGGAAATGTAACTAATTTTTCACTTAAAAGGGACTGTGATGGTTTTTTTACGTGATCTTGAAAAAATCTGATGTCCAGATATATGTCTGATCATAATCCACATTTTAAAATGAGATTGTCAGCACTAAAATATGTTATTTCTAAATAATAATTTCTAGCTTCCTGATCGGGTCGAGCTGGTCCAGATTGATTGATGACATGTCAAAGTCTCTATCATCGCACGACACCGGCTGACCAAGTTTAGCAGTGAGAAGAAGGATCTGTGTTTTTTTCAGCTGAAAACTATTTCTGTTATTAATTTAGTAGTAACAGTGGAAACAGGAGCTGGGCTGTCTGACAGAAAAGAACAGAAGAGCAGAAGAAAGCTTAATAGGAGTGTGATAGAGCACAGGCTAGAGGCTAAAACACAGGTTCAGCTGTTTGTGGAAATGTTCATTCCAACCCACATGCGGCCATTATATTGCAGTGACCTATTCAATTAAATGAAAAGCCAGGTTACGTTTGCTCTGACTGGTAGATGAGCACTGGTGGGACATAACCAGGATTCATGGACGTTACAAGTGATAGATATGTCTCAGAGCACTGGGCTGTGAGTAACAGTAAATGTCGCCGGCCACCAAACTACGGTACAAACTCATTAAATTTGCCTGTTGTCACATTTCAAACATGGCCACGTAACTGTAGATAAATACATTACCTTGTTGTGTTGCATCTGGTAAAAAGTTATCTTGAACACAGAAAAGTAGTGTCAAAAGAAAATCCAGTCTCCTTTTACTTTCACTTTCATAACAAATACCTCAAGACAGTTTGCGCAAGTCCTCTGGCCGACGGAGCTGCTGCAATCCACTTTATATGGATTCTCCTCACAGTCACTTTAATGATGAACCACAGTAGTAAGACACAAAAGAATACGCATGGATATTTGACTTAGTTCCTCAGTTAAAAAAAAATAAAAGGTGTAATCATCGTCCTCACAGTTCATCCCAGGAGCAAGCCTGATGTTCAGATAGTTCAGTCCATAAGAAATGGGTTAGACTAACAGGAAGGTGTCCCTTAAACAATGAAAAATAACTTTCTACTCCTTTTCAATTAGACATCATCATCAATTCTGTCTAATGTTCTACACAGTCAATAATTTGTTAATGAGAAGAAATGTCTGTTCAGCCTAACAGAACTTGGTTTGGTTTTTGTTTTTATTTATGTTTGGTTAAGTTTTTTTTCCATGTTTCCTTTAACTTTAACATTTTAATATGCTCATCATATAACTGCTACAGCCCACTTGGAGTGTCCCGCTTCTGCTGCTGACTTGCTTGCTCTGCATATTGGCTGCGCTTGTAAAAACACTGTTTCGTCTGCAGTTTTTTAATTAGGTCATCATCACTTTGAGTTTAATCTGCTCATGTTTACTGCAACTAACACTCTCCCCGAGGAGCATCGCAACATATTTGCCCCAGAAGTAATCTCAAGCAGCACTCAAATTCATTAAGATCAACAAGACTGGAACTTGTTGATTATTTTTTTTAATCATTTATCTTTGTTGATGTGTTACTGAAATGCAGGAAAATGAAAGGAAATGCTGTCGTTAGCAAGCAATAGCTGCAGAATAAGAAGTGGTCTTTTACATTAGGGCATCACAGGGACAGGAGCGATATATGGGTGTGTGTGTGTGTGTGTGTGTGTGTGGCAGGGGTACGCTTGACTCGATTTGATCCATCATTTTGAGTGTTTGTTCAGAGGTTGTATTGTCAACTTTGTATTTCTGCTCGTCATATGAATCATTAGCTCATCCATACACAGCTGAACTATTAAATGCCTAAAATTAGTGTCAGTGGAGCTGTTGTACTTCAATATAACGTTTACTTCAGGGCTGTATCCAACTTATGCATTTATTGTTGCTCATTTTAAGAAGAAAACAAGAAAGTGGACTTAGAGAGGCTGTTGGAAGCTGTTAGTTTTGACCTGTCTGCTGGCATATGAGCGGTATAGTAGATTCTGCTTAATGTGTGTATCACACTGCTCTCCCTCCTCTTACCAACCATAGAGGCAACGATTTAGAGCTCATTTAGATGTAAATTTAAGCATTATTTCACTGGATAAATAGCATCATCTCTGTAATATTAGACTAAGTGATTTCAGAGAAAGCTTTCACTGCAGAGTGTCTGTCAGGAAGGATTTTACAGCGGGGGATAAAACTGTCTGCTCTGGACACTATATACCTCTTGTCCTGGAATAGGTTGAAAGTGGTGCCAGCTCTTTTCCATGCTATTCCAAAACTCGACACAGTATATTGAGAGCCTTAAAATGCTATCGATTAGCTCCCCGTTCTTCAGCCTCTGTCTCTATTCCCCTTATTGCTGTCTTCTGCTCTTTTTCAGCTGAGAATTATCGAAAATATGTGTGCGTGGAGAATATAGTGCCACATCCACCATTAGGAAAGCAGACCATAAAAGAGAAAGTATCTGTAAAAGGTTTAATCGCTGAAAAAACGATGCCTTCTGCATTTTTGTCAGGCGTATTTATGAGGAATATTTACAACAGAGGGGAGGGCGATGCTGTAGATTGGATTAGTGTGCCAAGAGGTGCAGCCAATCCCTATCTGCCTGCCTTTAAGACATGACTCACTCTCTGCAAGCCTTGATGACAAGATGAATGAAATTAACATACTAGTCACTTGTAATTACAATATTTAGCCAGCTGATCAAGTTTAGCCCCCTGGCAGCTATCAAAGGGCAGCTGCTGCAGTGTTGAGATGCAGGTAAAAGAGACAGGGGTGTCAAATTCAATGAGCTTCTTCCTTTGTTACTCCTTCAATCCTGCCCTGCTGTTTACAAATGAAGGCCCATCCGAGAAGACGTATGATGCCCCTCCGCCTGATAGTGCTGCAGTATCTGTCACAGGTGGTTTTCATCTCAAAAAGAGAACCCCAGGTTTTTCCCCATTGCCCCACCCTCCCCCCTACGCCCCCGCTCTCAATATACTGGCTTTGAAACATGCATGATGCAGACATCTTCTTTATTCCTGCATGGTGTTGTACAGACTGCTTCTCTGCATGTCATTGAAGAGGCTTGAATCCCACTGAACGCACACTTTTTGTCTCAGGAAAAAGAAGTGCTCGGTTATTTTTCCCACTGACTTTGAGCATGAATAGAAACTCCAGAGTGAGAGCTTTAAGAACTGCAGAAGGCATGATTAGTTTGATTTATGGTATTCGATGTCAATGAACTGTCTTGGAGGAAGAAGAGGAGGAGGAGGAAGATGAGTTGGCATTTGTAAAAATCAGGGTTTTATTCCTGCATTTGGAAAGAAAATTTACAATCTAGTCTACATGTTGGGTCACCGCTGAGTAGTTTGAAGTTTTAGGTCATTACTGATTGGCCCTGTCAGAACCCCCTTTGGAAAAGCACGAACAAACTCCCAAGAAATAAGCCTGTCTGTGGTGTCTTATCACAAGAATCCTTGCAAGATGTTGTCTCAAAGTGTTTAATGAATCTTTGATTTTAACTCCAAAATTAAATTTTATCTGATCTCCTCCTAGACAGCCCATTGGGAATAATGAGGCCAGCTGAATGGGGGTGGGTGGATGAGGCAGATTTGCTTCTGTGATGGACTTTTTGTCTTTGTATAAAAAGGTATGGGAATGTCATCATCAATTCAGCTTTGTAGTGTGTCTGTTTTTCTTTTTTAAATATCTTTGCATAAGCACTGTGGGGCTTTGGACTGTCAATTCAAGCATGGCTGTCAGCTATTTTCAGCCAACATGTTTGAAGTGATGTTTTGCATTGCCAAACCTTTTAAGGGGGTCAGAATAAGCTCAGCGGAGGAAGATTTGCTGCAAACTGTGACCAATAAGCCAATTGTTAGTTTGGTTTAAAACAGCATTTTTGGATGCTGACATCACATTTGTCTGGTTGTCATATTCAAATCTAGTTTGACCTGTAGTATTCAGTCACTCGCAGCGACATGGTCCATCTTTTTGTCCTGGAAACATATTGTCCAAAAATGCAATTTCTATGCTAATGTGCTGGAAAGAGTGAGCGATTTGGCCTTAGATGTATTTTATAAAAAACACATTCCTTTCACCAAAGGGTTATTTGTATATTGACGGACACTGAACATGATGCTCAGTGGTTTTGCTCTCTCAGTTTGAAATCATTTCATCAATGTCCTTAAAAAACTGACACTATTTGCTTTGTTCTGCCTCCATGTCAGTCTAAGTTTCCCTCCCATTAAACATTTTCCTCCATTAAACTGTCTCCAAACAAAATAAAAAAGACAATTGAATTATAGTGTCTCTTGCAAATCCATGGAAATAACTCAATTTGTGTTCTCCAGAATTGACATTTATTTAACTGGCTTTACAAAACAGATACAGAACCTTGTGTCATGATTTTTTTTCCTCCTCCTCCTCGATTTTCTCCACCTCCACCTTCTCCACCCACCACCACCCAGTTTGGTTCACAAAGCTCCACGTCATCCTCCAGCATGCTCACCTTCAAGAAGCTGCATGCAGCTTGACTGACTATGTGTATCCCACCTCTACTTCTCCTCATGCTTCCAGGTATCACGACAAACAGGGAGTGACCAGTAACTTCCTGGGAGCCATGTGGCTCATCTCCATCACCTTCCTCTCCATTGGCTACGGGGACATGGTACCGAACACGTACTGCGGGAAAGGCGTGTGTCTGCTTACAGGGATTATGGTGGGTCACTTTTGCCATTACTCAAAAATACACCAGGGAACATTTGCAGTGGACAACTCTGACTGCTATAAAGTCTGAGCATGAACGGCTGCAAGAAGAAACACGACTTTGAGCTAACCCAGCCTGTTCCACCTAGTACACTGACCCAAATTAAACAGTTTGTTCTTGTACTTGTACAAAAAAATCTCACTTTATGGATATTTGTTTCTTCACAAATTGTTTCAGCAAAGAATTCACTGTTTTGAAAACCAGTACAACTGCATCGTCATCTCTTGGTGTCTTTGTATGACAGGGAGCTGGTTGCACTGCACTTGTGGTTGCAGTTGTGGCCAGGAAACTGGAACTGACCAAGGCTGAGAAGCACGTCCACAACTTCATGATGGACACACAACTCTGCAAACGAGTGAGTCTCATCTTACCACTGTTCCTGCATTAATGTAATTATTTATTGTTGTTCATCTGAGTTCAGGTACAGCGCTGCCCTGTCACACGATTTTTATTTGTTCTATGATGGAGCTTGTAACTCAAGTTACTTGAATGTTGATTCAATTTTCCCCATTGAAATGAAATGAAATGCCATTAATCTGTTCTTGACCTCCAGGAATCACTGCAACACTTTTTTTACATGTTTTTAATTAAAAAATATTTATAGATCATCATGTATTGTATAAAACAATATACTTTAAAATATGAATCTGAATCATGTTTGCTTAATTTTTTTCCTTTTCCACCACACTTTTCTCATTTTCATCTGCAGGTGTTTTCATTAAAAACCTGTCAGAATAATGGCCTATTCCATCCTCCCTTTCAAAATGTTTCTGAAATGAGCAAAACAAGAGTCACTAAATAGAGGCGTCGTGTGCCAAGTTTCAGCTTTTCCCGGGTGTTTCTTTTGAATAAAGTCTGAAAGTTCATACTAGTGGTGGGATATCTGAAGCTGGCTCATACCTTAACTCTCAACAGAGGAAAAAAATTGGCTGAGAAACAGCTCATATCATAGCTCATATCATAGCTCATATCATACAGTGGTACCTTCACTCAAAAGTGACGGTACCACTGTATGTTTACCTGTTTACGATTTCTACGACTAAAACTGGAGTATTAGCATGTGGTTCTGTAGCAGAAATAGAAGGTCAAATAGGAGGTCCAATAAGCTCACGAAGCAAAAGTGTTGATTTCCCCTTCATTGAGGTCATCTTATCATATATTTGTATTTTTATATTCATCGTGCACTAGTAGCAATTTGAAGGTCATTGGTTTACTGGGATTTGTTACTCTGATTAGCCTTTAAAGAAAACACAGCTTGGTTTCAAAAGTGCGACACAAATTACTCTGGCTTCCTTTCATTTAATATTTCATCATTCAACACATTCAATTTTACAAACAGTACAACATCACATGGACACCTTAAACAACCCTTTTCAATAAACTGCTGTATATCTTGGCTCACAGGTAAAGAACACAGCTGCCAATGTACTCAGGGAAACATGGCTCATCTACAAACACACTAAGTTGGTTAAGAAGATAGATCACGCCAAGGTGCGAAAACACCAGCGAAAGTTTCTCCAAGCCATTCACCAGTAAGTCCTGCTTCTTGTTTGTTTTTAACAGGAATATTACCAAGGCCTTTACCATCATCTCACAGAGGGGATCACTGGTAAACCAAAATGTCAGCGTGTTAATGAAAAATGTTCTTCTGCTGCACCTGACTCAGTTTTTTGCCAGTTGAATCAGATTCTGATGCATTTTAAGAAGCTACAACTAAGCGCTCTTTTTTCCTGCATCTTCTGAGTAACTCACCAAACTGCAACACTAACATTAGTCTACTTTATTCTCAATTTTGTGCTGTTAAACACACATTGATCCGTCATAAACAGCTATCAACTTGACATTTTCAGCAGATAGTTTATTGTTTTAAGTCCTGAACCTAGACTTTTTTTTCCACTGGATTTAGAATTAGTCATTTAAAGCTGGGAAATGGAGTCTATTCACCTTTTGTGGCTGATCTTCTCTGATAAAAGTGAAACTGCTTTATTTAGGATTTTAATGTTTTGAATACTGGGTTAGCTTGTATTTTTAGTCGAGTACTTCAAGAATCTCTCACAAGCAAATCAAGTTCAAGCAAACAAACAAGCCAGCTGCAGTTTGGCTAAAACCTGAACCGACATCAACCTGTAGCAGAGCATCAGAGAAACACTGACCGACTTTTTCAGTAGTTTTACTCATTTTAAAAATGGGGTCCTTGTGTGTGGGAACGAAGACACCTCTTGCTCATTCAGCTTCTGATATTAACATTTAAAGATACCATTGGAAACAGTGCATCCTGCCAGTATCTTGCTTCCCTTTTTCGCAGTGATGCAGGTAAAAAGTCTGAAGATTCAACTGACAATATGTGAGTCAAGTGAAGGAGTTTTTGACTTGAATTTCTGTTTAATGGACAAGTCCGAACAAGGATACTCACTTCATGTGATATTGATAACTTTGAGCTTTAATCCTTCTTAATATTCCCAATTAACTGATGAAATGAGAAGGTTTGGTAACATCACTCCAGCTTGTTACAGTATCCTCTGCTAGAGAACACGTGACTTTGATTCTTTCCAGCCTACACGTTAACTCTCACACAAGTACACACAAGTATACACAAGTATGCACAATCAAACACACGCACACACATACACACACACAAACACATACATACACAAACTACAGTCTAGCATAATGGTCCTTCCTTTCCCCTCCCCCTCCCCCTCTCCCTCCAAACCCTCTTTTTGACCCCGTGCTTACAGTGAGAAGTGTAATGGTTTCACTCGTTTCGTGAATGTTGTGGGGTTAAAACTATGTACTGTGTTCTGTCTTTGTTTTGCTCTATCACTGCAGAGCTCAGAAGTAAGTTGAGTCTTCTATGTATCCTCCTCCTACTGTTTCCTCAACATTCTCCTCCTCCTCCTCCTCCTCCTCTTCATGTCTGCGTTTGACATGCATGAAAAAAAAACGTGTGTTACAAAAAAAAGAAAGAAAGAAAGAAAATGCTGGATTGTTTTTGGTTTTTCTTTTTCTTCGGTGTTTCCATCGACTCCCTTCTCCCTCCCATCCCCCTTTGAATGGAATGAAACTAAAAATAAGCATCAACATTTTGCCACTGGTGTCACTAGTGGAGGGTTTGTTTGGAAAGAACGTGTGAAAGGAAAAGCATCTTGCACAGAATGAGCTTGGAGCTTGGGTGGCTCATAATCATCAACAACGTACTGCACAATGTTGCCCATGATTAATATAGCTGCTCTGGAGGCTATATTAACCTCATCCTACACTCCTGATGGTTTTGTGATGACATGCAAACACAAAAACATAGCTGTAGTTTTGTTTGGGTTTCACTGTTTCCTCTTATGACATTTATTTAGCTCTTTCCGTACTTAGATAAGATCAAAGGTCATGATCACAGCAGTTCAAAACAATTTTGCCAAATTTGCTAAACTTAAATAGTTCCAGTCACTGCGAGTCCCCACAAATTTATTTCTCCTCATCTTATTAAATCTCTTACTTGGCTTTTGGCCTGTAATTAAACTAAGTGCATAAAGCCTAACTAAATCCTGTTGTAGTTGCCCAGTCTTGTCATGCACGTTTTCAAAATCAATTCACTCTCCTCTTCTATTAAAATAGCTTTAGAACAGAAGGATAACAAATATGAAGGAAATGATACAAAAAGCAATGAGCATAAAAAACAGTGTGTACATATAAAAAAGTGAACGACAATGACGCAAACAAACAAAAACTTTGGGCAGGGAAACTTTGAGGGTCTGTCAGCACAACTGTCAACATGACTGAAGACGATTGTCATGACCTTCTTGATCCTGTCAGCAGGGAGAGCTCTTAAAATTTGGCTTCAAAATCAGCGAGCGCTGATAGCAACCGTTTTAATATTTCAGTCTCAGATGCCGCAGGCTGGTGATCTACAGCTGACTCATTTACAAGCTTAAGCATGTACAGGAGTAATAAGGCCAAAGGAGCTGCAGGATCGATGCTGCGCCTTTTGCCCTTAGAACAAACGCAAAACTTAACAATCCAATGTTAAATATCCCTCTGGTCTGAACAGCTCTTGACCAAACAAATTTAGATGGGTCAAAGAGAAAGTTGGTCAGTTAGTAGTTTGACCCATGTAAGAACTATTGGCCATGCAGGAGACAGGCTTTAAGTCTTCATTGCTGCAAGTTTTGGCTTCACTTTTGGAAAACAACTGACTTTTTTTTTACGGTGGCATTGGCAAGAACACATGTTACCTGTGTCAGAAGCAGCATCCCCCGATAAGAGAAAGACCTCCAGAGGTCTCCAACAGGGGGTCTGTGGCCCTTAGGAGGTCCACAGAGGTACTGCTGAGGGTCGATGACATTTTTGATTGATTAGGCTATTTTTATAATTTCATATCTGATAAAAAGTTTGTTTATGCATGGCAGTGGGGTTTATTATAAAAGTGCCAATCTGAATAGCTTCTATGCTTGATAGTCATACAGTTGACACTGTCGATACTGACATTGGTATTAGTTGACAAGATATGTTTATGGATGGCAGTGGCTCCTACTCAATGTACCTTTCAAACAAACCTGCGTATAAGTGTTATTTGAATAGTTTAGCATTGAATGCACAATAACAAGGCACTTTTTTTACGAAAGGTACAAGGCCTAGTTCGCTGGGGGGTCCTTCTTTGGTCCGAAAAACGTTGAACACCCCTGCTTTATTCTATACAATATAATGAGAAACTGCTGAGAATTACTGCTTTGCATCTGGAAATAAAAAATTCAGAGTCAAGAGTCAATTTTCAGTGCAAAAAAGGCCAGCACAAAACAGTTTTTTATTTTCCAAAAAGCTGCCCCAAAGTCAGGTGTTTAACGCCAAAACATCCACCAACAAAGGCAACAAAACCATGGAAGGACGAAAAACACCACAGAGTGGGTTGACACTTTCAATACATTTGTTCTCCTAATAATGTGTTACACTAATAAGTCACGCTTGTAGCATTTGGCCCTCATTCTTGGACAGCCATAAGGGATGACAAAGCCGAGCAAACAGACACATACAGGCTGAAGCGGCTTCCCGCAGAGATAGGGCCGTAAGCGAGCAGTCTCACTCTGCTCTGATATACTGATTTGCACATGAATAAATGCCCTTGAATGTCATCCTGCCTCATAATTTGCCGAACAGGGAACTTCTTCCTCTCTAACATCCAGATGATGGCTGTGTGATGCCACCGCTAACAATGACACATTATTCATATCAGCGTTAGCAGTTCTAGTGCTGCCATAATGTATTTGATTTGAGATAAAGAGGCACAAAGGCATCACAAAACATGTCTCATGTATCACTATGCAAGTTATTTCAAGTGTCTATGTTGCTGTGCGTGCAGCAGTCTCATTAGACAATATATTTGTGGCATCTTTTATCTGTGGCATCCTCTCTCATACACACACACACGCACATTTCAACCCATGAACATACACACAACACACACATGTACATACAAAATCCAGCGTTTCATTGTGCACAGTCACTCACAGTCACTGCACGCTTACTGAATGACCAGTGTGTTTATATGAACTGACAAAGGGCATGTCATCTTTTTTCTGTTTTTGACATCTTAATTTTGGGTGCAGAATACTGAGAATGTTTTGATTTCGAACATAAATTTGAGGATGTTCTTTTATGGAAGCATATTGCATTCTAGTGGGGAAAATGTCCTGTGATAGTACAAGTATGATTTGGCATTGTGATTCATTTTCTTTTATTATTAGAAAAAATGGTTTGACAAAACAACACCCCTCAGTATTAAGACTTGGATTGCAGTGAGAGTACTTATAGCACTTTCCAAACATGAAAAACAAAAAAAATTTAAAAAGGAAAAAAGCTTTTCTAACACAAGAGAAACTAATTGCTTTTCGATGAGCGTAGTATGCTTCCACTTTTTTGCATGTTTTGGTTGGTATTGCATTGACAGAGACCAGGAATGCTTAAACATATTTATACATATATATTTTGATCTATATATGTATACATATAAGTTTATAAAGCATATGTTTACAATGCATGCAGGCTGTCCTCTCTCTTCTCAATGTCATCGTTGAGAGAGCAGGCCTGATAAAAAACATGTTGTTGTCCCTCCTTCTCCTCCTTCTCTCTTCTTCCCTTTGGCCCTCTCTACCCCTCATATCTCTCGACTACCTCTCTCTCTCTCTCTCTCTCTCTCTCTCTCTCTCTCTCTCTCTCTCATTCTTTCTCTCTGCAACTGCCCTCCTCCTCCTCCTTTGTTATCCCCTTGTTCCCTCTTCTGCCCCCTGCTCCCTCCCTCCTCCTCCTGCTCCCCTCCTCCCCGTGCCTCCACCAGACTGCGCAGTGTAAAGATGGAGCAGAGGAAACTCAACGATCAGGCCAACACCTTGGTGGATCTGGCAAAGGTGAGAGTCTCATTCAAAGTAAACGCAAAGTGGTTACAATAGAACGGTATGGGCCTTATAAACATCATGATGTTCATCATAATAAGTAGGAATTGTTGTTGATTCATTTTTATCATGGCCTATGTAAACCTTCCTAATGTAGGATTAAAACTGGGTTTAGTTAGGTTGTGCAGGATTTTTCTGTCAGTGGGTGATAAATGTAGCACTTGCTAATTTTAATGTGCGAGGTTGGCAAAACAAACAAAAAAAAGCATTCTGTCTTTAGTGACCAGTTTGAAAAAAGGTGCAACATTTTGTTGACATTTTGAACAAAAATCAATGACATAATTTGTTGCCATTGAATCTAATAGCTAAACTGAGTTGGAGACATTATTGCATGTGTTTTCATGCTGTGGCTGAACCATAGACTGAATAATAAATGGATTTAGTCTACGTGGCGTCACCCATCTGTTTCTGAAATAGAGTTTTGAAACAAATTTTTGGTGGGAGCCATATTATAAAATTGGTTTGTTTACACAACTTTTCATAGTGTTTCACCCTAAAACGCAAATAACGTAGCGAAAAAAAAAAAATCTACATTTTCACAGAAATACCACGGGTCAAACACTGTAGTTTGCATGCCAGGCCTGCAGTTGGTAATATAACTGTGGGAGCTGTATATACGACAATGGTTTAGAGTTGATAATGATCGCTTCTCCGCTTGTGCTTTTACATAAACTTTCATATTAGTAAGAATCAAACTCAGCCCACACTACATTTTGGTTTTTGGTCCCATTAGAAGGCAGAATACAGTTCAAGGATCTTGAGCCCAACTTATCATTGTAGACAGTATCCAGGGGGTATCAGGGTGGAAGCAGTCATGGCTCGATACCTTCCGTCCAACTCACCAAAGCAGAGCAGAGAGGAGGTTCAAAGGGAGGTACATGACAGCGGCCTTGTTTGATGTGGATGGCATTTGCACTCCAGTGTGTATTTTAAAGGGTTGAGACCTTGTTTTTGTTCTTCCATGTTCAGGTGTATCTGTGTACACAGTACAGTAGTTCAGCAGCTCAGTGTTTCTTTGCCATGTGAATAGATCTCAAATCAATATCAATTATTTTGTGAGCTCCAGTGTTAACCATAAAAATATCTGTCTCATGTCGAAAAACATTCTGAAGAATAAAATGAGTAATAGAGCAGAGCACATAAAATGTTATATATTTTATAGTTCATGCAGACTGAGAAGAGAACGGTGATTTCAGGGTGCATTACCACTGGCTGCACTGCACCCACTGCAGAACAATATGTGCCTAAATAATGGAGATGCTTTTCATTAAATGAATGAGTTTTGTCAGGCATATACATAAAGCATTAAAGAGCATCTCTGGTTCTGAATTGATCCAAGGAGCTGCTTGTGAAATGGTTGGACGATAAAATCTGTGCTGAGTCACTTAAATGACACAGCTACGCATCACAGAGCGTCCTGTCATTGTCTATGCAGACAGACAAAGACAATCTACCCTTTTTGATGATCTTCACATGTACACATGGTGCTTTGTACATACTCAAACTTCTTGCATGCGCCCTGAAGTGGATTTCTACAATTTTTGAGTGTTTCTTTTTTCTTTAATGCTTTTCTCTCCCTCTGTTACCCCACACTTCTCCTCTTCCTTCTGTCCTTCTGTTCTTGCTCCTCCTCAAACACATGTACCTTCTCCCCCCCATTAGACTCAGAATGTGATGTACGACTTGGTGTCAGAGCTTCAGGAGCGAAGTGAGGAGCTGGACAAGCGCATCGGTACACTGGAAGACAAGCTGGACTCGGTGACGGGCAGCCTGCAGGCGCTGCCTTGCCTCATCTCCCAAGCCATAACCCAGCAGCAGCAGGACTTCTTGGATGGCTTTGTCCACCGTTTCCGGCCCGCATCTCTAGCCTCAGAGCGCTCTGAACGCTCAGAGCGATCCTGGACTTCCACCGCTCGAAGGCGGCGCTCTCCCTCCACAGCACCACACACCTCCTCTGATAGTGGATAACCTTGAAAAAGCATTTTCAATGACCTTTGACCCCAAATTACGAAACCAACGCCACACCTCATCCAAAGCTGTCCCAGTAACCGCTGGCCGAGTCCATCCCTGGACTTTTATGAACCCATACCCTGACCCCTGACCTGATCTATGACCTGATCCTCTGCCTCACATCCACCCCCCTCCAACCAACATCAAATCCAAGAACTATTTCCTCTGTGACTGAGCGGCTCAGCACAGAACTGGATCAGAGCTACTTCAAAAGAACAAAGAAAAGCAACCAGACTGACGAGAAGAAAAAACAAATGCATCCAAAAAAAGAAAAAGAGAGTAAAAAAACTTCAAATGACTGACAAACCGAGATAAAGTAGAGATATGGTTTATGTTTTAGCCATTGTATGGCTGTCCAAGTTAGCTTTTTTGTAAAAGCCCTTGTATAGTTAAAAAATGACTGAGTTCAGGGTCGCTGGGGTGAGAGCTGGCTATCACACCGGAGAGTCCTTAAACATGAAGAGGAAAGTTGGTCTGTGGAGTTGAGGGCTTCTGCCCACCTGCCTGCCGGCCCGCTGAGGCCATGGAGGACATCTGTCCACACATCCGCCCATCTAGCTGTTGAACAAGGAGGAGAGCGAGACAAAGCAAAGGATTCCCCTACAAAGAGTAATGTCATGGATTCTTTCCTATAGCTTTGGCCGAAAGCTCTGACTTCAGGTCAGTGGAAGAAAACGAGTCCAGTGCGGAGGGGAAACTGTCACAGGAAAGATGAGCAGAGGAAATACAAATGGCATAACTACTGGGAGAAAGAATTTACACAGTTGCCAACTTCAAGGTTTCAGCTTCCTTGTTCTTTTCAAGGGAAAATGAGAGCGACTATCTTTTTTAGTTACATATTGACATGTGATTTTTCAGTGCCTGAATGTATAAATAGTAGAGGGTTATTTAATTACTAATTTCAGAGCTTTTTTACGATGTTAACAGTCTGAATACAGCATTGCATTCCTTTTTCAGATACATTCCTCTCCAGAATTTTAAGAAAATGTCTTAATGTAATGCATAACATTGCCTCCATTTCACAGCAATTCCTAATGTTTTAAGCCTTTTCTTTCCATTTATACTAACACTTTGAAAAGTGAAAAATTCAGAGAGATAGAGGGAAAAGTGAGAATTTTTTTAGTGGGTTTTGGTAAAGGAATGAGGTCACTGTTAACGTCAACACAACACTGAAACATGTAGTCTACCTTTTACACCTACACTGACTCAAGCTTCCTGTGGTCTTCTGTGGTATGAACGGCCACACATGCACATATCACTGCTCAAACTGAGAAGTCAGCCCTGCCCTTTTGCATGGTTCTTTCAGAAAATGACAATACATCACAACCTTCCTTGAATGGCTTGATGATTTGACATAATTAAGTTTATTTTGTTTTTTTGATTTGAACATTTTCATTTTTGTTCGTTTGCTGCTTTTCTTTTGCTACTTTTCTTAAAACTTTTTTTTTTCTTTTGGGATCTGAGGGTTTAAGAGTTGCAGTACCTAGAGAGTTGCAGTAATGTAATAGGATGAGATAAAGAAAAAAGCTACTATAAAAGATGAAAGGAAAAAAAGTGCTTCAGAAATTTTAATGAATTAGTTTTGGCCTTTGAGACTTATAAAATACAGTTTTGATGTTTCTTGGAATATATTTCTGCAATTACAAGCCAAACGCAAGCAAAGTAATACCACCTTCAATTCACCTGCAACTAGCAGCTGTTTCGCCTTCATAGCAAGTGGACTGGAAATATTGACAACTATTTCTCCTATCTAGTACAATTATAACACTAAATAGCTTATTTTAAGTGGTATAAAATAAAGAAGCTCCTAAAAGCTTATCAGGTAATATTGCAGTTTGAGTCTAAAACCACATATTGTCATACTATTCATGCTGAGCATTGTGTCACATTGAGTATAATAATAATAAATTTATTTTATATAGCGCTTTTCAAAATACTCAAAGACACTTTACAGATTAAAAGAAATTAAAATCCAACAAGCAAGCAAGCAAACAAAACAAGCAAAGACATTAAAATCCACCAAGCAAAACTAACAAGTAAAACAGAACAGACAAGCAAAAGCACAGCGCAGGGTAAAGCATGATAAAATGTGACAAGACAAAGATGTGATCAAGAGTTAAAAGCAATTCTGAAAAGATGGGTTTTGAGCTGGGATTTGAATGTGGTAAGGTCAGTGCAGTTACGGATGTGTTTGGGTAATGAGTTCCAGAGTGAGGGGGCAGCGATTGAGAAGGCCCTGTCACCCCAGGTTCGGTGCTTGGTCCTATGGGGCGGAGAGAGAAGGTTGTCATGACCAGAGCGTAGGCTACGAGGTGGGTTATGGGGGTGAAGCAGGTCAGTGGGGTGGGGGGGGCCAGGTTATGGAGGGCTTTGAATGTTAACAGAAGGACTTTGAACTGGATGCGATGGGAAACGGGGAGCCAGTGGAGGTTTTTAAGGATGGGGGTGATGTGATCACGGGTCCGGGAGTGGGTGAGTAGACGGGCAGCTGAATTCTGAATATACTGGAGTTTATTGAGGACTTTTGATGATGAACCGTACAGGATGCTATTGCAGTAGTCGAGTCTGGATGAAATGAAGGAGTGAATCAGGGTTTCAGCGGTAGAGAATGAGAGTAGTGGACGGATGCGGGCTATGTTTTTAAGGTGGAAGAAGGCAATTTGGGTGACGTGAGTGACATGTTTTTCAAAAGTGAGGTTGGTGTCCAGAATTACGCCTAAATTACGGATGTGAGTTGATGGAGTGAGGGGGGGTGTTGTCAATGGTGAGCGAGAATTGTTGAGTGCCGGCGGTGAGGGATTTTGGACCTATGATCAAGATGTCTGATTTATTGCAGTTAAGGAGGAGGAAGTTGGATTGCATCCAGGTTTTGATGTCGGTGAGGCAGTCAGACAGTGCAGAAAGGGTTGAGGGAGTGATGGATTTGGTGGAGATGTATATCTGGATGTCGTCTGCGTAACAGTGGAAGTGGAAACCATGAGAGCGGATGATGTTGCCGAGGGGAAGCATATAAAGGATGAACAGTAGAGGACCAAGCACCGAGCCCTGGGGGACACCATGCAACAGAGGGGCAGCGGAGGAGGAACAGTTGTTTATGTGGATGAATTGTTGTCTGTCAGAGAGGTATGAAGTTAACCAGGAGAGGGCAGTGCCAGTGATGTTGATGAGGGATTCCAGACAGATGAGCAGGATGGAGTGGCTGATGGAGTCAAATGCTGCAGTGAGGTCCAGTAGGATGAGGGTGTTGAGGTGGCCAGAGTCAGCAGACGGGAGAAGGTCATTGGTTATTTTGATGAGGGCTGTTTCGGTGCTGTGTTGTGAGCGGAATCCTGATTGAAAGGGTTCAAACAGTTCGTTGGAGGTGAGGTGGGCGGTGATTTGGGAGGAGACGAAATGTTCCAGAGTCTTTGACAGAAAAGGGAGGTTGGAGATGGGATGGAAATGGGACATGGTATTGGGGTCGAGTCCAGGTTTTTTGAGGATGGGTGATATGACAGCAAGTTTGAGAGGTTGTGGGACAGTTCCAGAGCGGAGGGAGGAATTGATGATATTGGTTATCAGTTGGGAGAGGGTTGGAAGACAGACTTTGACAAGGGTGGAGGGGATGGGGTAGAGAATGCAGGTTGAGTTTTTTGTTTTTGATATGAGGTTGGGGAGTTCATTTGGGGACAGGGGTGAAAACTGTGATAGAGGCTGAAAGGTAAGTGGTGGAGTGGAGGCTGGAGAAATTGATAGGGAGGATGGAGGTGGAGGTGTGGTCATGTTGCTGTAGATATTCTGAATTTTTTCCTGAAAAAATGAAAGAAAGGAGTTGCATTTTTCAACTGTAAATGATGAGGTGTTGTTGTTTGCAGGTCGGAGGAGTTTGTCAATGGTGGAGAAGAGAGTTTTGGGGTTGTTGGAGCCAGAGTGTATGAGATGTGTGTAGTAATTGGACCGGGCAGAATTGAGAGTGTCTTTGTAATGTGAGAGGAAGTCTGTGTAGAGTTGGAGATGAATTGCTAGGCCAGTTTTCCTATGGAGTCTTTCTAGTTGACGTTTACGGGATTTCATTTGGGGGTGTAACAGGGGGCAGAGTGTGAGAATGAAACTGTTTTGGTTTTGATGGGGGCAAGCTGGTCAAGACAGGAGGAGAGGGTTGAGTTGTAGTAGTTTACAAGATCAGTGGGGTTATCCGATGGTGGAGGGGTGTGTGTGAATAATCTGTGGGTGATGGAGGCTGAAAGAGCGGATGGGGAGACAGACTTGAGGTTCCTGAAGGACATGATACGGGACTCTCTCTGGATGGGGTTTGGGATGTGGATGTCCATGGTGATGGCAAGATGATCTGAAATATGGAGGTTGTGGTTTTAGAGTGTTGGTGGAGATGTAATACTACGTCTAATACTTTGTCGCGGCAGTATATCCCACTGCCGAGACAAAGTATTAGACGTAGCTCACTAATTGTACTGGATCTCTCCAAAACGCATTGCAGCTCTTTGAATTATTAAACAGCAAAGCTTGCCAGCCAGCAACAAACAGAATGCAAAAATGCAAATCTGATATGTGTAATACGTGGTTAAAACTGTATTTAAATAACTTCCATCCTATTGAGTCAGTATACTGTTAACCTCTATACATGACTCAATGAGCGCAGCAGCTTAGCCACTGTGGCTCAAAGTGCAAATATAGATCAACAAAGTCAGATGAAGTAGCAAGGCATGCTTGTGTATTTAGTTTACAGCGCACTAACTATAAAGTTAGTGGGCAGGATGCAGTGGACACTGTCTGAGCATGTAGTGTTGTGGTATATGGTTTCAGACACAACATCTTCAAATTTTAGTACATCAAATTTTTAAAACAGAAAACTTTAAGATGATGCATTGATTAGTCACTAGTTGAACTTTGCACCACTACACAGAGCTAGCCTTGCTTTGTCCCTTTTCTGTAGGTTTGTTTCTAAGCTAGGCTAACTAGCTGCCAGCACTTGCTTTGAAAATTTTAACTGATGTGTGACCAAGATGAATGTTAACGTGTTACCTTCTCATAATTCTTAAAAATTCAAACCAACACATAAGCATTACAATATCAAAACTCTGTTCTGTCTCCATCAAATATGCAACCTTTTTTCATGCTATTAGAGGAAAAACTGTTAAATTTGAATACCAAATGGCCCATGTGACAGTTGTGATGGCAAGAATCTAAAGAAGAAAACGACAATCCTCAAAGTCTCTTTCTGAAAAAAAAAAAATTACTTCTGGATTTTCAGTTAGTGGCATATCTATGTTAAAATGCAAAGGTGGTGTAAAGCACAGCTGGTCAGTGGCCACTTGGGGTACAGCAGCAAAAAAAGAATTTTTAAAAGTGTGTCCCCCAAAAGCCATCATGAGACACTTCAAAAAGTTATAATACCCCTTCCTGTGGGTTGTGCAGTTGTGTATTTTTTAAGCTAATAAGAGTGATTAAAAATTTAGAATTGTAGCCAAGACAATGAGGAACACTTTTATTTGGACCCACAAAACTAAAAACAAAAAAAAAAGTATGAGAGCCAGAAGCATTCCAGATGAATGCACAAATAAAGCAATCTCTAATGGACTGAATTTGCCAAATCCTTGGTAACAGTGTAAGAGTATTTACAGGCTACATCTTTGGTTAGTCAGTTAGCATGGTTAGTAGTTTGTATGGTAAATGACTGTTCAAGTTACACAAGATGAAAACTCTTCTAAATGCCCCAAGTAAAAAAGAAAATTTGATCAATACTATTCATTCAACTTCAACTTTCAGCGCTGCTCCAAGCTTCATCAAGTCAAACCCTTTGAGACAGTGGCCAAGTCAAGTCAGGCTCTACGATGGCCGGAGAGCACTCCATTTCAGAATATCTTCATTTTCCTACAAGAGCAACTTAATCAAGCATGAGTATTCACTTTTTTCCCTTTCAACTTGAGCTGATGAAGCATGGCTCTTTACTGCCCCACCTCTCACCACTTCTCAAACAGTGCTACACCCCCTCCCATCCTTTGAGTATAACAGGAGCCATCATGCCATTACAGTCTCTGTTTCAATCAGTGTCATCCAACAAGTCAGGACGGTTAATGAAAGATTATCTGCTTGATTACGACCCCGCCTGCCTGTTCAAATCTAAGGTTTCCACCTCTTCATTACACCAGAGGTTTTTTTAGCCTTGTGCTTGTCATCTGTCATCATTAAAAGCATCAGTTCCCCATTAAGAGGAGGCTTCCCAAATGGCCCAGGGCTCAGACCTTTGCGTGGTTCAAATGAAAACAAAAAAAGTGCAAGAAAAGAGCAGGGGAACCCCCAGGTCATGTTCCAAGTTGCACTCAGAGTGTAATATTCAGTTACACCACAAAGGATCACAGATGCTGAGTGTCCTCCCCAGAGGAATGGTGTTAAGGACTTCATCCTTCACCTGACAGCAGAAACGAGGGGGAAGAGTAGATTGTATGAATAAGTGAAATGAGAGCAATAGCTCATTTACTGACAGATGTCGTTTTGGCCCAGGGGGGATGTTAACAGCAAGAGAGGGTGTCCTGTAAATATGACCTCATTGTAGATGTCGCCAAGTAAACGGGACAAATGGTAAACCGCAGGGGAAAAGGTGGCTGGGTTCAATGCACAGCATGCTGCAAGTATGCAGTTGGAAAACAAAACAGAGATTATAGAGAAGGTCTTTCATTTTTGGCTAAGCATTTCATTAATTTCACTTTGTTCTGCTTTGATCAGGTTCAGTTGATTTTTCGCTTTGTTGTAAAAGTTTGTTTTCTCCTTTTCCTGCCATCAATACAAAATCCTGCCAAACACCATTCCAATATTTGATAGTGATCCGATATTCTCCACCATTAGATAAAAAAATCAGTATTTTGTAGTGAACTGAGGGACACTCATGACGTTATAAAAATGATGGTAGATGAGTCAAAGTGAAAAAAGCATCCCAGAATTTTTAACTATCCTGAAACGTAGGCTTTCCTCATAGCGCAGGAATCAGACCACATTTCTACTAAACAAAAACAGAGTGAAAACCCCTTCAAAAAATGTACCCCAATCATTGTTATGTGTACACTGCCACATGATGCATAATGTACGTAGTAGCACTGGAATAAATCAACTTTTAATGGATGGCAAATGGGTTAAACATGTTCTCTGTATGCTGTTCGCTGTTCCTTCATTTTGCAGGTGAACTTTTGTCCTAGCAAGGAGAGACACCAAGGTCAAATCATTAAAGACTATCTTCAGCTATGAACACAACTCTCTTTTTCTTCGTCTTCTTTTTGGTAGCTGTAGGCTAATTTCCTATGATTTTTTCCCCCCCAAAATCTACTCAGTAGCAATCCAAACCCCTGCCAAAGCATGTCATCCAACTTCAAACTTTCCTCACAAGGTCCACCCGAAGGACAAGGAGAATGGCAGCCGCCTTAAGCCAGCTGTGACACTGAGAGGTGCGTTGGCACCAATGCTGACGAATGCAGGCATCACACGTCTCTTCCTGTAAAATTGAGAGGCAGGGACATACTAAAACATGATTACAGGAGGATGTATTGACAGAAGCATAAACACTGCTCCAGAGGACACACAGCTGCCGAGGCGCTGTTCCAAGGTGAACTATGTGCTGCGCAGAGACATACAAACACACACTCGCACACACACATACAAACACAGCCATTAATGCTGAAATAACAAGCTACTATTCATGTCCACATGCACAAACAAGGCTCAGCCTGGTTAATTACAGCCAAATCAGGAGGGAGTTGGCAGCAGACCCAGATCCCGCAAGAGTGGCAGAGTCAGTCACCCTGGAGTTGTTGCTATACAGTCCCACTGACACAGCAGTGGAAATATACAGCTCCACTGCTCCCACATGACCACATGATAATTAGATTAAATAGTATTTTAGAATCTGATGAGATATGAGGATCCTTTTTAATTACTTGTATGTCAAAAATGTGTTTTACAGTGCAACACTTTAGAGATATACTGGCTGAGCTAAGCGTTCTAAACCTGATAAATATTCAGAGCTTTCCATTATTTTACCCAAATTATAATCAGTTAAAGAGCAGCATAATATGTACCTTCATTCAAGAAAAGATAAATTATGAGTTTAAGGATGCAGTTTGTCAAAATATGTCATTGAGGCAGCTTTATACTGTTAAGAAAATGAGATATCAATTCTACTCTGTTTTATAATATGCCATAGAATGAGGATTATTTTCTATTTAAAGCATGCACTTCAAGTTTGAGATAAAGTTGATATATTGGCTGAATTAAAAAGGGACGTAGCCTTAATGACTTCACCCATTGGCTAAATAACAGCAGTGCTAGAAATGCTAACTCAACCTTTTTTTCTGTCAACTTATAACTGAAAAATGCATCAATGATTTAGTCAGATATTCTGTTCCTCTGCTTATACAGCTGAAAACAGAACTCCTAAATAAAACTGATGGGTTGCAAAACGACCACCCATATAGATTATTTAAGAAAAGCAATAAACTCCTGTGACTCAACTTGAGGTTTGATGTTTCTGCAAACACTGACGTCTTCAGAGATGGACATCTTTACATGGGGGTTGATTGGCTTTTGTAACCAGCCCTAATGAGAAAATTCAAGGATTTGGTCTTTTTTTTTGCTATCCTGCTTTAGCTTCATTATTCAAAACCCAAGATAAAGTGATCAAGAAGTCCCGCACAGGTTAGCTTCCTGATGTAACGTGTAACACAGACAGATTTTAGTTACGATAGCCACGCTTGAAAAAGTTTCTTGGAAAAGGGTTGAAAATGTCTCCCTGCATGATGACTTCCAGAAAAAGGAGCATACACAATGTCCCGCTTTTCATCATTTTAATGCAAGTCCCTCCATGAGCACAGCTAATTCATCTCGATCCAACTGAACCCTGTGTTTAAGCATGAAAGGCAAAAAAGAGCGGATCAAATTACCTTAGATTCTGCACTAAATGGTCCTGAAGCTGAGCTCACAGCAACAAACAGCCAGGAGAAGGATCGAAGGGCTGAGGAGGAACCAGTGGAGGAATCAGGTTTCAGGCGGGGTGCTGAGGATCACCACAGGGTGTGAAAAAGATCCTTCAGGGACAGCTTGTGGCCTGCAGGGGAAGTAATTTATTCAATTTATTAAAGGCCCCACTTTCCTCCCTGCCTGCCCTATGGGAGCTAATGGCTAGCAGCTGCATTATGCTTAATGCCCCTGCTATCACTTTCAGCTAATGTGCTTTGGCATACACTTTGGCAAATCAGAGAGAATAAGTATTGATCTTGGTTTTTGGCCTTTTTTAATGCACAATGCTGTAGTGGTGGAGAGTGGGCGTGAAGGGCCTTTTCATTCCACAAATGTTTTTATGAGAGTCATTTATTTCTGCATCAATCATTTCTCTTTTTATCTTTCCTCCCTACCTTTCTCTTTCTCTCTCTCATTTCTCTCTCCAGCAGATCAGAGGCAGGAGGAGCACTCACAAATAAAGGTTGTCTGTTGGAGGCTGCCATACTGTAGCTTCTCTGCTTCATTAATCCATAAAAGAGGATAAAGAAGCTCTTTTCAGAGCCCTCAAACCACATAAGTGCAGCTTATGCATTTAAGTGTACACGTGTCTACAGTGAGTATACATGAATATGTTTACATAGATATACACACACAGAATGTAAAGGCCTACATGAGTCCCCAATGCCCCCTATTTAGTGACTTCAGGCAAGACTAGAAATTCATATCCATTATCTGACATCAGGTTGGGTTTTGTCAGTGATACAAGTGTACTTTCACAGACATCAATAAGATCACTCCTGCAGTACCATAGGGGACACTGAAAGTAAACACACCAATAATAATGATATTGTACACCTAAAATGCTGGTTATATGCCATGTCTAAGATGTACTGCAGCCACTGTTACTAGCTACAGCTAACACCATCCATCACAATGCTCTTCAACTACCGGGATGTATAAAAGCACAGAGAGCAGATGGTATACTGCAGCACAGCATAGTTTGGAAGTACTTTTCAAAAGAAAATGGAGACAAAGTTGTAATGAAGCCGCATCTAGTTAACTCTTCCAGAGCACTGTGCAACCAACACAAGCATTCAGTGTAAAGTCTGCCAGCTTAAGCTACAATCAGTGAACAAATCTGACAAGCAGACTTTGTTCGTCCATGTTTGGTCCAAAGACTGTAAAATCATGAACACCATGACAACCAGCTCAAGCTGAGGTCTCCACAAAAACTACTCCCCCTAATGACTGTCTGCAGTATAGATCAAAAACTCTGTCTCTTTTATTAGGAAAAGTTGGTTTTTCAAGAGTTTTAAGATATTAAAAACTGGGTTTTAAGCGACGTTTTACGATGATTGACAGCTGTCGTTCCTACATCATTTTTTTGCCCATAAACTAAATCTGTACAACCCTGTATCCATCTTCCTTTTTTTAAACAAACTTTGTTACAATCATTGCCCATAACAGCAGTGAGTCAAAGTACAAACGCCTAAACCAGGGCTGAGATAGGAACCAAACTAAAGAGAATGAGGTCTCAGTCAATTCAATTAAAACATATAGAATACTTTTTTTTTTTTTTTAATCAAAGGATGAGTGCTTTTAATCTTGGATAACATTGTGAAACATCACACTGTCAAGATCAGCTTCCCATAACCCCCCCACAACCCCACTGTCTCACAGGGAAGGCTTGTTGCCATGTTGTGCATGTGTGAAGATCTGAGTCAGAGCTCCTGAAAGCTTTCCAGAGTGAAAAAAAGAAAAAACCTAAAATTCTTGATTTTTCCTTTTTATTTGTGTTACTCACTAGTTTATTCTGTTGGTATTTATCTTTATCAGTTCAAATATGTGATTGAGTAATGGATTTCAGTGCTCAATAAATCTAAGCTACACAGGACAGTGTGGACTGTATGTATGCTTTCTTATGTAATTATTGTTCTATTTCCTGTATACAGGACCTATAGGCCGACATAACTCTGTTATTGTCCTCCATATTATTTGCAGCTGAGCAGGCCTTCTCCTGCACTAGAGGACATGTATGGCACCAACAGACGAGGTAGCCTCAGGCCAAGGCCACTGGTGGGATTCAGTACACTCACTCGAGAGAGTGGGCTGTATTATGTGTACTGTAGTGTGTTAGTTATGAGGGCTGCAGAGTGTGTGCGTGTTTGTGTGTGTGTGTGTGTGCGCTTATGTGCGTTTGTGTGTGTTGCAGTGGGGGGGGTCACTACAGATGTCCTTGCCCTGAGCTTTCTCGACATGAAAATCAGCGCTGCTCTGGAACAATCCCTCGCACAGAGCAACGTCACATTATACACCAGGAATTGTTCCTGGAGTCACATATGGAGAGATGAATCCTTGTCGAGAGCAGACATGTGGTCATTGCTTCAGGGGAGTGTTCTATCAAAATAACCAGCCGCACTGCTGCTCAGGAAACAGAGAAATATCTCAATATCAGGATGTTTTTAAAATGAATCCAGCTGAAATTTCCCCCTGTTTTTATGACCAGTGAAACAATCAAATGACACACTTTAAATCGTACAACAGCGCAGCTTATAATTTGTGCTCAAGCAGCTTTGTTTGGATACAAACATTATATAGAGCAGAACGAAGATAGCACAAGAGAGAGAGTGAATTCAACTGAGAACAGACCCAACAAACTCAGTGGGCGATCTGAGGTAGAGAAGCACAGGAGTATGCTGCCCTCTAGTGACAAAGACTCAAGCTCCCTGTGTCACAGCTGATTGGGGAATGAATTATTCATAAATGATGGGATGATAAAGCAGTATTTCACAGATCATGGTAATAAGATGTAATTGATACCATAGGGCTGATATCAAACACATGCTTGTCTCTAAAATAAGTGTAATCTTGCAGAGAAGCTGCAGTGTTTGATAGTTAAACTGTTATCTGTTATACTTTAAGTATTAGTAGCCGCAGCTATTTTATGAGCTGATACTCCAATTTTAACCTTTTATTTCTTATTATTTGCCAATAATCTAGACTTAAAGCTGCCTTTAAGCGGACACTTAGTCAGATTTTAACTTGAGCCCTTCTCTTTCTCTCTCTCTCTCACACACACACACACACACACATACACACACACATACACGCACACACTGAGTAACCTCATTGTACCAGTCTCCAGCAGCTCATGGGCGGTTCAGGTTTAATGTTTAAGCTTTTACTCCCCCCTCACTTCTCCACACACTGGCCGATCGCCCTGCATGTACTGAACTGAGTGTCAACCGTCAGGAGTGAGTCACCTGAGAGAGTAAAGAGTTTGAACTGCGTGGGTTTCCTGGACACAGCAGCCATTTTACTGAAGGCAACAGGTCCTACATGATGTTAGCATGTGTATGACAAGAGGGCAATTGGGGTCAAAGCGGTAAGAAAAGTTGCTGGTTTTGATGCTATTCTGATCTTCTTTACAAGTGTACTCGGTGTCACGAATGTGCTCTCACTAGAATGAGTAGTGGCAGCTCGATTGCTGTTGTAGCAGCTTGTTCCTCACTGCTCAGCTTAACCTTCTCTTTTATTAGTCCAGCAATCTTACAACCCCTTCAGGGTAAAGTAGGAAGCTTACTGTACAGTTCCCTCCCTGTACTGTAGCTGGGAGAGTGCTTTATTTTTGATGCTTGGGGAAACAATTTGATCACTGTGTTTCAAAAGAAAGTGTCAGTGGTTTTGTGTTGTTTCCGTATTTTGTTTTGGACTGACACAATGTAGACAACATCAAGGAATCCTGCTGCGTTTTATGAATCGGTCTTTTTTCCTACCAATAAAATCACATCATTATTTTATTTTTTTCAATTTGAACTTCTAAAAGTGGCTACTTGAAACTTGTGTCAGCCCATTAAAATAAGTATTATGTCAACTTTGATTTTTCTTTTTTTTCTTCAGCTTATTTTTTAAGTCATTTAACTTGTTCAGGTCGACTTAAAGTCCTGTGATCTTAAAACAGTCTCACTTCTATACCTGATCATAATTCACAACTTAGAAGATATTCACAGCACCAAAATAGATGCTTTAAATAAATGGGAGATCTAAATGCTTTTTCTCAGTATCTGTGGTCAGGTAGCCTCGGACTGTATTGATTTTTGGCATATAAAAGACCCCATGACAACATTACGCGGACCAACACAGTTCAGCATTGAGAAGAGAGATCTGCATTTCTCTCTGCTGAGAAATATTTCCTGGATTATTTCTGCAGTAAAAGCTAACACTTAAGCTGAACTGTCAAAATGAAAAAGGGACAGTAGAGTAAAGGAAGCTAAACGGGAGAGTTATGAGCACGGGCTAAAGGCTAAAACTGTTTGTGATAATGTTCATTCCAACCCACATGAAGCAGTTATACTGTACTATACAGAGCTCTGATCAAACTCGAGAGTCTATCAATAAAATGAAGAGTGAGGTTATGCTTTTTTTCTGCTCGGTGAGGTTGTAGTTGGACTGGTAGGACGTGGCCAGGATTCACTGATGTGACAGGTTACGAACAAGTCTTAGAGCAGCAGACTGTGAATAGCGCTAAAAGGCCTGGTTCTAAACTTTGGTACAAACTGAGCTCATTAGGGTCTGTTTTGTCCATCCCAACTACAGCCAATGGATACATTATACCAGATATGACAAGATCTTACCCTTAATGTTATTCTTACAAACCTTATCAATGTTAAGCCTGTGTCTATATTCGAATTTGTTTGTTAAGATACAAGTCAGCAAATAAATGTGACCATGCTTTTACAGTCCCTGAACCCTTAAAGAGTGTATTAGTGTCCTGAAGCTCATTGGTATAATTTTGATAACTAATATCTCTTATTAACCATGTCTCAACTCTCAACAGTCACATATTTTTAGAAGAAAGCTCTAGAAAACAACTTTCATACTCCTTAAGATGATGCTTATTTATACATAACTAATAATTTTTCCTTACCCCCCACAGTTTCTCCTTTTCTACGCAAAATAGAGACTGTGTAATCACCACTTTCTTAATGAGTCACCAGAATCCTCCTGCAGCATGAAAAGCTGGAGCAAAACACTCAAGAGTGAAGAGCCTGACAGCATGGTTGGGTCCTCCCCCGGCAAAAGAAACTCTATCAGTGATCCACCAGTACCCATGTGGGTGACTCACACACCCACACTGGATAATAACACCGATGAGGATGATGATGATGATGACGCTAACTCTGCCACTTCAACGAATGCAGAGAAAGAGAAAAAAGGGAGCATGAGAGACAGACTGAGGTCCCTCCTCCCTCAGTCATGGGGGCGTTTCAGTCCCAGAGGAGTGCCAGAAAGTGAAAGTTTAAATGGCTCTGAAGGCAGCTCAAGAGGGATCAAGATCCTCCCTAATGGGACCAGGGTGAGCCCTCCGGTAAGCCCACTGGTAGGACGCAAAAACTGGGCTGAGTCTCAAGGCAGCTCAAGTCAGAGCTCTCATAAGCCTTTGCTAAGAGAGGGTCTCTCTGATGATCTGTTCTGTCAGAGTCTCCGAGAGGAATCCCTTCTAACTAGTATCCACCCTGCAGAGTATTATGCTGAAAAACTGGAGGTCTACAACCAAAAGTATTCTTATCTAAAGTCCTGGCCAGGTCTGCTCAGACTCCTTGCTGGACTGCAGCTCCTATTTGGAGGCATGGTGTTTGCTTGTGTCATCTCCTACCTTCACAAAGACAGCGAGTGGTCCAATACCTATGGACACTATAACGGTGTATACAACAACGGGTACGGCCTTTCTGGGTACAGCTACACAGGTCCAATGACTCCCTTCATACTGGCAGTAACTGGACTTTCCTGGATTATCACTCTCATTCTCTTAGTGATGGGAATGACGATGTATTATCGCACCATCCTTCTCGATGCTCCCTGGTGGCCGCTGACGGAGGCCTTCATCAACATGACCATGTTTTTACTCTACATGGCAGCAGGGATCGTTTACCTAAACGACTTAAGCCGCGGAGGGCTGTGCTACACGACGATAGGTGTGAACCCCATCCTGGCCAATCTGTGTCGTGTTGACGGGGGCCAGATGGCAGGGACTGCTTTCATCTTCATCAACATGGCGATGTATCTGGGGAGTTTTCTGGTGTGTCTGAAGATGTGGAGGCATGAGGCCACAAGAAGGGAGAGGGAATACTTTGAAAGCCAGGTAAATTTCATCAAGGAAACTAAAAGCTCTTTATTTGATGATATTTATGCTGGTGCCTCATTTTGACCTCAAAGTCCACAGTGCACCAAAATTTACACCCAAGAAAAGAGCCTTAAAATAGTTTAAAAGCTATAACTTTTAAACTTTAAGTTGGAAATGTATCATTTTCTTCAAAGAAAAACAAGTCTCAGTTTTATTAAGCCACAGTAAGAAAAATTTTCAAGACTTTACTTTGTCCTACGTGCTGAAAAGTCTTTATAAGATGTTTACAGAAACAGCATCAGATTTAGGAGCCTCCCTTTGTAGCTTCTTTCACTCTGCCAAAGCTGATTTGCAATAAACATAGGAAAAGCAGATCAGATTTTCTCTTTAACACTATTTTTCTTTGTTGAAGATAAGTTTTGCTAACGGTGACCTAATGGCAGACTTTGTAAGTTTGTACTGTAGTTCAGTAGCTGGCTACATTGAAAGAGCAGAATGAAACCTGGCTATTCATTATAAAGATAGACTCTCTGGTTTGAACAGATTGCTGTAGTTTAACTGCTGCATGTGGACTGGAATGAACAATATGACAAACAGCTTAGCTCATGTTTAGCTTTTCGCCCGGGCTTTAGTCTGTATCTTGTGTTTTGGCCATAAGCCTGCGCTCTATCACACTCCCTTTCAGCTTTTTTCTGTCCCTTTTCTGTCAGACAGTCCAGCTCAAGTGTCCACTATTACTATTTATTTAAATCAATCCCAAGACATTGTTTTTAACTGAGAAAATCACAGCTGTCTTTACTCACTGCTTCATCAGCAAGCGTGGAGTTGTCATAGAGTCTTTGACTCAGTTTACTCAGAAATTCCTCCCAGTCCCTTTAAAGTGCAGTATATGCGTTTACAGTCACGTGCTACAACAAAATTGACGACAGCGAATGTTCACAACATTGGGCGACAAGTTATTGATGAGTCGTACATTTTTCCGTCTGTAGCTGGACGGACCAAGTTTGTTTTCACACTAAAGCAAAACAGCCAAGTAAAGCAAAAAATATCAGACATCACACCTTTTCGTATTGAGCTTGCTGCTCGTTGTCTCTGTAGCTAACGCTATAGCCAAACAGAAAAACAGTAAATAATATAGTTTACTGTCAGCACAATGTTTACTCACAGTATCTACACGGCTTATCCTCAGCTTCTTCGTCGGTCTTACTCCTCATTCTCATCTGTCCCATAATTTGCATTATAATTTCAAAGTTAGCTGCTTCACTGTTGGATTAGCAGCTGCCAGAAAAACATCAAAGCTCCCACTTCTTTGTTTAGAAAGGGCAAATCTTTCTCTCACGACATTGCCAACTACATTTACTTCGCTGAAAACACCTGCAGCAGCTTCCAACCTCAGCCACGTGGTAACAGGTAATGTTGTGGTCCATCTGATTCAGTCAAGCCAGAAAGTTCATAGGTCACTGCCACTTGGGTTCCTCCTACATCTCTACTAAAATAAAATCAAAATTTATTTTTTGTGTATATCTTTGGTACACATCTAACCAAACAATCTCTGTATTTAGAGATTCTTGTTCATTCATTTCATATGATTGTTCATTAGATAAAAGATTAAGTGAGGGTCATGACTCTCTGTGAGTCTGCTTGTTGGGCTGAAATATGAGCTAAGGTGACATGTGTTTAGTGATGTCAACAGAAAATAGTGTGTGATAATCCGCCTTGGTTAACAGGTTCATACTCACCAAAGAGGTATTGCTTATAGATGTGAACTGTATTGCAGTGTTCTATCGACATCTAAACCTCTTATCCTTTATTCGAACAAATCCAGTCAGTCATTACACTATGAAACAAACAGATTAATATTTTTACACAATCCAACTTAGTAGAAATCTGCAGTCATGGGTGTAAAACAAAGAGTTACCAACCAAAACAAGAGGAAATGACGCAGAGAAACCTGCTGATTTATTAACATTTTAATGCAAGATAACAGGAAAATAAACTATAGATGTGTGGAGCTGTATCTGGAGTGTAATACTAAAATGAGAGCAATCAAAACAAGCATTCTGTGGAATAATATTTATCTACCAAGCCTAATGCTACTGCTTGTAATTGCGGTTCATGTTATCCTACATGCAGACACCTGTGAGCAGCAAGCTTTGAAAAAAAAAGTGGTACCAGCAGAAGGATCGCAGCTTCAGAGGGTAGTTTGTACTTGATTGGAGCAGATTTTTATCACAGCTGTTCTGTTCTTTCTCCCCAATTTTAATCAGCAGCTAGTGGTTACTCAAATTTTGCTCCACAAACTTATGATTTGATATAATTTATTGGTTCATATGTCCTAATGAAGATTTTCCTCTTTTACCTTTAGCCCCAGGAGGAGCTTCACCAGTCCATCCCGCTTACTCTTCAGAAAACAAAACGCATATCATTCAAGGATGAAATGGATTATCCTTTTAAGAAAAACGTTAACAACGAACCAGTATTCAACCCAGTGTTTGATAAGAAACCAATTAGTCCAAGCAGAGAGCCAGCATCTGAATACACTCCTAAAGTTCATGTTGTCGCTGACTACATCATGTGAGTACCAAATGCTTTCTAACAGCAGTGACAAACTTTTGATCAGTCTGCAGTCACTAACTCAAGTAAACACTACCTCAAAATGGATCCCAACAGGAGATACCCAGAGATCAGCAGTATGGAAGAAAGGGAAGAGTACAAAGCTGTGTTTAATGACCAGTACCTGGAATACAAAGACCTCTACAGAGACATCAGCAACACTCTCAATAAGTTCAGAGAGCTGGACACCATGATGGAAAAACTGCTCAGAGGTGGAAAGAGCCAAGAGGTGAGATGGATGTATATCAACTTTTGTTTTTTGTAAGCTTTCTAAAACTATAGTATTTTTTGTGTTAAACTCCAGGAATGTAATTTGAGTTAAAATGTCATAATTAGGACTCAACATGAAACTGGCACGTTGGAAGATCTTTTTGACATAATGCACGCACAAAGCCAACTGGGGGATGTATTGCATCATATTTTGATCAAACTTTTTGATTTTTTTATCACTTAGAATCAGCAGAGAATTCAGGCTGTTTTGAAGACGTTTCAACAGAAGAAGAATGTAAGTCAAAGAGTTTGTTTGAAAGTCCTTTTCTGCCTTAACCCCTTTTACAAACAATAATAGAAAATCATTTGAAATTTCTTCTGGAGATGTGTTGGAGTTTTTTTTCTCTGTAAATACCCAGGCACTATTTGTTTTCCTTCAATAAAGCTCTCTACTGAAGCACATAAAATTGCTCCCACCATGAACTGTGGCAAACTGGAAATTCTCATTTTACGCATCTATATTACAGAAATATTCATGCAACACAACTCTAAGCAGGGAAGACAAAATTATCCTGAGTGGAGAAAAAAATGACACATTTATGTGTTTGAGGTTGCAGTTCTCATTTTGATTTTCTTTTTTTTTTCAGGACCCAATTTTCCTGGAGAAAAAGGAGCGCTGTGATTATTTAAAAGCGAAATTAAGCCACATCAAAAAAAGAATTAACGCTTTTGACCAGGAAGTATGAGAAGAGAGGAAAGAATTACCTACAACAAATGATGAGCCAATACAACAGGGAACTATTTCTCAAGTGGTGTTCTCTCTTTTGTTTTATTGCTTTTTTTTGTTGAGCAGTATTGTTATTTTGAATCAAAATATATTTGTGTTATAATTTGTCTGAACAGATAATAATTTATAATTTTGTAAAGACCTCAGTAAGAGGTTGGAATTGACATGAAACTTGATTTTTTTTATTGTTTTGTTTATTTTTTTTTTTACACCTGGTCTACCACACTCCTTTTTTTACCACTTTCATTTCTATATTGCATTTTATGCTCTCGTTGCCTTGTTTATCAATGTAAATGTCGCAATCAAAATTCTGTCCATGAGTTATCACATCTGTTTTTGTTATTTCTTGATAACTTACAAGTTGCATTTTTTCCCTCCAACCAGAAGGATGAATGTAAAGATTTTCTTTTTTTCAATAAGGTTTTCAAGACTGGTGATTTTTACCACTTTTAAGTTTTCAGATTTGAATGAAAGCTTTGAAGGTCCATTAGTCCAAAAGTTTACATAATCAATTAAGAGTCAGTGCAAATTATTTTATTGGTATACTTCTTTTTTAGCTTCTCACTTTATTTTTAAAAAGAAAAAGCTGGAATTTTATATTTGGCAAAAGAAAACCGAAAGTGGATTAAAATAACATTTACTCAGTCTTGAAGAAGCCTGACTTGAAATGCAGTTCAAACTCCCAGTCACAATTCAGTGAAGCCCCTTAAGTCTTGTATGGGTATGATTTTCTTCTTCATGCATAAGTTTTTATCTAAAGAACAAAAGACATTATTTTATGTAATGTCTTGTGTGTATAAGATAATCATATTGTGCACAGAGTACAATTTTATGGGTGTTGGAAAGTTACATTCTTATGCATGCCAGAAAACTTTGCTAAACACACAATCTATTATCTTGTGTACCCACAATCTACACTTTTTCAGCACACATGACTAAAATGACCTCAAGGGCTCCTTGTAATGTAAATAAAATTAAGTTACATGGCACCTTTTCCTGAATGAACCTGAACCTTATGTCTGAGAAGTTTTAATAAAGGGGTTTTTGGTGACACACTGACATCAAGGAACAGATTATCAAAACTATCCCCAACTCCACTGTCTGCTGACACCTTTTGTTTCATCCTGCTTTCTCTGTCCATACAATTGGTGTCTTCTGCCATTAAGACAATGATAAGTGCTTTTCTAAATGACAGGATGCTTGTAAACTGCAGTTTAAAGGGCATTGATATTTCCTGCAGACTAATAGCTTTTCAATACATCAATGGATCATCCAGTTTTAAGAACGCAAACGTTCCTTTGGGTGTTATTGGTTTGAAGCAGCTGCTACATAATCACTGAGCCATTCAAAGAGGCTGCATGTCCCTTTTCTCAAATTTCACACAGCAAATGTTAAGGTAAAATGTCAGATGCCACTACTAAACATGGGGAAATTTTCAAAGTGCAAGGTAAGTGCATTAAAATAAGAGTAATTTACGGTTATCCATAATACTTTTATTTATGTGCAAGCTCTTTAATCAAAATGATATATATTCAAAGCTGAAATATTATTTTAGCTGTGCTTATTATTGTTATTATTTGCCGTTTTGCAACAATGCAGAAAAAATAGCAAAACATAATATTTTTTTTGATTGTTTCTTTTCATTTCTAAACAGAAAAAAAATTCAGAGGTTTGAAGTTGCTCTTGATTTATTTCTGAGTTCTCAGAGAATCTGATTTATTCTTGGAAAATATTGGGTCATAGGGAATTCATGGGAGAAGAAAGAGTCTGAGTGTTAGCGCTCCATGATGATAGTTAGTTTCCTCTTTATCGTATGACAAGTAGTCTAATGAATTTTTTAATCATTGTACATTAATACTCACGTATTAATTGGAACCATTTAACTTCTATCTAAATCATGTTAAAAAAAACTTGCACGAGCCTAGATTGAAGTTTTCAGTGTCTAAGCTCCAGCCTATAGACGGGTCCGTTATTGGGCACGTGAGGGTTTCTTTTAACGGACTGTGAACGGTGAACTATGCACCTGCGGACACACATTCGCCTGTGAGGGCCCTCACTGTGAGCCAGACACCTCCGAAGGTTTCATTATCCGGGAAGAAGAACTTTCGAAACAAAATGACGAAGTTTACGACTGTCCGTGGGCTACAAAGCCGGCAGCAACGCGAGGAGACTGTCTCAAACTGAGGAAAGTGGCGCCAAGGCGCAAGTTTCTCATCGTGTAAGTACATTGTATCGTATTGAAAATGATTATTCAATGTATTTTAGGCCGTTTACGAATTTTCTTTTTCATTACTTAATCCGGTGAATTTATACTGGAGACTGTAAAGCAAAAGTAACTTACTTAAAGGCTGTTGAGTTTTATTTAAATTAATATTATCACATTCTGGTGTGAGAGAATAGACGGAATGGAAGAGTTGCCCTGAAATACAGACTGAAAAGCAATGTTTCTTTGGTTTTCTCCCCATCTGAGAGAGAGAAAAAAACTTGTTTCTAATAGATCAGAAATGTTGGACAGCTTTTCCATGCTTGGCTGGTTTTACTGTGTAGTTTCTGTCTCAGTGGACTGACAGCCCACAGCAGCAGCAGGTAACACACAGTGGGTGCAGCTCAGGGAGGCCACACATCTGCGGTTCTCTCCTGCAGTAAACTCCCTGCATGGCTGCCTCTGCACTTCTAACCTGCTGTCTGTCTGAATTATTGAAGCCTGATGGGTTGAGTTCCTCTCTAGTGATGAATTGTGGGTCAGCGACACTGGCTAGGGAGGCATCAGGGCCAGGCTCTGGTTGAAGTGAAGGAAGGGCATAGAGGTGCAAAAATCTACTTTTAATGCCACTTATAAAGATGACGAATTAAAAGTAGCAGATGTGTGTAGTAACTTAACAACATAGTTATAGTATTTTTAGTAATCCCTTTGCTAACCCTAACCCAAAGGCCCTCAAAAGACTTGTCTGAACAACGACTGTATTTTTGACATTGAATGAGATCAAGCACTACAGTTTAGCTTTTTCTATCAAGATAAGACCAGTGTGGAGCCAAAACATTTCTCACATTGGTTGCATGAATTTTAATCTCTTGAAGGGACTGTGAGGACCTTCTCAGTGATCTTGAAAAAGTCTCATATCTAGATATATGCCTATTCATAATCAGGTTATCAGCACTAAAGTAGGTTTTCCAATCAAAACTGCAAGAATCGGTCAGACAGGACTGATTAGCAGCACAATGACGTCTCTATGACAACGCTGTGCAGGCCAATGAAGTTTAGCAGTGAGAAGAGAGATCTGTGTTTTTTCTCTGCTGAAAATGATGTCTGTGATTTATTTAGCAGTAGTAGTGGAAACGGGAGCTTGACTGTCTTACAGAAAAGGGATAGAAGAACAGAAGAAGGCTAAACAGGAGAGTGATGGAGCATGGGCTAGAGACTAAGACATGAGCTAAAGGCTAAAACACTAGCTACAGGATGAAATACCAACTAACAGCTGAGGCACTGGTTAAGCTGCTTGTGACAATGTTCGTTCTAACCCACATGCAGCAGTTATTCTTCTGCGATCTGTTCAAGCTGGAGAGTATCAATAATGAATAATGACGAGCCAGATTATGATTGCTCTGCTTGGTAGATGAGCACTGGCAGGGCTTAACAAGGATTCACTAACGTTACACGGTACTAATAGGTCTCAGAGCATTGGGTTGTGAGTGATGCTAAATGTAGCTGGCTACTAAACTACGGCACAAACTCAAAAAGTTTGCTTGTTGTCACGTTTCAAACAACAGCACTACATAACTGTTGATGATTACATTATCTCGTTACGTTGTATTCAGTGAAGTTATCTTGAACATTAAAAAGTAGTGTTAAAAAGAAGACCCAAACACTTTCCATTTCACTTTCAAAACTAATACATCCTGACATATTGTGCAAATCCTCTGCCTGGATAAATCCAATTCAGATCAAACACTCAAAGTAACTTTAACCCGAGGATACTGACAACATTTCGTTTTGCAAGTGATGTGATTACTTTGCAGCATTTAATTTCTTTTAACATCATTAAACCTTATCTTATTTTCCTCTCTCCTCCTCATTTACAGGGGATTTTGCCACAACATCCACCTGAAGATGCATGAGCCTCAGTACTATGATTCCCCCCCTATGTACAGCCCTCCTTACAGCACCAACTCCCACAGCTTCTACCCCTCAAGGAGCATCAACCCGCCCCAGAGCCAGTACATCCCATACACCTATAATGCTCCTCAAGGATCCTATTACCAGGAGGAGAAGCCACAACTCTTCTACCTCTGGTATTCTCCTCCTGGATTGGTCAAAACCTTCCAGGGTGCTACAGCTCTCATGTGCTTCATCATTTTTGCTTGTGTAGCTTCAACCCTGGTGTGGGACATGAATGGATTTGGGTATGGGGGTTATGGCATTGGGGCTGCAGCTGCTGCAGGGGCAGAGTATGGATACTATGGAGGTAGTTATGGTTACAGCAGCTCCTACATGACGCCACAGTCTGCTAAGGCCGCCATGATTTCAATGGCGGCCATCAACTTCCTGGTTGCTCTGGGCTTCCTGATTGGGAGTTTCTCGCGGTCACGGATCATGAGGGGATGTAGCTTCTACCTTGCTGTGTTTATCTGTGACATCATCTTAGCTGTACTGCAGGTGAGCATCGTCAAATATGAAGTATGTGAATGTTAAGAGTCTAGTTTGCGATCTGTAACATCAGAAAAACTGCACTCCCAACTTTGAGTGCACATTTCTGTACATCGCTGTGACGTACTTAGCAAAATGACACACTTGCCTCCGACAGTTTCTTTAAACTTATTTTTCAGCCCTAATGATGACGGCAATTTAATCTGACATTACAACAAGGCTTTTAAAGTCTGAAACTTGCACTATTATTATCTAGAACAGCTTAAACAAGCTGTGAACTATCTAGCTATAACAGCTAACTTGTTTGCATACAACTGCTTATTATTTTATTAGCTCCCATGAGAGTTAAAACTGGTGGATCTAATAATCTTTTAAGTGTAACCATTGATAGATTGACCATTTTACCCTCCCTCTCTTTGACTTCCAGGGCATTATCGACATCATCTTTGTGATCGGGGTGAACCCCATGTCTCAGAGCTCACAGAGTATGCTCTATAACCCCATGCTGATGATGTGCCAGAACATCCAGGGCAGCCCCAGCCTCAGTGGCAGTGTGGGGGCAGGTTTTCCAGGCGGGTTCCCCATGTACAACCAATACCTGCACCACTACTGCTACATGGACCCTGAGGAGGCTAGTCAAACATTTATTCTCTATTCTTTCATGTCTTTTTGTTGTAATAAAAAACAGAGATTGTTACATGTTGTTCTTATGCTGAGTTTCCCAGAAGTTTCCATTCGTAATAACTTTATTTTGATATTTTTATCTGCAAACATAACTGAGGAGCCAAGAAGGGAGTGAATGGAGTGGGCAAGATTTACTTCAACTAAGTAGAGACCAAGAGTTCTCTGTTCCTCCTTAAGAACTTAGTTATCTTGTTGCCTTTTTTCAGGCAACAAATATTATAGTTCTTTGTCTTGTGTACGGACTCTGTCTTGATTGTGAGATGACTCTGACTGCTGCAAAGCCAACTGAAGGCCTGAATAAAACTCACAATGAAATGTTCTCAGATTTCTACCACACTGCATGCTCTTCTGATCTATAATTTACTTTCTTTCCTCAGGCGGTGGCATTGGCTCTGGGTCTGATAGTGGTATTGGCTTTGTCTCTGTCTGCTTACTATGCCTACAAGACCCGCAGCAAGATTTGGCGACATGGCAAAGCTAACATCTTGTGGGACGAACCTCGGAGCAGACTGTCGGAGGGGCAGGATGTACAGGACTGGGTGAGAGATTGTATCTAATTTCTTTATTGAACCTTTATTTTAACAGAAATATTCCCAATGAGATCCACCACCACATTGATTTATGACCCATTGAAGTCTCTATGACAACACCAGCCTGCATGAGAGCCAATATAGTTTTAAAATGATCTTTCATTGGCTGATTATTGATTAAAAAAAGGCTGATGCCAATAAATGTCAAAATGCCAATGTCGACCTTTCTGAGTTCAGCATTTTCTTTAAACACAGTAAATTGTGTTTGAATGTTGCTCCATCTACAAAGGTTGTAAGTCTGGATAACTGCTGTGCAAGTTCTCCATCCCGTTTCCTAACAAGGGGGCAAAACTTTCCTGAATCACCGGTGGATCACATACTTTCTAATAACCAGGACCTTGCGCAACCCCACTTCTAAAACAATGAATCTCTGTCAGAGGAAAGTGAAGAAAACCTTTACTGACTCTCATTTCTTGGAACTGTTTGGTTTCAGACACTCACATTATACACTTCTGTTGAGTTAGATTATGCTGCTGTTTATCTTTGGCACTCCTTGGTTTCACTCTGGCTGATCATTAACCAGTCTAGTGATAAAGGCACTGCTTCCCTATAGCCATAAAAACTTAAGTGATGAGCAGCAGCATAACATGATTTCCTTAAAAAGGGAACTGAACTGTTGAGCTGTCTGAGTTTTAAGTTTCATTTTGCTTGAGCAGGTGTTACTTTATGTGCACTTCCTGCAAAGAACAGTAATGAATAGTCACACGATTTGTTGGAAGGTTAAACCAGCCAAAGAGCACTGCAAACGCGTAACTGTGTGAAATAATAGTCCTCAAATGAAAATAATGATAACGACGATAACATTTGCAGCTGAAATGAAATCAAATGTCACACATAAGATTCACTTTTTATATAAATGTTTTCCAGGTTGTTAAATTACTAAGCAGTTAAAAAAAGATACTAAATGATATCTGGCTCGTTTTTATGATACCTGTCGTAAATACTTCAAACGGATGGAGCTTACTTCATAGTTTTACTGTTGACTCCCTAAATGGTGTTTTCAAAAAGCACCTATGCAGAAGTTTTATGTGTTCAAATATGTTTGAACTTAACAGCTCACAAATCCTGTTAAAATCTTGCAGCTCAGGCATACTCCCTGCGGTCATTATGTAGGCTGGAGTAAAGCTATGGTTCATGCTGTAATACAGTTTGCTAGAATGAGAGCTGACTCTGGTACAGCTTAATTTTTTGGGATTATCTTACGTAACTTGTCTTAAATTGACAGTCATATAAAAAATAACCCCGACATTTTAAGTCACAGTGACCCCCTGTGGCTGGCTGAGCTTTCCCAAAAGAAAAATGTTACTAATTCTTTCAGCAGTTTAGAAAATATTTTTAGGGAAACATGTCAGGAGGAACCTAGATTGTTGTGTTGTGTTCCTTCAAAAATAAAAAAAGATTGTTTGTTTTGTGTCCTTTCAGCAGGCTTAAGAGTCACTGTAGATCTGTGAGGAGTTACTTTGAGGCGTTATTCACTGAATTGCTGTTTTGCTCAGTGGTGTGCTTCTTTTCTTTTCTTTTTTAAATCCTGTAACAGATTGAGACTCTTCGTTACAGACTTTGGTCTCATGGTTATTAGCAGTAAGTCTGTTTGTGCTTCACAGCAGCAGGCTCATGTAGTATTTAGTAGTGATTAATTTACTCAAGTATCAGTGTACTCTGCATACATCAGGCCCAACATATCTCATTATAACAAGCAGGGAATACATTCAGTTAATCCTGCGAGGCCTTGGCCCACATACATCCTCTCACTGCAGAGCGAGACATTTCATGGAGATGCTGGCCCACTCTTGTGTTGCAGTGAAGATGCTTGCCCTGCATGGAGGCATGTATAATGTATGTGTGTGGCATATATAATGTATAAAAAGGGTCGAGTTGCTTCCATGTTTTCTGGTGGATCCCCACAGAGTGTGGTGGCGCTAAATGATTCAGTATGAGAAGGGACTACTGCAGATAAGACTCCTGGCGAAGAAGCCGTGGTACATGCGACGTTTTTGTCTCAGGAGATGGGATGACTTTTATAAGGGAGAACAGAATGTGAAACGAGTTGTTAAAAAAACAAGCTTTACATAAAGAATACACTCAAACATTATCCACACTCAAAGTAAAAGCCCAAGTAGCATTTGGAAACATGTGACGTCCACAGAGTTACAGGGAAGAATGGGAAACCATCAAACTGTTGACATTTTTATCGATTTTGACAAACTGCATTAAATGCTAACATTTTTGTGGAGCATTATAAAATGATTAATCGAAAAAGGGGTTGAAATAAGATGAGCAGTAGTAGAAAATACTTCTAGTTTGAGATTTTTTTAAAACCATTTTCACAACTCTTTCACTTTGGGGGCCCAGCAACTTAAAAAAACAATCTATTTGAATAAAAACTCGATTGGATATGTTTTCTGACATTTTTCAACTCATTGCATTGAGCTTTATTGAGCCTTTTTTTCTAATATGCTTTCATTTTATAGGACTCAGTGGAGTATTTTTTGTCACAAAGTGATTAGTACCTGGAAAAAAAAGAAAATGAAGTACTCTGAAGTACTCAGATGACATACGCAGAAAATACATAGTACTAAAATCTTTTAATTATCAGTGAAATTTTAACTATAAATAAATAAAAGAAAACAAAAAATACATCAAAAATAGCACAACAAAAGACAATCTCTAGACAAACACAATTGAGTAATAGATGGATCTTTTTGAGCCCTGTATTAAAAATAGCCAAGAAATAATCCAGTCTCCCATCACTTCATCTTGAAGCATCAAAACATGTTCTGGATTCACTTCTTTTTGACAGAATACAGTAATCATCATAAATACTGACTTGGCTGAATGTCTGAGGAATAACACAGTTTTACAAAGCAGTGCTCATGAGCGGTGTAACTGACTCCCTGCACTTTTCCAGGTTTGTTGCCACATACAGCAGCTCCTCATCCTCAGTCTCTTCGGTTATAAGATCCATTTCACAGGCGGCTTTTTCCAGACATCTTCATCTTCTCACTGGGTCTTCATCCTGTGGAGCTGCACTGGCTCAGAAATAGGCCAAAGACTGGAAGTCATTAATTATGTATTAAACACTATGACAGAGGATTATACGAGACACGATGCAGTTTCAGTGTCGGGTTATCTTGTGAGGTAGTGTCTCCTTCTGGCCATTAAAATTGTGCTAATGTTGCAGATAATTCTCTTTTTCTGGTGTCTGTGGCTGAGAGGTGTTGTAACAACGCTGTGGCTGAAGGCGCTCACATTTTCATATTTTCAGCCTGATAACCTCATTGAGCGCTTTTTATATTCAGGTACTGAAAAGAGTGTTGCTTTGCTGTAAGTCACCTGATAGTTCATAAAGATGGAAAGATGAGGATGTTTGTTCCATTTATCTCACTCCGACCTACTGCATACACACAGCTTATTCTTTTTCCTTTTTCAAAATTTTTATTCTGGAAGGATTTGAAGTGAGACGGAAATCATATTTTGGACATCATACATCACTATACTTGTGGTTTTGGTTGTTGTCTATGTTGTGTCTCAATAAACAATATCAAACAAGCCAAGTCGTACTGATTTGTCCCCTGACATCATTTCAGGTGAACCATGTTGGAGATGCCCGCAGCACCCAGCAGGCACCAACTGTCGTCGTATCAGAGAGAGCAACAGCACCTGAGTTAAGGGCGGAGAACAGCGTGGTGTCCTACAGCAACGGGACAGTCAGCGTTCACAGTGAGGCGAATTACAAAAGCAAAATGTGAGTGATTCTGGCTGCCAATGAGTGTGTGAGCAGAACAGTGAGTCCTGAGCTCAGAAAACTTGACATTCAAACCTATATCACCTTTACTTTGCAATCAGGTCAAGAATTAAGTGTCGTGCATATTTTTTGCTGAGCAAAGCCTTTGATTGTAATCGCTCTAACAACGAGCAAATGTAATACAACAAGTTTGTAACAAGGTGTCGAAAAAATAAAGATTGATCAGGACTGTCCAGTTATATGGTGAATAACTGCCATGAAAAATTTGAAATTTCAGGGTGCACTTACTCATGGTTAACCAATCAAACAACCATAACACACACTGGACTTTGTCAAAGGCTTCATGCACATGAAATGAATATTTGTCAGATTTGTCAATCACAGTCTTTAGTATACAATCAGAAGATAGTATCCACAAGACTTACAGCTTTGGAGATGTGGAAAAGAAGAAAAACACTGATGTTATAAATAATGATCCTCTTGTGGTCTACTGTTTACCTTGAATAGTTTTGCAGATTGTGCTTTCAGATCATACTCTTAAAAAGTGGAAAAACTTGCTAGCTGTGAGACTTAAGACACGGGTTTACTTAAAAGTACGATCTTTGAATCCCTTGGTTCTGGTTTCAGCATGAAAAAGCAGGAAACAGGAAAATTTGGCATTTGTTGCTGTATTTGTAACTTAACAAAAATAAAACACACTATCAATCATTTTATTCCTGTGTCTTTTCTCCTCTCTGTGTGTATATGTGTGCGTAGTGAGAGTCGGGGTGTGGAGCCTCTGTATCAGAACAGTCGGGCGAGGGTTTGCTCTAGCAGCTCCTCAGAGCAGAGCGACAGCATCAGGAAGCCCCCTCCTCCTCCTCCTCCTTATCACATGAAGAAGGATCAGGAGCACAGACCTGCTGCTCGGGAGGGGGTTGAGTCCCAGTATGAGACTGGTTACACTACAGGAGACACTGGGAATGAGCTGGACCGGAGCCACGTAGATCATCTGTACAAGTATGCAAAGAAAACTCCACGTTAGGAGACACATTACAAGAATCTGCCATTTTTTTGCAGGAAAACTGGAAAAAAAATTCCACAAGTAAAAAAAAAAAAAAAAAAAAGATTGGTTATGCTCAAATTAAAATGGAGAAATATGATCCAGATATAATACAATTTCAGAGTGGAGGCATCTCTGCCTTTAAGCTGAACTTATTCTAATTAATACCATTATTAATGCAAAGAATATGCACTGCCCAGAACTCATTTGTTCTTCGATTGTAAAAGAAAATACTGAAACAGCAAAAATACCAGGCAGCGTCACTGATGTCTTTGAGGAAAGTCGGCCACCAGTTTAATCTAATACGTTATGACCATAAGCTCTTTTTAAGCTCCTCTCTCTAATTTAATGATCATTTTATGCTTCAAATTGATGTCTCACTCCAGGATGTATCCCGAGATAACTTCAGACCAGCAGCGTCGCCAGTACAAGGCGGAATTTGACTCAGATCTGGCCCGCTACAAGAGCCTCTGCGCCCAAATGGATGACATCAGTGACCAGATGCACAAGCTGAGCCGAGAGCTGGACATGTTGGACGACAGCTCCGTGAAGTACCAGGTAGAGAAGGGAAAAAAACACAGGAGGCAAAGAGCACATGGAGCACATGGCTGCCAGGAGAATAGAGAGTCATGGCTGTGCCTTTTAATTATATCAATCAGCTTAGTTAATCCTCTGTGTGAGTCTGTGTGACTGCAACGGAAACTAAAGAAGTCAACCAGGCTTAATGCTGATTTGTGTTTTGATGGCCAAATCATTTCTCATGTCAGAAAGCCAATATAATTCAATAAGAAAACTTGTAATTCTGTTTCAGGGTGTGGCAGATGAGTATAACCGTCTCAAAGACCTGAAAAAGGTGAGTGGAAATTAATCTGTGGAGGCCTAAAGGCTGATCATCACAGAAATATGCAAGTGATACTTATAAGCTCATTTAACTTATGCTCATTATTCCTTGCCCTCTTTTGTCCAGACACCTGACTACCAAGCAAAAAAGAAGCACTGCAAAGATCTACGGCAGAAACTTTTCCACATCAAACGCCTGGTGAAAATATTTGATCAAGGTCTTTGTTAGTGTGTTGTAATAATTTGTACAAACGGCTGAGTATGAACACAGAAGCAGTGTGACTTGGCAAAACAAGAAAAGGATGTGTGCTCCATATTTCCTTCAGTTTTTGATAGTTTTCTGTTCCAATTATAAAAGTTCAAACATGACTCATATGCTGGTACAAAAGTCACTGAACCTAAAGTCGTGGTAGACTGTGGTAGAATCCAGGTAAATGTGAGATGCTCTGGTTTTGTCTTACAGAAGCAGCTGATGTTTGTAGATCACTGATAAATCTGACTATTTAAATCAAGCTGATATGCTATCTGGTTGTTAATCACTTTCTTATCACTTTCTAGAAGAAAATTACTCGGATTCACAATGTTTTGCAACCAAGCAGAAACCACTGGTCTAAAAATATGAGGTCATGTGGAAGTGCTAAAATCTGTTTGTTGAGTGTCCACTTGAGGCTGGCTCCAGAGTTACCGGAAATCACAAACATGACAAGCCAAAAAAAAAGCCATTGTAACAGCAGAGATAGACATGTTCAAAATAATTTCGGCCTGAAAGCTAATTTCTATGACAGCCCACACTGTATGGGGGGGTGTTACATAATCAGAGGCAAACCTCAGCTACATGACCTATAGCTGTTAGCGTTAAGGCTCAAATTTCTGCCCCATTTCCAGTATGGCCCCCTGACCTCAAAAAGCAGAAATAGATGAGTGATATTACAGAGACAAATGTAATCACCAGACTGTAAACTGCAACTTTTTTTGCACACTTTGAAATAGAGAAACAGCATTGTTTTCGAGTTTCCATTGTAGGTCGGCTGGAACACTGTTTCCATGTAAACGAGAGGCTAAAGCTGCAAGATGAGGATCACAATCAATGACTTCTTCTAATAGGCTACTCTGTAACCAGCCATGACAGAAAAAAAGCATTTATGTCATGATAAATTAAATAAAATATTTTTGTGTAAATATTTCATGTTACGATGTGTACACACGCAGCTAATAGACAAGTGTGGCCTATAAATGTACAAAGTTATTTTTCATTTTAAATTTAGTGGATGCGACTTATAATCAGGTGTGGCCAACAGTCTGGAAATTACAATATATTCATATATCATGCAGTTGATAGTTATTACCAGCCGGCAAACTCCTGCAAGGACAAATGAAGTCCTTCACACTGCAGTTCCTCCTATGGCCACTTGAGATTGGCCACAGAAGACTACATATATACCGGCTCAAGTTACTCAGTAGTTAAAAAGATATTTAGATTACAGGTTTTACAGGTTATAATGAGAGGCAAAGCTGACTACCTGGCTGGAGACGGTGCAGCTGTTAGTGAGGAAGCTCAAAGTTTGCCCCTTTGCCTCGCATCAGGTTGAGTGAAGTTGTGTTGAGTCAGTATTTCAAACAAGGCATCCAAAGATGAGGAGCTTCAAAACTCCACTTGAGAAACAAATGGGTGATGTCACCAGGTCCATATACTTTCCAATTTAGGGTTAACCCTGGACCTGGTTAGCCGCATGTAAGCTAAGCTGGCTCTTTTTCGTACTATCACTCCAGAACCTTCTACAGAAGTAAAGTTTTTAAATGTGTTTGCGATGTGGACCAAACTATCTCGAGGTGGAGGAGTTTAGCATGTTGACTTTTAGTTGACAAACTTTTGTACACACAACTGATGTGATTGTTTCACAAAGATACACACATCTGGGTTGGAATAAAGTGCAGAGTTGCTGAATAGACAAGCCATGACGACTTTCTGTACACACACATGCTAGAGATTAAACTGAAAACCGTTCCCTCTTAGGGGTTTAAGTCGGTAGAACAGCAACAAGAAAAAATGGAGCGGTTTCATGGAGCTTTTTCTCAAGTGAGTGTGTCCAAAAACAGTGTGCCCTGACCTTTAACTGTATTTGACCCTGATGTTTACAGCTTCTTTAACACTCTTACAGCTGCTAGAGCCGATCGCTGCTGGGATGATGTTAGCTGCCGTCCCCGTGTGCTTGTGTGCAATTTAAAAACATCTGAGGCACATTTAACTCAATGTTTGTGACAGAGTGTTGTATTGTGGAGAAGGATGAATGTTAGGTTTTATACAGAAGTGATCAAATGAGTGAAGAGCTAAAGAAAATGTGATTATGATTCAAATAAATATGCAGAAAATACCACTCTACTTCCTCTCATCGCAGTTCACTCCAGTGATACACATGAACAACAGTGGTACATGTTGCAGTGTTTATTTGGCATTCTTCATACAGATGTAATTACAACACTTTTTCAAGTAGTTTGCAAATAACAAAAACTAAACAAAAGACACATTATCATCTTTTTATTCTTTTGATAACGCTGCCGTACACAGAAAACTTTAGAAATTTAAGAACCCAGTAACACAAAGATAAGAAAACATTGATAGTTTATTTATTTTTTTATTTTGTGATGACATGATTGAGTGAGTTGTTGCCCAACAGAAGGATATCCAAACAACTTTCAAAGGCCTGGTGGTAGATCAAGAAGCAGGGATACACCTGTCAGAAATGCTGAATAAGTTTCATGGTAGATTTGATTTTGTTCTTTTTTCTCAAATACATATCTTGTCAGCTTGTAAACATGCCTCTTGAAACACCTGATTGAGGTAAATCCTGGTGGACTAGAAAATCAGGGCCTGTATTCTTTTATCCAGTCACTGGTAAAGTGATGTTTTGGCATTGAAACATCCTCCAAGTGCATGTTTTTTCCCACCAGATTTTTCTCCAGTACAGCATAATCTCACAGCAGCACAGACTTACTCAGGTGCTTGAAAATGAGAGCATGAATATCTCTATATCATATCAGCTGTAATGGCATGAAGGTAAGCTTCTTTTTTTAACATCTGAACAGATGTAAGAGGTATTTTCATGTCGATACATATAGAAAAATGCATTTAAGAGCTAACAGAGAAAGAAATACTCATTCTATAAATGAAAGATGAATTATGAAATAGAAAAGAAACAAACTGTCTCTATTTAGCAGAGATCCAAAACAACATCCGAACATGCAAAAAGACAAAGTTGGCCTCAGTTTATATACATGTCAATGCTTTTTAAAGGACAGATCCCCTAAAAAAACATTGGTCTAAGTAAACTCAGATTTAACTGGTAGTGTTGGCTTTCACTCTCTCACCACCAACTGTGTTTGTTGCAAACTCGTTTTATCTGGAGTTCTTCAATCAGAGCCCGAGTTGACGTCAGTTAGCCGATACTCATATAAAGGAAAAATATACATCCAAACAATATATAATAGCTGAATTTAACATGAAGTCTGTCAAAACACAAGTGAAATCACTTTGGGGATCTTTTCCTAAAAAGATTCAAGACAAATGTTTGTTATGCTCAGAAGTTTCCCAAATTTGTACTGAATAAGAAGGCAGTTTTTCAAAAGAAGGCGGTTTCTGGTGAACATTTACAGAGGTTTGTGTTTAGGAAATATCAGACTAAAGCATTCTGATGTCTTGTGAGGTAATAGTCCGTTCTCATGTCACTTCTTTTTTCTCCAATTGTCTTTCAGTACAGCAACAGTGAGCCCTGTGGATAAATGTAAATGCATTGTTCATTTGATGGTCAAGCAGACGGAAACAGGCGGTTGTTCAACTCCTCTGCATTGTGTACTTATGATTTAAAAAGGATCTCTGAGGATGCTTTGATAGACTTTGGTGATTTTTCTTTCTTGGTTTCACTTTAATTGTGATCCATTTGAATCCTTCCTTTGCAGTAAGTTTGTGACTTTATCTTCCCATTCTGTTTCTTACGTTTGCGGCACAACCACAGCTTCCTGACATTTATAACTGTTCATTTGTCTCCACTATGATCGTTTCAGTCATGTGGATAAAAAGATAACTGTATCACAAATGGTGAGCCATGAAAAATGAGCCCAGTGTTTGAGTGGCGGAACAGTTTTGTCCTCTTGATGTGTTTGTAGCGGGGTGCTGCTGCCCTCTACATAAAAACTGTGGTCTCTTTTGTCACTCTGGCGTGTGGGTGGTACATGACTGGCTGTGGCAACCATATCGGGACCCAGCATGAGGATCTGCTCTCTGGCCTGAGATCTGGCACCAGAACGAGAGGGCTGGCAACAAGACAGATCCAACCTGGCATTGCCGCCTCTCTCCTCAGGAGACAGAAAACTCGTTTCATGAAAGGGAATAGAGCGATTACAGTACAGTACATATGACGTCCAGCTGGCGCTGCAGTTTCATAACCACACAGATGGAAAGTGATGAGTCAGGAGGTTTCCTGTGGGTCCTTGTCGTCACTAATCCCAGACGGAGACCTCTTCCGTCAAGGGTGGGAGCTACTGTCCCGGGACATACGGCCAGCTGATGGAGCTTCCGGAGAGCTGCATGTCGCGGATCAGAGTCTCGATGGGAGTCTTTCCTACCAGGCGCATGAAAAAGAGCTGCGAGATGAGGTTAGCGGGGACAGCGCGCAGAGCAGGGAGGCGCAGGAGCAGGCGTCCAAAGCGCTGAGGTTGACTCGGGTACTGCATCCTCTCGTACTCTGTCAGAGCCACCTGAGCCTTCTCCTGCAGTGACTCCACGTGGACTGGGTCTGTTAAACCACAGGCGTCTGAAGGGAAGGAGGGGAGAGGAGGAGGCAGTTACTCAATAGTGTGGGCAGGTTACATAAAGAGTCGTGATGTGCTGAGAGAAAGGTAGCAATCCTAGTACATAATGCCTAAAAATACCCTGAAAAGAAATTCCTACAAATCATTGGCATTTGCAGGATACAACACAAATAAATTATTTCAGTGCTATAAACTTGGAAACTAATGCAAAAAATGGATTAAAATGTGAATTTCAAAGATATCAAAAGATTCTGACCACTGATAACTACTGATTAATGAGTCAAGGAAAGCTACTTCCAAGTGGTACTGACACACTGTGCTGCTAGATGACCACAGGCACCTGAGTATGCAGCTCTCACTGAAGCATATTGTTGCATTTCATGAGTACGCCAGAAGATGGCGCTACAGTTATTAATACCTGGATAAGAAGGGTACAGTTCACCAACACTTGATTTATTCACATTTGTATTATTTTATCATTAAACTTTTGTGGTGTGTTTCTATCAACTGTATTTGCTGCTGGGACAAAATCAAGATTAACCTCCTGATGTCATAATAATTGGTTTTGTCTACTCATGCTTTGAGACAACAAATGCCTAAAAAAAAATAAAGAAACCCCTAACATCAGAGACAGGAAGTTGATTTTGAAGGATGGAAAAAAATTCAGACTTGGGATATGTTAACCAAAACTAGTGACAGTCAGAATACCACAGCGTGAGTCTAAAATTTGATTTCTAACTATTTTGTGTAATTTTCCAATTTTCATGACAATGTAAGCTTTGAATTGGAGAGGTTTGACCTACATGATTGACTTCCTTGCTTGTAGTCTGAACATGAAAAATTTTCCTTGACTTTCATTTCTTCTTTTTTAATAATTTAAGATTTAAAACACAGTGACATAATAACAACAACAACCACGAAAGCAGAATATTTACCTGGCGAGAACAGTGCGATGGCCTTGAGACAGCTGTACTCAGCTGAGTCCACCTGCAGCCTGGTCAGCTTGTCCACCTGGTCCTGGAAAACCCTAACCTGGTCCATAAAGGACACCACACGCTCTGCTGACATGGGAGAGGAGTGGAAGCCGGCAGCTGCTAAGAGGGGAGCCATGTGGAGCGGCAGAGCGGACTGAGCTGCGTTGAGGATGAAGAGTTCGCTCCAGCTCAGCCTCAGTAGAGCCACCTGTGGATTTGTGAGAGTGTTAATCAGGTTGCTCTACACTGGTATCATACATTTTTAATGCCTGCTGTATGCACTCTGTGTTTATGTTTTTGTGTGTCTGTTTCACTAGTATGCATTTCTGGGAAGTCCACATGAAAGCTCTGCAAGACATGGGCTAAACGATTTGCAAAAACATAATCAATACCATTTTTGCCACCTTAAACTTATTTTTGTGGCTACTTTTTGACATTTTTGCCACTCAACACCATTTGGATTGTTTCTCTTGCAAAGATTTTATTTCAATAATTTGGCTCTTTGGTTGAGCAACATTGAGTAACACTGGTGTTGAGCATAAAACATCTATTACAATTTGTGTAAAATGTATCTAATACTCTGACAAATTTCAGGTTAAACACTGATGCATTGTAATTAGAATATTTCAACAGGCCATAATGAGATTTAATCTGATCCACGATAAAACCCCTGCCCTAAATCCAACTACATGAACTTGAAATGTTTCTTCTCCTCACCTGATCTGAGACAGGAAGATCAGGGAAATACGGGATGCTTCTGGCCCACTCCACGGTGCTGAAGAGCAGCCGAGCAGCTAGTTCACAGATATTATCGATGCCCATGGCGTTATCGGGACCAGCCTGTTGGTTGTACTGGTGTCCATAGCGACTGCTGGGATACGGTTCGGCTCGCAGCAGCTGGGAAATGAGCTCTGACACCGGCTGACCTCCTCCGCTGCCTCCGTTGTTGTTGTTGTTGTTGTAGAACTCACCTCCAAGGCCACTGGCGCCACCTATGGGCGTAATTGAGGGACTGAGACTCGGCTGAGGTGGGATGCGACCGCGTTGAACTGCTGTAGTTTGGTTGGGTGGCACAGGGGAGGGGAGGAAAGAGGAGGAAGAGACACAGAGAGGAGAAGATAAAGAGAGGGTGAAATGGTGAAGGGCAAGGGGAGACAAATGAGGGGGATTTGGAGAAGAAACCAAAGAAGGAGAAAAGTTAAAACTGAGTTCAGCCGGCGGTGGGTGTCAGATTATCAGCAGACTGGCTCGACCAGATTAGAAAGCTATTCTTCGAGATTAAAGGAAGCATAATCAAGCCCAAAATGACTTCTGAAGACCATGACAGTGAGAAAGAATACTCTTGTGCCTGTCAGGCTATGTGGGGGTTATCTCTGGTAGTAAAACAAAGAACCCGACAAGAATGAACATAGCATTCATATTTTAGGCCTCTGCAATGTCACATCTTGTAGCAGGATTACAACATGCAAGCAAAGTGAATTTTGGAGCACTCTGCACTCAAAAACAGCAAACATCACATAAAGCCTCTCTTCATTTTGTGAAAGCAACACAGCTGTGACTGAGCGCACAAGTATTTCAGCATTCATATGGGGATATCGACTCGTGTGATATGCATCTGTACTGCTTGCAATGTCATTAAATCTATTTGAGCCGAAGGAATATTGTTCTATAGCTGACCCTGACCTCTGGCTTCTCTGAGGAGCTGGTCAATCAAAGCAGATCTCTCTGTAGGGAGCTGTAATGTTTCTAATCAGTATGTTTTATGATCAGTGCGGATAGGGGGATATAACCCACAGACATGATCAGTACATGTTTAAAAAGTCTTTACGTTAAGGTTTCTCTCCATGCTTTGCGTTTGATCAAATCTGTTCAGTGCTGCTCTTTTAATGACACTGAGTAATGCTTCACATGGGCCCCAGCACTTAAGGAGAAATCCCAGTATTGGATTCTGCCTAATCGAGCCAGCACGTCGGAGGGGCTTCAGCAGCATCAACCAGAGGCTTAAGGCTCTGACTGGGATGCAGGTGTCTTAGCACTGGATCCCTTTCAGTCACTCTTACACAGGGACTAGATTAAGCCACTTAGTACATGGCACTGAGCTGACATGCATGGTTAGCTTAGCCATGACAGAGCCCAGACAGCCATGTGCAGCATTTTCTCTGCTCTGGAGGGCTCATAGAGCAAAAGAGGTGAGATAATGACAAACACAACTTTGACTGTGACGGATATGTTCTTCTCTTAAAGTAGCTGACAGAGAGAATGAAAAGACTCTGAAGCTCCTCACTCAGAAAAATATCTATAACTTTCTTTCTGCATTTACATATAAATCTATTTGCGTTATTGCTCATGCACTGTCTTGGTGTATTGTCCTTTCCTAAGGATCGCAGTGGATTTATGGATCAGTGGAGACAGTTACCTTCTTTGCGCATGCCCACACGGAAACACTTCTTCAGCCGACAGTACTGGCACTGGTTCCTGTGGTGCTGGTCGATCTGACACTCTCTGTTCGACCTAAGGAGAAACACAGAGGGGCCAAATTCTGAGTGAACATTCTTCAATCATCATTTTCTTCAATGCTTACACATGTTCTCATTTCTGGTTCTTGAAGGGTCATTTTCAGGGGATTTTGGAGTAAGTTTGTTGGATCGTTTCAGATAACAATGACAGCACACAACTTCATCTTTGAGAATAAATTGATGAAGATTTGATTACTCTCACTTTGAAAATTTAAAAAACGACACAATAACTTGATCTGGCTCCCGTAATTAACACTCAGGGTGATTTTAATCTAAAAACTGATCTTGGAGAGCAGAACATGCTGCATCTTTTTATCACCAATGTTTTGGGCATGGGAAGTTACAGTTTGTATTTCTCACATTGAATCTTGAGCAAGTACGTTTAGGTTCTGAACTTTGATCAGATAAAAAAGACGACTTAACGTCATCCACTTTGGTTCTTGGAAATCACAAAGTTCTGTTAAAATATGACAATTTAGTTCAATTCAACGATTCTTCTGGGATATTGAAAATCTTATAGAATAGCAACACTGTGAATAAGTAAGGTTGGAAGGAAAGATTGTTTTCTCCCTTGGTAAATATGTCAATTTCAGTTCACTTTATTGCTTTGGGTGTTAAATTCACAACAGGTCTTATTTATCTGGTTAGTTTTAATTTCCATTTAATGGAGGGTTTATATTCTTCACTTATTTTTCCACAGTATTTAGAGAACACAAAGGGGAGGGGAACAAAATGGTTTGGTCAAGAAGAGGGTTTAGATATGACTTGTTTAGAGGTATGGTAACAAATTCTGATCTTTTATAGGAACTGACTGAATTCTGTCAGTAGTATCGAGTACCCATTCATGTGAACTCAAATGGTACCATGTTTCAGCACCTGAGTGTATACTTGTGACTGTGAGGGAGGGAAAGAGAAGGTAATTTTTCCATGCCAGACATAGAGCCAGATGACCTGTGCATTACTGAGAAGCTGTTTTTTTTAAAGTTGTAGTTAATTTTAGTCATGTTGAAAAATTCATGAAACAACTGCGACATTACAGTGCAAACAGTGCAATGTTGTTATTAGATATCCAAGTTTAGATATTGAGAAATACATGTTGTATTGACACATTTCGTGATTTTTGATTGAAAAAATTAACTTTTGTCACCATATAAACACAAAAGTACCGAAAATCGGTGAATACTGGTACTTAGTCCCAGGTACTAGGAATTGTTTCAGTTCAAATGTGAAAGGTTACCCCACTTGTCTAATATTTGTGTAGCTCATTGAGGTTTTTAGTGGAACACTGAAGACTGATAATATTCCTAGGGTTGCAAGACATGGTGCTTTAATAAGAGCTCTGTTTAGGTATTTTAGAGGATTTTATCTGAGCCATTTTATTATAGTTTGATAAGCTTGTCACACACACACCTGTGAAGCTAAAGTGACCTACACATTGTGACGTTTAAATGTCATGTATTTCAGTGATTTTTTTTCCTGGCCTTTCTTGTTGTCAGCAGCTCCACTTGTGTTGTACCTCACCTGCACCTTGCTCACCTGCATGTGTAGCTGAGGTTCCGTCTCACGCTCCTCTTGAAGAAGCTCTTGCAGCCCTCGCAGGTGAACACGCCGTAGTGTTTCCCGCTGGACTTGTCCCCGCACACCACGCAGTCCACCACGCAGGCCTTGTCGTCGTCTCCGGCCTCCATGTCGCTGCCTCCTGCCTGAGGGGAGCCGTCCTCCTCCTCGCCCCGCAAGTAGCTCTTGTCCCCCAGCCCGTTTGTGCCCCCGTTGGGATCTCCCCAGCCCCCACTCACCATGGCCATCGCTTGGTAACCGAACCACCGAAGAAGAAAATGGGACAGGCAGCCAAGACTTCTGGTTGCTGTCAAGGTAACACAAACATCAAAAACCCTCTGAACTCTAACAAAACAGTATCTCCTCCTTATTTGTGCTTTTCAACGAAGACAGCTGAATAAAAAAATCACTCATAGGGTCGGAAATAAGCTGTAGCACAGAGGAGGGTTTGACTGAGAAAAAAAAAAACAAGAACTAGTCCTGTCTCCTCCTACTCCACTATGACCTGGAAACAGTCTCAGTGCGACAACTTTTACTTCTGCATGCTTGTGGTTTTCGATGCCTTCTTCTTCTTCCTCTTCTTTTACCGAATTAATGTCTTTTTTTCCTCCAAGAGTCCCTGAGAAATGGTTGAAGCAGATCCTGCTGGAGCTGCCCGGTCCGACGGTGTCACGCTTCAGCCGTGGTACCTTTTCACGGGAAACAATGTGTCAAAGATACGCCGCACATTTCCTTAAATGTTAGCTTTTTTAGCACGATATTAAGCATGGGGTTTGTTCTCGTCTGCTGACACGCATTCTTCTTTTCTCTCTCTCTCTCTCTCTCACATACACACACAGTCACACACTCCCTGCTCAGTCTCTGTAGCAACAGTAATGGCTGAAAAAGGACCTCGGTGTAGCTCTCCTTAGCACATGCCTGGAGAGGTTTGACCACCCCTCTTAAAGCTGCCTTCTTAAAGCACCCCTCACACTGATTTCCTCTCTCCTCTTATTCCTTTTCCCCCCAAATATTCACCACCTCTGGGAAGACATGTCAAGCTTACCTCTTGCTGTGTCTGTAGCCTCCTCTTCTTACAGGGAGATAAACAAATCCTTTCCTCGCTCTAGATCTTGCAGGGCTGCAGACACAGCTCCTCTGTGCTGCTGTAATCCTCTCAGCAGTAGCAGCATTTTGACCCACAATGAAGAGAATCCAAATCAAGCCAAACCAGTCGATGTCCGTGCAACAAAAACATCACGTCATGTGGTTTGTGGAGAAGGCGATGTGGACTGCCCCTCAGAATACACAACACAAGGGAGTGATCTGTATGCTTGTCCCTGGTCTTCTCTGCTGCTTCTTTCCTGAAACAAAAATAAGAAAAAGAGTGCTCCTGGTCCCCTCAGCTCGTCATAGTTCCCGTGGAGGTTCCTCTCATGCAGGCTTCTCCCTCCAGCCTTTTGTCAGTGCTTGTCCACCAAGAACTAATGACTTGCGGCCTAGCCTTGTGTGCAGCTTCTCCTCACTGTGTGTGTGTGTGTGTGAGGTGGGGTTTGAGGTACGTGTGCACCTCTCCTTCTCCTTTCTTGGTCCAGAAATTGAATTATCATTCAAGAAAGGGTGGATTTCTTTGCTTTTGCTAGCCTTTCCCCTCCTCGTCTGTTTTCCTCCAACCTATTAGAGAGATGGATCAAGCAAAGCCTGGCACAGAGAGAGAGAGAGAGAGAGAGGGAGAGGGAGGGAGAGGGAGAGTGTGTGCAGGGGGGGAGGGGGAAAGCTATGTGTGTGTGTGGGTGTGTGTGTGTGTGTATGTGTGTGTAAGCTCCCAGGGATTTGACACTGCTATTCAAGCCCTGCGGTTACCATGGTGCTGGCCGCCTTATATGGCCATTGGAGTCAAAGAGCAAAGAGAGTGGGCTGTGAGGGGCAGCGCGCACACACACACACAAGCAGGAAGGATGTGGAGGATCCCTCTCCTCAGAGATGCAAAGAGCATGACCCCGAGGCCTCAAAAAACACCCCAACAAAACCAGATTACCCAGAAGCCCAGCAGCAAATTCAACCTTGCTGATCTCCTGCAGTGCCCTTTGTCTCTTAGAGAGTAATCAAACGCTGCATCTTAATGTTTCTGCACTATTTACCAAACCAAGAAATGCACAAGAAAGGTTATCTGTGTGCCTCAAAGGAGTGTGTTTCTCTCCTGTGTGAATAGCTCACTTTGATCTTGCATACGTGCGAGCAGCCCGCTCAAGATCAGCTTATTGTTCTGGAAGTAAAGGTTAGCATTTTGTGGTCATTGCTCATTTGCTGAAGGCCCTCTGTCTGGGCGCTTTTGTAGCTCACACAGTGATTTGTGTTCGAGGTTACCCCAAGAGGTCAAACCGACTTTCACACCCACACCACGTTAAAAAGCCCAGGGTCAAATGCAGATAAAGGGAGGAGGGAGGCGAGTCGGGATAGAAGCTTCAAGAGATAAGTGATGATTCTGCTTGTAAATGTGTGGCTCTTTGGGGGTCGCTGATATGTTGAGATCAAAGTGTGGGCTCCCTGAGAGACTCAACAAATGCAACCTGTTGTCTTATCTTAAAGACATCCTTCTCCCTTGACCGACACTTTTATGGCAGTCTTAAATCTAAACCCAGCTTTACCCCCTGGAGGTCTGAGTGTGTATGTGTTCAACAGAGGGGCATTGTGCCTGCTATTGTGCAGCTAATGGGTCATTAGAGGGCTGTGCGTGTGTGTGTGTGTAAGAAGGAGAGAATGTGTGTTAATTTGAATGAAAGTCCCTTTAATTAGGCCACTGTGCCTGCTTATTGTCACTTTTTGTGTGCAGGGGAAGATTAGGCCTGTCAAATAAAAGGGGCTTGTAAAAGAAGAAGAGATATCCGCACTGCTGCTAATCAGTAGTTTAACTGAGAAATACAACCACATGGTGAATTTGTTGTTGGTGTCTGAGCAGCATTACATAAGTCCAACTTTTTATGTCTGTTTTGAATTACTGGCTGGTACCAAGGTTAAAAAAGAGGCTACACAAATGCTTAATCTGGATAGTGTACAGCTATTTCAGTATCCAGTGGCACCTATCAAAGTAGAATCTGAACTGATTGAAGAGACGCTGTACCTGCCTATCACTTCCACTCCAGTGTGTCTGTTTGAGAGATACCACAGGGGGCAGGAGTGATGTGACCTCTGAACCAGCAGTCAGGAATGTGTTTGCTCCCAGTGAGGAATCCAGAAAATGCAAGACTGCAAAAGATGACTGCCGAACTGCCAACCCCACAGATACACAGTATAATGCATGTAAAGACAGCTGACATGGTGACACACAAGTTTGAAAGCAGCTTACTGTTCAGAAAGTCAGTTCAAACTTTACATTTCAAGTGTCTGACTTAAAACATCAAAAAATAAAGATAGTACTACTATTATGGAGTACGATGGCATATCAGGGCCACTTAAAGGGTTTCTTTTTTTCTTACAAAGTGGGAAATTTTCACTGCATCATGGATTGACTTGACAGCCTTAACAGGTTATGCTTTTGGCTTGGACTTTGTGTAAAAGTGGTTCTGGGTCTTTTTGCAGCCAGCCTCAAGCTGAATTCATAAGAATTTCAGTTCAAAGTACTTTCCCAGAGGCTTCTGGAGGTTGCTGCTTGGCCTCGAGTCACACTTGGTCTCAATTGTTTTTGCACCTATGCACCTATACATTATTCATATTGTAAGGCATATAGCATATCGCAGTACATTTGGGCCTTTCAATTAAGTATATGTTGCCTGTTTAATGAACAATAACATTACTAAAAGATCTAAATGAGTATCCATTATGTATTTTATCACATTAAATCCAACAACCTACACAGTTAGATCATCTTCTTGGTGCCCTGTCATTTCCCCTGCTGTTATCAGGGTCGGGCAGAGTGATGTGCACCATGAGTGGTCGAGTGACTGAGAGAGACGGAGTGGCGAATGTCAGCTGAATCAACAGATATCAACATGATTAAGATTCTTTTCCAATGCAAACAGTGCCCACAGAGGAGGAGGGAAGCAGAGGCAATAAGGTTTGTTGTCAACATTTTAGGAACAGTCAGGGAGAATTCAGCTGAACAGAGTGAAGCAGAAAACTTTAAAAAAATATTGCAACATACATGTCGCAGGAAGCAAAAATATCATAATGCAATTTTCCTCCAAATATTGCCAGTCCAGTTGTCAGAAGTTACCAATGCTTCTCATATCCCCTCTACTGTGTCCAAGCAATGTAGAGTTGACTTGTCTGTAGGTCCTAAAACATCACTATTGCCATCTTTAATCAAAGGGTATCTGTTGTGACCTGAGGGCTGGTACACTCACCTCAGGTCAGTAAAGATGTTTCTACTTTCATTTTCCTTAACTGTATCAAACAAACCTCTCTAGCCTGAGCCACTTTGTGTCGATGTAATTTAAATGACTGATCTAAACCCTCACATTGCTCTGACGGCTTCTCTTACTGAAGTCATTTCAAGCCATTTGTCCCTTCTGTATCTGGTTTCCAGGCTCTCTCTCTCTCTCTCTCTCTCTCTCTCTCTCTCTCTCTCTCTCTCTCTCTCTCTCTGGCTTTCACTCACATACCGTATATATACACAGACTTGTTGAGTCCTCCTGCACCAGCAGCAGTGGGTGGAATGAAAACTCTACTCTCTCCACTGCAGTACTTACACATCCGTATGCATCATCATGTTTGTATATGCCAGAGGGAATGTGTTGACTTTACACACCTCTGTGTTTATGGTGATGTTTTGACAATACTCTCTATTCGCAAGTAAATAAAACAATATTCAAATCCAACAACAAATATCTTAGTGTGGTACCATAAGTCTTAGAAGATTACAGCTAAACTTTTCATTGAACATTTTTTATTCTTAGGCAGTATTTTGTTGTAAATCTGTGACTGTTGGTGGGTGTGTTCAGAAATCAAAGAGATATTTTTTAGAGGTCATTGTTGTCATGTTGAGCAGTCCTGATTGAGATAAGAGCATTTGAATATTTTTTCATTTAAGTCTGTAACCTGTGCCTGAATCAGTGCCTCTACCTATTAAGCAGCTGTTTGCTTGGTCATTTCTAAATTTGTAAATGTGAGTCATTTTCCACATTTCACTCAAATGAAGAATTTTTTTCTCACACTTGGCTTTCATTAACTATGAGCTTCTCTAAAAGCGTTCATTTTGTGTTGATTTTAAAGCCCCTGTGGATAATAAGAATGATGCTGTAATACCAGAAACTAATCAAGATTTTTTTTAATTTCAAATTGTGATTAACTCTGGCTTTCTTTTGTTTCATCTGTCTTTTGTTTGTGTTGCCAAAACTACACTGTAAAGACTACAACTAATCTTATGGTTGATAACCCTAAACTTTTACAGTAGCTTTTCTGCTTTTTAAAAGTAAAACACAAAACTTAAAAATTACAGATGTTTTCTGTGAATCAACAGCCTGGTTTGTTTTTATAAGAATTATGCAAGTAATAAAAAGCTATGTTTATTTCTCATTATTGTACGGAAAAATTGCTGTATAATACTACATGATCATTTCTGTTCTTTGTTCTTTTGAGTCAGGGAATCTTACTTAAATTTTATGATTTCTGTTTGGCAGTCCTAGCTGATAGTCATTTACCTTTTTTTTTCTTTTTCTTTTTTTTTTTTATTACCTTTTTTAAATACAGTGAAATGCTGAGACTCATTGTAATTGCTCAGTGTTCAGGAAAGTTTCTGAAGATAGATTTTGCAATGATCCAGCAGCATTTCCAAAAACAAAGAGAAAGATAGCGAGAAAAGATTGATTTAATTTTTACCTGAAAGCCAAAAACCTTTTTTCAGCATTAAATCGTTGAACTTCTTGAAAGCTAAGACTTTCAGGTGGGTCATTAAAAACAGAGTTTTGGCATTGCTGAACAGGCCCAAACACAAAACAGTCAGCTATTGATTTACTTAACATTTGAACCTTTTAATTTAAGCTTTAGGGTCTATAACAGAGGTCCCATGACAAAAAGGACCTCCCTCCCCCTGTGTGTTTGGTGTCTAAAGTTAGGATGGCCTCTCCCTGAGGCGTCCCCAGCAACTGTAATTTAATCTCAGAGTGTGAGTGTGTGCTCTCAACCGCATCAGCATATGGAAAGTAGGTCTTTACTTAAGGTAATCATGAGGCGTCTGTGCAGCCTTCTCGCAAGGACTGTGTTTTCATCACGCTCTGCTGGCTGTTAAATGTTTAGACTTGCAGTGACAGCTTCACCCTGAGACCACGGCGACCTCTGACCTCTGAGGAATGGACAAGCCTGGAAACAAAAACAGAGGCTTTTGTGCGGGTCAAAGAAAAAACCATCTGCTGGGCTGAAGACACAGAGAAGAGGGGGATTAACTCTCAGGGATTTATCACTCAGTCTTTTCAGTCACTTCGATGAGAGGTGGCTGATGGGAACATGCAGAAAGCCACTGTACACCACATCATTACGAGCCAAATCCCCTCCTCATTTCACCCGTTAATGCCCCAGCTGCCTCTTGGCTCAGCAGGAAAAACTGATTTTTAAAAAAAGCAGTTAAACGAAGAATTCTTTTGATATGAATGCTGCAGTTTCTCTTATCTCATCACCACAGGAGCCCCCAGTCACAGTCAGTCTTTCATTTTAAAATTAAATTTGAGCCTGAATAATTGAACGTAGAGGATTGCACATCACATCAGCCTCTTGAGAAAATTCATTTGAACAATTCTGGCTTTGATACTATCCTGCATTGTCATGATAAAAGAGCGTCTGAGATTTTTAACCTGACTGGAGCGGTACGGTGTAATTTAAATTTGGTCGATGGGATGCAGCCTCCTCAGGAGCACAGATAACAAAAGAGCATATTTCTCCTCCCTTTCTTCACTGAGCACATGAAGTTATTTAGCACCACATTGTTTATTTGTCTCTGTTCAGCTGAGTGATCCACTCAGGTATTTACCACTTCCCCTCTGTCCCCTCTGTGTCCACCTACAACAGAGGCCTCTTTCTTCAGGCAGGACATTTGATATAGCACACGGCTGTGATATGAGTAACCAGATCCTTCAGAGCAAGTTAGCAATTAGCTAAATGTCTCTGGAGAGGAACATTACAGTGTGACTCCATTTGTCACTGAGGCACCACTGGAAAGCTCGTTTTCTGTGGCAGGTGGATAGGCTGAGCCAAAAGGCACATATTTGTGTGCATTAAGGAAGGAGATGGACAGTTTGGAAGTACTTTTATTGTGCAGTTGCCAGGCAACCAGCATGGCAATGACTGCTCCCGGTTGACAACTGCAACACATCACAATATTTGTTTTATGGTAACTCTGTGGTAGAAGACTCCAGAGTCCCCTACAAACAGCTTAATGGCTCAGATCGAACAGTGGTGGGTGAGTCTTTGTTGTGTGTGATAGTGTAGGGACAGGAAAAACAAATGTGTTCACTGTTTTTATAACCCCAGGATCATAAGAGTTGGGCAGTAGCACTAAAAAGCAGACTTTTGTCCAAATATTAAGTTTGGAGTCTCCTTTCTTCATTGTGTTGATGGCCTGATGGATCAACTGTTGGCAAAGGATTAAGTCTGTGGCCTGGACTCTCAAGCCATAAAAAGATATATTCAAAATAGTTTGGCATCTCTTTGCTAAATTATGCAAAATCCTGTCAAAAAGGTGCAGTGTGGATGGCAGCATATGTTACTTCAAAATTTGTTTGTATGGCTCAGCATTAATGGTGCTTCCCCAAATGTGTCAACTTTAATGGCAGGGGCACCGATGCCTCCCATCAGCACCGAGGATGTTTGCTTTTGAAACGCGTTTTTGAAAAAAACGGGATGGTTTCTCTCTTCTTTACAGTTGAGGATGTGTTAAAAAACAATGCCAATTTTGATTTGCCCGACCACAATACAGTTTTCTATTTCAAGTGGACTGGAGCTCAGAGAAGTTGCTGATGTTCTTGGATCATTTTTGTACATGGTTTCATCTTTGCTTAGTGTGGTTTGAACCTACCAAGTGTGTTCACTGACAACAGATTTTGGAAGTGTTATTAGCCAATGTAGTGATTTCCACTACAGAGCCAACACAACAGAATTGCTGAACTATTTTCTCACATTGACATTCACAGGGTGGTGAACCTCTTCCTATCTCAACTCCTGAGAAACTGAGTCAACATAGAGTGCGCTTTTCATACCTGATCATGTCACTACCCTGTTGGATATTAACAAAATCTATTGAGAGATTTTTTTTCTCAGCCTTCCATAACTTTCTCTGTTTTTCTGTCGTCTCTGTCCTAGCTGATTTGAAATGTCTGGCTGTCATCAAATTTGATGACAATGAGAATACATTTTTCATAAAACAATAGCATTTTGTATTTTCTGCACCTGCAGGGGGTAAACATGCTCTGTATTGAGGGTCTAAAGATGAGCTACTTTCCTTCAGCACTGATGTAAGAGGGCCAGTATCTTGTGAGTCAACATAAGCATTTATTACTTCCAAAATAGACACAGTGATATGTACACACTGTTTGTTGTGGGTAAGTATTACTGCAGGTCAGGTTGGTTGATTTGATCATGAGCTTTCTTCACGATGCGAATTTGCAACAGTCTCATAACAGAGCTCTGCCATAATCACACCTTTGTACTTGTACTTACTTTATTTATCATGCAATTGAGCGTGCGATCTAACATGACTTTACAGCAACACACAGTGGGAGTTTTGTGAATACACACACACACACACACACACACACACACAAAGTGTTCCCAACTGAGCCTGCTTCTCTGCTTCACTGATCTCCTCTTGTCTCTGTAAACCTTCTGCTGTTATCATCGATGCTGGCAGAGAAGGGGCATGACAACTTCCGCTGTCACAGCTCTGCCATGATCGAGCTGAAGTTAAGATGTCACAGGTGCATAAATAGCAAAACTGGCAATATGAAAATGGCCAAATGTGCAATTTAAGGAACATGGTAAACATCAAATCGCCATTTTTGCATGCAGTGTTACCCATTGTTTGTGGATATACATCCTGATCATGAAGTGCTGCTTAGTCATGCTTTTATAGGTGACTCCCACTCCAAAATAAGATGGCCATTTAATAAAAAGAGACATGACATAATTTAAGAGTGAGAGAAAAAAGATCCACTTTATTATGTGTTACATGAAACTACTATAAACATAAAAGGAGGGTCAGATTATCAATAACGGCATCAAAATGGGTTAATGCACAAAACTGCTCACTTCTATCAAAAGAAAAATCTATAAAATAAAAACAAAAACAAAGAAGAAGAAATTATTCTGAGGAGATCTATTCTCATTTACCCTCTGGTGAGCATGTGCATTAAGAGAAGCTTTTCATTGGAGAATTATAATTTATTTCCTGACGCCCATTACATGAAACATGGTCAGAAGCTATAAAGTTCTTTATTGTTAAAAAAAATCCTTTGGTAAAACTGGATGAACCAGCTTTCAGATGGATTCTTGCTGAGAGGATGATGATAATAAGTAGTTCAGCAAACAGCACTTCCTGTGCCACTTCCTTGACTCAGTCCATTAAAAATTGATCACACTCGATCACATCGGTAAAAGCCATGAATAAATAATAAAATATGGATGTTTGATATCTTCTCATCTACTGTGATATCATTAAACATTTTACCTGAGAAATGTTATGGTATACATAGAATCTTGTGCTAAATCAGTGATTACCTTCAGCTGCAGTACATTGATTCCCCACCAGGTGACAGTGTTTCTTGACAATAACATGAGTGTTGAAATTGGGTTTGTCCACATTGTGCCATTTTAGAGTATATCAGAGAAGTCATTAGTTTATTCATGAGCGTGGTTCACATTGCACACCACATGAGAGCACTTGAAAAATGTAACCTCCAATTATTGGTCCTTCAGAACTTTGGTTTCCTGACTGCTCACACAAAGTGAAAGGGTAAACACAGCTGAACTGAAAAAAACAGTATCAGTTGAGGTGAGATAAAAAACTTGATCTGTATGCTAGATTCGTCATACAGACATTTTACACTGAAATACTTGAGCAAGATTTTCTTTAGTAGTTATTCAAGTGTTTGACCTTGACATCTCTCTTGTATAAGGCGTTTGCATTGGGGGTCATGACACCAACAGATAATTTGACAGGATTTGATGGGACGTTTTCAAAACTATATCTTCTATGACTCTATGTATCTCTGAAAATGTTCATACAGCTCTTGAAACATTTTAAATGAACAATAGAAATCGTACAACCTACTTATTGTTTTGGTTTTCTTACATAACAACAGTAATGTCTGTGACCTCATATTCATCTTCAACAATGTGTCTGCACCCATCCAGGCCAAAACAATCTCATCAGACCCTTCCAGCTGACTGGAGAACGGTCCTGTAAACACACCCCAGTTTGTTTTGTGTCTGACCGGACTTGGAGTAAACACTACTTACACAATAGAGCCCTGTTCTTTCACCACCTGACCCAGGAGAGGGTGTGCTGTGACACCCAGAGGTTCCTCGAAAAAACGGTACAAACTGTTCCACCTAAGCAGCCTCAACAACAAGAGCAGATGCCACACACCTACAGGAGCTGAGTGGTGTGTGGGAGCGGCTCTGGCATGTTCATCCATGAGATGCTGCCAAATTGGACTGTAGTACGCCCACATGTACGGCCTTTGACAACAGTTTTTGAACCAACAGAAAGCACTCGACAAGACCTTTTTCTCAGGGTTCATGTAAGGACACATTTTAAGAGACATTTCCCAAACTTACTTCAAAAAGATGTTCAACTCAATTTCTTTATCATTAAGTTCAAAAGTTAAGTTAAAGCAGACTTGCTGTTTATTGTTTCTTGTTGCAAATTGAATGCTGTGTTTTGTGTTGTTTGCATTTGTTTGTGCTCTGTTAAGTAAAGGCCCCTCATTGCGTCAAAGTCAAAATAAAAGTGGGTCGAACAAAAAAGATTATCAGTTTTAAATGTAAATGACAGCTTCAATCATTGAAGGGTATTAAAAGTGTAACATATATATCCAAACTTGGACTTTTCTAAATCTCATAGGGTTAGATATTCTTATTAATTTGCTCACCAATTTATTCATGTTGATTTAATTCTCTCACTTTGACGCATCAAAGTGAGAAATGATTCACAACTGTTAAATTGTGGGAATAAAAATTGCATTTCATGAAAAAAAAATGCCCATTATTATGCATCGTTTAGGACCACAAGGGGTGAGTGTATACGTTTGAAGGTATCATTGCATGTTTTAGAGTTTGACCTCTCTCTTGTTGAGGAACACTCATTGTTATAAGAATCCGCCTCAAACGCAGCAGAGCAGGATTACAGTGCTAACACCCTTTAAACAGGATACACATATATCCTTTCTGTAGGCTACTGGATATATCCGTTTCAGACATACACCATTTAACCTCTGACCAAACACACACTCATTTCTGGAGTAGAGCCAAAGAGCCGGGCGGAGGAAGACAACTTGTTGCTCCACGTTGCAAAGGTTTATTGACGATTTCAGAGCTTGAATGTGAGGGCTTCTGTTTTGAAAGAAAGGCATTTTAATAGTCACTTCTTTATTCTTTGATGTGAAGTAAAAAATAAAAATTGGTTACTTCCACACAGACCACAAAAGGCTATTAGATTGAAATTGTGCAGTTATGTTCTCCAATAAACCTCTAGGGTTGAAAGTTTGAATTTCCAAGTATTTCAAATGGGTGCTACAGTGCTGAGTGAAAAGGGCTACTAAAAGGTGTGGTGACATTTTGGGATCCCGCTTACGTTAAGTCTTGTCTAAAGTACGGTCATAAAACATTGACACTTAATAGATGAACTAAAAAAGTAAGTGGGTGGTTGTATGAACATAACAGAAAAAGAGGAAGGTAACATGATGCTCTGTAGTTGAGTTTACTTGATGTATCAAATCTGCTGTAACCACTTTTAGGAGAATTTATTTAGATCATAACTTGTTTCATGATTTTATGTCATTTTCTTAGGCTCATTTCCAAGGGTGACCATATTCTCAAAACCCCGTAAGATGACGCCCTACCCAGTCCATTACAACAAAGTAGCTTCATAACCTATATATTTATTTAAAACAATCTTTTTCTGTTTGAAGTTGATATTTTCTGTGACGTCAATGTGAATTAAGTAATGACGCTTATTTTCACCAGTTAAAGCACAGAAAAAGAAAAACTAACTTTGTAAATATTTTTTTTTCTTTTTGCAAATATTTCAAAATTTTGATTGAATTGAATTTAGATAAATTTCAACTTTCGTCTTATATTGACTTTTTATCTAAAAACTGTGCCTATGATCGCAGAATTTTGCTATTAATATCTATAAATTCAGACATTTTCATCTCAATATATTGACATTTTATTAAAACATTTTGATTTTTTAGTCAAATTTAACTTTTTTCTCAAAAGTTTTACTTTTAAATCTCAATATTTTGAATTTGTCTTAAAATCTTGACCATATTATCTCAAAATTAGGGGTTTTACTCTCATCAATAGACGTTTTATTCCTAAAATTTAGGATTTTTCACATAATTTGAACAATTTTTCTCAAAAGTTTTACTTTTCTTGCAGTATTTACTTTTTTATCTTCAATTAAGAAGGACATATATGGGCATAATTTAATTGAACTGAAAATATTTTTCCATGATATTCTTATTAGTACATTAACATAATGAAGAGTTATTTCTATATGTTTAAACTTTATCTTCATTCATTCTCATGATTATGTGTGAGTTATGCCTGCACATGCAAATCACTAATATCTTATATCAGTCAGCTTTTCAAAATCCAAATCAGAATATTTGTATTTATTTCAGGGAGATATCAGACATTACGTTTGCTCTTACACAAAATAAAATTGGAACATTTGAAGATAGATAGGAATTGTCATGAAATATGACATAAATACTGAACAAATAAAACAACAATAAAAATAAGTACAGAGTTAAAGGATAGTTATGCACATTAATAGTGGTAGGATACATTTTGAAGACACTGTTCTTCTCAAACACTCTGCACTATCAACTTCTTTTCCAAGTGGGCAGAAATATCACCCCAATTTTAGGAAAAAAAAAAAATTCTGTCCATAACGCCCACAGAAGGAAACATCTTTTTTCTGTGTGTGAATGTGGGTGGGGGGGCTTAATTGTCAGTAAAAAGGAATTTTATAAAATCTTTTATAAAACAACACAAACACGAGTTATTTATCTTTCATGCTCAGTTTAAAGTGAATGAACTGCCTCACCCTCTTATATTAAAAAATAACATTTGTTCATAGTTTGGGAGCTTCTTCTGTGCACCGAAGAAAAAAAGAGTAAAAACACTTTCTATTTGTATGAAAGAGCTGCGTCAGCCTTGTCATTCCAGTAAGTGGATCCAGTTCCATGTAAACACACAAAATAAATCCTGGAACTTGAAACTGAAGCTACAAAAATATCAACCCACTTCAACACCATTTAATTCACATCTGTCACTGTTTATGTCTCGTTCAGTGTCCGATTTCCTGCTCTGTTGGCGCCTTTTATCTATAATCTACTTCAGAAAGTTGCAACACATTTGGCCATCAACAGTTCCTCTATGAATTACTGTTTCCTGTCAAAGGCCTGCCACATCAACAATGCCAGGAAAAAGTAGAAGCTGTTACTGTCAGGCTCGTGTATTTCTTTCTGGATGGAGAGGTTCAGTGTGAGAGTGTGTTTGTCCTGCGAGACAGAGGGCAGCTTACCCACGTCATCGTGTTGGACTGAGACTCTTGGCATCAAAGAGATACTGAAAGAAAACGTCAGGAGAAGGACAGGAGCCATTGTCCTCGTGGCCTGCAGTGAACAGGAAAATGCCGTTCATGATCCCATAAAAAAGTGTTTTTGGCATGTTTATTGCCGGCCTGCACACAGCATGTGGAGTCCGGTGGGGTCTTTTATGGCCTGTAGCTTTGTATAAAAGAAAATGAAAAGTTATTTCACTCTCAAGCTTTTTCTCCCCCAAACTCAAAGCCAGTGTTTATCACAACATGTTTTATGATGACAAAAAATCATCAAAAGTTTAAAAAAAAATCTCTGTAACTTGCTGTCTGATGACATGAGTTGATAGCAGCATATGTACACACCTGATCAAAGTCTTAAGGCTGGTGAAAAAATTGCACAAATATACTTTTTGCACTTGATATTAAAAAGTTTTCAAAATATTTCAAAATGCGGGAAAAAAAATTGGGAGTGAGGCATGCAAAATTTTTAATAAGCAACTTATTGAAAACACCATTAAAACTGAAGTAGTCTCTCCATCAGCTGATCAATATGAGGATTCAACATCATTTTTGTTAGGTATTCACACTGTCCTGAAGGCTATGGGGGAAAAAAAAAGCCTTTGATAGTGGTCGAACTGTCGAGCTGTATAAACAAAGCCTCTCACAACGTGCTATCACTGCTGAAGTTTGGGCGCAGTAAGACAGCCATTTTGAATTTCTTAAAAGAAGCCTATGGAACAAAACAGCCCAGTGGTAGATCCAAAAATTTTCACTTGTGCTGGGACGGAGGACTGGCTGTCTGTCAAGACACAAGATGATCCTCAACCCAAATTAAGGCTGTAACTGTTGCCGAAGGCAGCCCAATAACCATCAGATCACACCTGAGAGAGAAGGGTTTTAAGAACAACAAACCTCTTCAAAGGCCTCATCTTCTTCTACGCCACTAAATTGCCCATTTGGACATTCAAAGTTTGAAGAAAAGAAAAATTAAACCTTGACAGTCCTGATGGCTTCCAACGTTACTGGCATGACAAAGAGATCCCACTGACATGTTTTCTACACGGCACGGTGGAGGGGGGGCAATCATGATCTGCTTTTTTCTTTAATGGAACAATGGAGCTTCAGGTTGTGCAGGGGCATCAAACAGTGGCTGGCTGTGTGGAGATGACACAGGAGGCATCCTTCATGACTGAGGGCCCTAGTCTGTGTGCTAATGACTGGGGTTTCCAACCGGACAACACCTGAGTTTACAATGCCCGCCTGAAAAAAGACTTCTCCTCCCAGAGGAATAAACTCACTCTTTTGGAGCATCCTGTATGTTTCCTTGATCTAAATCACACTGAGAACATTATGGGATGAATGGAGAGGGAAGTTTACAAAACTGGACGTCAGTTCCAGACAGCGGATGACCTCTATGAAGCATCTTCACCACTTGAAGCAACGTTCCCACTAGTCTCCTGGAAACACTTGGTAGTTAGCCCAAACAAATCTTGAAGTGATCAGTAAGAACAGTGGATTGCACACTTTTCTCTAGTGTACAATCACACTTTTCACACTTTTAAAGAAGTTAACTATAGTGTTTGCTTGATTTGTGCCAGTGCCTACAGTCAGTCAATATCATGGTTGGCATGTATTATGTAAAAGTTGTGGATATGGAAATAATACAGAGTGTGATAACAATTCCAATTCATTATGATCAACTGTTGAAAATTAATTATTTATTTCAGTGAAAATGATTTAAAGTTTTGATATCAGTGCCCTGTTCTTATCAGCCTTAGATATCACTTTTCACCAGGGGTGGAAGTAATTAATTTCAAATACTCAGATTACTGTAGTTAAGTAGTTGTTTTGGGGTACTTGTACTTTGTGAGCAGATTTTCAAGTCTGCACTTTTACTTGTACTTAAGTAAACATTATGCCATGTAATCTACTTAGTTACTGGGAAAATCTCAGTTGAGTACTGAGTAAAATTTTCATCAATATCTAAACCTTTTATCTGCATTTTTGTAGCCAGTAAGGTGATTTGATAGCAAACAAGCTAATGAAAACTGGGACACGTGGATGAAAAACAAAACAAAACAAGAAAATGTTAATGATTGATTGCTAATTGATCTTGTGTTAAGAATCTAACCAGTTAAAAATGTATTCATGGATATTCTATCAGTAGTCGTGGCAGCAACTGCACCTCATCTAATTTTGTTTTTTGTCTGCCTGAGACCTTTGCTGGATAAGGAAATAAAAACTTAAAATGAGAAAGCGAAAAAAACAACAACAAAAAAACAATCAAAATGAGCGAAAAAACACTTGTTTTTCTATCTTATCAGTTATTAATGATTATTGATTGTTAGCATTTTAACTTTTGGTAAAGCAAAACACAAAATTTAGAGACCTATTTTGAGAGGTGACAGTGACATCACCAGTTAAAAGTAACTAATCACCTGAGCAGGTTTTTTTTTTTGACAAATACTCTGTACTTTTACTTGAGTATTTTTCCAACACCAGTACTTTTACTTGTGATTGAGTAATATTTTAGCAATGTAACTTGTACTTGTACTTGAGTACAGATTTTCAGTACTCTTTCCACCACTGCTTTTCACTACCTTAAATGAGTGCTATGGCTATTCCAAAGGAAACGCATTTGTAAAAGTTGAAATGTTGTGATAGATACAAACTCATAAAGTGTGTGTGTGTGTGTGTGTGTGTGTGTGTGTGTGTGTGTGTGTGTGTGTGTGTGTTGGTTGATAATCTCCACCCAGGGAGAGAGGTAGGATAGCTTACTGAGGGAGGGTACAGAGGCCAGGGTGACTTCCCATCATAGGAAGTGTGTGGCCAGAGCAGTGTTTAAATTCCTACCCATGTTTATACCTCACACAGAATCTGAATAATTCTCATGCTATCAACACTGCAGAAAGGAAACGTCTGGCATGTGTCTGTTGATTGTGCTTTGTTAGCGTCAGAGACATACGACTTTGTGGAGACGTACTGGGAATCTGTTTTAGATAGTTAGCTGCTTTTTCTTTATCTGTTGGATCTGTTTTCTTGCTGAGTGCAGAAGAGGAACATTTTTGTCCCCAGATTCAGGGATGACCCTTGTTTGAACCTTGCTGGTTGCTGCTAGTCCACCTTAGGTGCTGGACTTCATCGTAAACTTCTACTCTGTGATCCTCCATCATCACCAATGTACAGCAGCAAATACTCCCAAGTCTCCAAGTACAGCCCAGAGGCTCAGAAGAGGATGCAGTACCGCTCTAAAGGGAAGAGCTGTGGCTACTACATGCGCATCGTCTTCTTCTTCTCATCCCTCATCCAGTCTTTGATTATAATTAGCCTGGTGCTCTTTCTGATCTACGGTCAGAAACAGGACTCAGCATCCACCACTCGCATCCATGACCTGGAGGAGAGTTTCAGCAGACTCTCCATCGAGAACGTGGCGCTGAGGCTGCAGAGGAAGAACCTGACCACCTTCCTCAACGCTACCCTGACAGAGAAGGCACGAAATGACTGGGACCTGGCCAGGCTGCGTGACTACACCAACGTCTCTGTGGTTCTTATCCAAGATATGGACAAAAGAATTGTGAGAAATATTACAAATTTTTTTTATTCATGTGTTTTTTTTCTGTTTCTGTTCAACTACATAGTCTGATTGAAGATTAAACTTTTCCATCTTTCAAAAGGCACGTTATGTCAGTGTGTAAATATGTCAGTTCATTTTCTTTTAAAATGAAGGCAGAGGTAGAATAAAAAAACACTTGAAATATTGGATATCTTTTCACGTCAGCTCACAGAAGTAGCATGGTTTCATAAAATCCTGTATTCAGAAAAAATATTATTTAAGAAGCACAATTTGGCTAAAATTCAGCAAATTCATTGCACTGTGAATAGAGAGGATGACTTATGTCGAACTAAATCTTGGAGAGACAGACTGCAGAGAGGGAAGTTTATTGCTGTTGACATACGACATCTACATGATGCAGGATACTGAACCTTAAGTTCCACATTTAAAAAAAAAATGTTTCATCGAAAGGCTGGAGAGTAACACATGACAAAAAAGGGAGAAAAAGAGAGGGAAAGTTTGTAATGAAGAAAGAGGATCAACAGTGTAAGCGCTAATTTTTCATTATTTTCATTGGACATAGACATACGGATTTGTAATAAATAACCGTAAGTTAAAGTACTGATAGTTTCAAGTCTGATCAAAAACGTACCTAACTGTGATCTTAAAAACACATCATCTCTAAAAAAAAAAAAAAAACATTGCTGTTTTTTTTCCTCATCTAGGATGAGTGTAATGGAATACATTTTTTAAATACATTATTCACATTGTGTGTATCACTTTGGGAATGTTAATGTGCTTCTTAATTTTCTGAAAGGGTGTTTTTGGCTTTTTCCTGTGAACTCATCACCGCTTGTCTGTCAAACAGTTTTTTATAACAAAATTCTCTAAAATTATTGTATTGTCTTGTATTTATATATTGTTGTGCAAAAACAAGTTGCTTAATTGTTGATTTATTGAAAAGTTGACTTGACCAACAACATGTAGTAGATTTTTCAGTACAAAAACATGGAGTAGTCTTTGGGTAACTTATTTGAGGAAATAAGGTAGCACAACTGTGCACAACAAGTGTTTTTTGTCATATAAGTTAATACCTAAGTACACTGACATAAAATCACCTAACTTATTTCTGAGCTAGATTGTGAACTGAGAACTTCCCCTCCTTCTCGTCATGATTTAACAGCTGAGCTGTAACAAATCCCAAAATAAACTCTTTGTTTTTCTCTTTGTGAATAGGTGCAGTGCAATGGAGAGTTCAATTTGTGCAAGGCACAGCTTCTTCTCGGTGGCCACTGTCCACAACCATGTAAGTCTGAAATCTCTTTGTCTAAGGTCAGAAATAATCTGTTAAATTTGACAGTCTAGATTCTTCCCCCAAGTAGTTAAAAAAGCTGCTATTTCTCTTCATTTTGCCTCCTCTTTTTCTCTCTTTCAGTTACTGGCCACTGTGACTGTGGGTCACGGATGGATCAGCTGAGATACAGACTTCTTGAGTCTAACTTCACTCAAACAGTTCAGACAATGAGGATAGACCTGGAGCAGGTTACCAAAGAGAGAGACAACTTAAACTTAGAGGCTATCCGTCTGAGGAGAGACAAGTCCACTCATGAAAAAGAGGTAGAAATCCTAAAAAAGAAGTGCAAAGATGACTTTACCGACTCCTTGAGCGGAGTCAGTCGCGTCACCAGTGCTTTCCTGGTGAAGATCGACTCCCTCTTCCCCACACACATCCCCTTCCAGCTCACCTGCCCCAAACAGTTGGAAAACCTGGAGCAGATCCGCACCAACTGCTCCAGCCTGTCCAGTGAGGTGGAGGACAGGTTCCAGCGTTACCTGAACAGCGTTGGGGACCAGGTGTCAAATATCCAAGCCGAGAGCAGTAAACTTAAGGCGGAGAACTGGCGACTGTTTGAAGATTACCGCTGGTGCAGCCAGAACCGCACAGGCCTGATCCAACAGCACAAACAGAGTCAGGAGAAGCTTCAGCTGAAACATGATCAAGACAAAGAGAAACTCCTAATAGACAAGATGAAGCTACAAGGACAGATTGAAGTCCTGGAAAACAACGTGAACTACAAAACTAAAGAGGTTCAGCACCTGGTAGAGCAAATGAAGCACCTTAACATGACCTGCATGTCCAGGGTAAGAAAACAACTGCTTTGATTGTTTGAGTGTGCTACAAGCTCTGTGTGGCTCTGAGTAGGCCTTTAAAGCCCACAAGCAGATCTATTTAGCCTGTCGTCAAGCCTTCCTGACCAAGATGAGAACCACACAAAACTCATAAAGATTAAAAGTAAAACCTACACTCATAAAAATTAAAATTCTGTAGAGCAATACCATACAAAAGGGGTTGATGTGATTTATATTAGCACAAAGATCCAAACATGATCATAGAGAGCTCATATTTTCTGGTCTTTCTGACCACTCAAAGCACTTTACAATCCTCATCTCTTTCACCAATCCACACCACATTCACACACTGATTGCAGAAACTTCTACTTCACTATCACACCATCACTTTTTTTTAAGCTAATACGTTCATACTCATCCACACACCACCGACCAACAGTGGGAGCAATTTGGGGTTCACTGTCTTGCTAAAGGACGTTATGGCACGTGACTGCAGGTCCTAGAATTGAACTAACGACCTGTAGATTAAGACAAAACTTTTGATCTGATTTTCACTTTTCCTTATTGCAACAATACCCCTGAGGTGACTAAACCAGAAAAAGATGCCATCAGTGACTATGGTTTTATTCAGGAAGCACAGAAATATGTGCATATAGGCAGTGAAATTTTTTTTGTTTATCAGTTAGAAAAAAATACGCAAGACCATTTACTATTTTGGGGGTTGTATAGCAGAATTCAACAACATGGATCCGGTGTTGTGAGAGCCTGTTTTATGGATCAGAGGTAGCAGTTTAGCTAATCTTGGCAATGTTACGATCTCACTGAATAACACTTAGTAAAGCAGTTTTTGGGCACCAATAACATCACTTGGCTTGCATCAGCTCTGTTCATCTGTAATCTCCATTTCTGCTGTGTAATTAATAAGAATAGTTTCACCATGACAAAGCAGTCTTGACTGTGTTTATGTGAATTTTTATGTGAATTTGTTTCCATATTAACAGAACTTTCTTGTGATTTCAGGGTGGGTTTAGTGGTGGATTTGGTGGAGCCCAGCAACCTCACACAGGCCAAGGTTCAAGCTCATCTAGCTATGGCCAGTTTAATAAGCCAGGGTCAGGGTCAAGTTCAAGCTCCAGCTCATTTGGGACTTATAATAAGCCAGCCTCAGGTGGTTATGGGTCCTCGAGCTCATCCAGCTCTTCATCTGGATCAAGTAGTTCTGGATATGGGTCTAACAAGCCAGCGTCAAGTGGATATGGGTCATCCAGCTCTTCCCACTCTTCATCTGGATCAAGTAATTCTGGATATGGATCCAACAAGCCAGCATCAACTGGGTCCGGGTCTTCCCTCTTTTCATCTGGATCCAGTAGTTCCTCAGGGTCAAGTAAGCCAGCATCTAGTGGGTCAGGGTCTTCCCTCTTTTCATCTGGATCCAGTAGTTCAAGTAAGCCAGCATCTAGTGGGTCAGGGTCTTCCCTCTTTTCATCTGGATCCAGTAGTTCAAGTAAGCCAGCATCTAGTGGGTCAGGGTCTTCCCTCTTTTCATCTGGATCCAGTAGTTCAAGTAAGCCAGCATCTAGTGGGTCAGGGTCTTCCCTCTTTTCATCTGGGTCGAGTAGTTCTGCACTTGGATCCAACAAACCAGCATCAAGTGGGTCCGGGTCTTCACTCTTCTCTTCTGGATCGAGTAGTTCCTCAGGGTCAAGTAAACCAGCATCAAGTGGGTCCGGGTCTTCACTCTTCTCTTCTGGATCGAGTAGTTCCTCAGGGTCAAGCAAACCAGCATCAAGTGGGTATGGATCATCGGGGTCCTCAAGTTCTAGCTCCAGCTCGAGAGCGTCTTCAAGCTTTGGTTCATCTTCCTCATCAAGTGCCAAAAGCCCCTCCAGCTCTGGGTCTTCCTCATCAGGGTCTTCTGGATCAACGTCCAAAAGCAGTTCATCCAGCTCCGGGGGCTGGTTTAACTCTTGGGGCAGCAGCAGCTCAGGACAAAGTAAGACAGGGACTGGATCAAGCAAGCCATCTTCAACTGGAAGCGGATCATCCTTCGGAGCTGGGAGAACCAGTGGACTGGCGGGTGGCTCAGGTAAAAATACACTGAGTTATTTTTTTCTATGTAGCTTATCTTTTTAACCAAAGTGAAGAAAAAAACTGTTTTTGTGTGGTCTCTGGTGGTTGTAGATAGGCAGTTTTAATTTGCAGAGCTTTCCTGCTCTCTGCCACCTAAGTCTGAAAGCTCGGAAGATGAAACCAAAATCTTCTGCATGTAGAACAATAATTTGTGTCATCTGACCCTTAGACCCTTAGAATCTCTTGACTGATGCAGAATCACGTACTGTAAATAATACCTGCCTTATGGCACTTGCTTTCTATTCATATCAGTTGAACTCAACCTCAAAGTCCTCACTAACTGTCTCTGATGTTTAAATCATTCAGGGAAATATTCACGGTTAACGGGACTGGAATATTGTAGGGTGTAATGGCAGCTTGATGATGACATCATGACATGTTTTCACAAATCTTTTACTCTTTTATCTTTCTATCAACAGTCAACATTGCTCAGCACCTCAGAGATCTGCAACGCTTGATCAACCCTTCTGCCCCAGAGTAAGTGAAACATTTACAGCTCTCATGCCTTGTCTGTGTAATGCTTGGCGTAAACTAGGGTGACCAAATGTCCTCTTTTGCCCGGACATGTCCTCATTTTTGCTGGTAAAGTTTCTGGGTCCTTCTCATCTTGTCCAACAGACCATTGCTATTTATAATAAATCGCTGCACTGGGCTGCTGATGCACCAACTTGTCAAGATGTTGAGCATGCAGGGAGAACAAATAAAGAGTTAAGAGTCAAAAACTTGAGATAAAGTGTTAAAGTGAGATAAAAAGTCAAAATTTTGAGATAAAAAGTATACATTTTGAGACAACGAGTCAAAATTTTGAAATAAAAAATAAAGATTCTGAGACCAATTTTGAAATAAAAGTCAAATTGTATGAAAAAGTCAGAAATCTCCAACAGTCTGAAGTTGGAGATTATAAATCAGAATTATGAGATCATGAGTCCACTTTTGGGATAAAAGTCGAATTTTGAGATAAAAAAAGCCAAAAACTCATTAGGGGGAGAAAGCTGCTTTGGTCGTCTTTGAGTATCTTTGGGTGCTTTTGCAGGTTCTCCAAGAAGCTGGGTAGGGGTCCTCTTTCTAGGTTTTACAATATGATCACCTTTTAAAAAAAGGAACCAATATGTCCATTTCTTGTCTTTTCTTGATAACTAGGCAATACAAGCTGTGATGTTTGAATATTTGAATGTTTGGTAAAGACAAATTCATTAAACGCTCTTATTTCCTGCCTCTTTCTTTTTCTAATTTTCCAGGGAGAAACAGGATCTCTCCAGAATGCTGGGTTAGACGTCTCCATCAGGAAAATAAAATCATCAAGGGGATGCATGGCTGCATCTATAACACAAAGCTACACACAAGCTCGGCATATCAACATATTTTATATCATCAGATGTAGCATATGTTACACACTGTGACAGTACATTCTCTGTAACACATTTAAAAGAGATTTTTGAATTACTTAAGCACTTTTTAATGTAAAATGTGAACTTTGTGTGTCAATGATTGTTTTTATCCTTGCTTGAATAAGCACGGACATTGTTGTATAACTTTGAATATACTTAAAAATAAAAGCTTTGTTTCAATGTGAGCCCATCAACATTACCTGTCTATTCTTTCTAAACAAAGCTATTTAAGATATTACACTATTCAGAGGAGGAAATAACTGTTTGTCTCTGTGTGCGTCACCTATTGTGTGGCTAATTGTCTTCAAATGACTTTCCAGCCCCTCCTGTGATGTTTCTGGCAACATTTGCTGGCAACACAATTTAATCCCTCTGGCATGTTTATGTTTACCTGCCAACCTGTCAGCAGGCGGACAGCGGCAGATGAGAGGAAGCTTTGGAAACACTCAGTGTACACATGCTGTTGAAAACAATGCAGCACTTAACACGACTGATCAAAGATATCCATGACCAAAAGAAACCCTGATCTTGTCAGAGCAACTAGGAAAGGGGGGGATTTTAATGTTATACAGGTGTTTGTACTTTTCATGAGCAAACCTGCCTCTCAGTGATTTAAATCTTTCTAACTTTAACTTTTTTAAGGACTAGTCACAAGCATAATGAAGTTTGCACTTGTATAAATCCCCTCAAAGACTGAGCGATCATGACATTTTAGCATTTCAGCTTTTATGAAACAAAAAGGATCTCATAGTATTTCAAAGTGTATTATAACAACACAAATTATATAATGATTTCAGTGCAGATGTAGTTTAATTTGGACCTTCCAAACATTGCTGCGCAGCCAAAATAGAGCAGGAAAACCAAAACCGTTATGAGAACACACAAACATCCTGTACCCTCACTGTGAAAGACTGAGAACCTTCTGTTAAATCAAGTACCAAAAGTATTGTGTTGGTGCCAATTAATAAATACAAAAGTCAGTCTCTAACAGAGGGAGAGCTCTTTCCCCTCCAAAGGATATCCTTTGTTTAACATCAAGTGTTTTTCCACATTTGGGATGTGTGGCTCACTGCAGGAGGAGCTGTCAGGATATTAAAGGTCAACTGTTCAGATGCTTCAGGGACGTGCTTCAATAGTCAGCTTGAGACACAGGACATGTCTAAACAACTTCATTGGAAAACTATCATCATAGTGTAGGTTTGTGCAAACAGGTTTCCTGTTATCTCCCTTACTTTTCCTGTTGACGCATATCATTTCTTTATTCCCTGAACACAAATTTAACAGCAGACAGCGATTAATGGCAGCAAATTGATTCTATTTTGAATGGAATATTTACAGAACTTTGATTTTTAATATCTGAACGTGACACAATTTGATGGAAATGTTTGTATGGCCTGCAGTTAATGTGTCTCAAGTCGTTGTTTTTTAAAGGGTTCCTGTCATAGGAAATGAAATAATCTTGCAGTTTCAGCAAGATACACACTGAAATATAATTAGTAACATTGTTAACAAATCTTAAGCTGTCGATAGATCGATACAGATTTGTTGTCCCAGATGGAAAATTGGTTTTCACACACTGCACGGAGACACTGTAAGACTAAACTGGACAATTTGCCAGGTCACTACAAACTAATTCATCAGGATAAAGGAAGTACTTGTTTCAGTGTCCTAAATGTTTGAATGCAAGTCACAGAAAATACATGAATTATAATCGTGTGGGTTCAAAAGTGACATTTCTGTTGTGACCTGGAACACCAACATCAGCTGCAAGTCTATAAATTCACAATCAGTCTTAAACATTTTGAGAGTGTGTGTCACACCGCTTTCTTCTACGTTATTATTGAATGACAGGATCTGACCAACTGTTCAAATTCCTTCCTTTTGCATGGAGCAACAAAAAGAAGAATGGTAGTCACACATTTCAGGTTATGAACATGTCCGATATCCTATTAGCTTCAATCAGAAAAAAGGCAATATTAGCATTTAGCCATGTCTTCGCTAACATTTTCCAAACCAGCAGAGTCTGATGGATGTGTGAAGATGTATTTTATATGTATAATGTGTTGTCTATAGTTCCAGAAACAAGACTAAGGCAGAAAATCAGAAAGTATTCCAAAGATGTTTGTACGAGGAACTTCTTTTCCCATTGATGGTCAGCTGGCTGAACATCTGCTTGTTTAAAAACTTACAGCCATAAACTGTAATTTGTTTTGCTTTGAAACTGTATGAGAGCTTTCCTTTTGTGAGTAAATTATACGGGTATGATGTAGAGAAAAATGAACAAGATATTTCAGAAGCTGTCACTTACCTTCAGTCTTTGAATACAAAATAGGCTGTGCTCACTATAAAAATCTTGTGACCTATTCAAAGTAAAAATAATCTTTCTATGATCAAGTATGATGAGCTGTTATCAATATTTGCTTTATTTTTACCAGTTATATCTATTTTACTCAATTTTTCTGCAAAAATAGTGTGCGAGTTGCTCTGAAAAGGCAGAGAAGTGTGATGGCATGCATCATCAGATATCATATTATAACCACTTGCTTGTTACTGTGGAGGTCTGTGACCACACAGTCCCAGAGCTTGCACCTCTTGTATTGAGCGCCTCCGTTTGATGAAATCATACCAAAATCAGCCTTCACTCTACACAGGCTCATCAGTGAGCCTTTTTCAGGTGGTATGAAAATAAGGTTTGGTTTGTGACTTAAATTCACACAGCTGGCCCAATCAGGTCTGCAGACGTTAATGATAACGTTTAAACACTGCTGAAAACGTAAAGGAGTGCTGCTGTAATCGGTAGACACCAGTGAGTAAGTCTTTTAGTACCTCACCCTTATTAAGTTGGTCGATATTTAGGTCAGATATGCTACAGGAATAGATTCATCCAGTATTGGTTTGAGGTCAAATGAATTCCACAGCTGATTTAATTAGCCACTGGCGTCTTTGCGGATATCAACCCTCATCTTTGTGGACAGCTTGGAGACCACAGACACAGAGTTGGGCCATTGTGTCCCAGTCTGTGCAGCCACCTCCCTCCTCCTCCCCCTCCTGATGCAGGAAAGGGACCTTGTGCTCATGATTACGACCTCCTTCCTCACCTGGGGTTGCAGAAATGTAACCTCTTTTGTCTGCCGCTGCTAATGTTCCTCCTTCACCATGACTCCTAATTGCATTTCCTCTCTGCTTGGTCTCCCCCAGTCCCATAGCTGCCCAGGCTGGTAGAAACATCAGGGGGCAAACCCTTTCTCTTATGTACCACAGAGTGTAAGGGGGAAGAGGTAAATGCTGGAAACAGCTGGGAAGGAAAACATACCATGGCAATGACGTCCTTTTGTGTTGAAGTTGCTTTACTCGACCCTGACTTTCACCTTAACCTTCTTTGGGGACAGAGCTATAGAGGAAAACATGGCTCAGCTTAAAGGGGCGGGTTTCACTTCAAGAAACACATGTTCAGGCAGTCACAACTTAAATAACCTCAAATTTATTGGGGTTCCTGTGGTCATAAAACTGAGCCTGGGATATAAACATGTGATGATGTAATATTCTTTAACTAACTGGGAAACAAAGAACAGCTTACCCGAAATCCACGTCTGGTGTATCTGTATAAAAAACATGAGGTTTTATTTAAGCCTTCTGACACTGATTATCTTATTCTTAACTGAAACGGAATTGCACAACTCACATCTGAAACTCTTACAGCTGAGATTTGCTTGGAACTCAAGTGTGCTAAAAGTTAAACTACCAAATTATCTTAGAAAATTAGCATGCCAGCACAGCTAGGAACAAGTAAAGCATTATTCTTTAAAATTAAGCTCTAGATGTGGTCAATGTATTGAGTTTAAAACAAATAATGGGTCTCTAGAACTAAAAGAAAACTTAACGATATTTATAAAAAAAAACACAATCACATGAAAGTTGAAATATGAAAAGGTCTGTCAGGGGTTCCCAAACTTTTTTGGGTCACGTACCCCCTTTCAAAAACAATTTCAGCCAAGTACCCCCTTGTATAGCTGAGAATAATTTTCAGGAAATAATATGGGACAATAACATGAATAAATGTATGCATATGGTTTTACTGTGTCATAATAACATTGAAATTAAGGATGACTAAGTTCTATACTTTTGTCGGGCAATATTTTTCCGATATAATCTAAGATTGAGGCAGCTATTACCTTTGATGGCCCAAGGAGCAGATCAGTTTATTTCTGTCAAAGAAGAGGCATCAAGATAGCAGTTTTGTTATCCTCCTGGTTGCACTGTTAATAACATACAAATGTACGTGACCACTCGCTGAACAACTGACATCATCAGACAGGGGCCGTCTGGTTCAAATGGTTTTCCCATCGATCATCTTAGATACAAACTGTGGGAAATGCCTGGTATAACCTCATTTTAGTTATTATTTTCATTGTAATTGACAGCTGTAAACTTTGACCTTTTAACCTCCCTTTGTTCCAGCTCTTCCCATGAAGTGATCTTTTTTTCCCTCCTGTTAAAAGATTAATTTCGGGGTTTCCAACAACCTAAAACCTAACCCAAACCCCAAAACAAGTCGTTAACCTCAACACCTGTAAAGCAATCTAAGACAAATCTAATACTTTTTGGCAAGTGGATACCAAAGGAAAAGGGGGAAAGTCACAATACTTTACAAAGGAAAGAGTTACACATTGTAGTGTGCAGGGAATAAAGCCTTTCTGTGCTGGTGTGCATCTGCCGCCATCTAGTGGCCGTAGTAATGACTTGTTAAGTAAAACTGGAGTGAAATCAAGTGTTAAGAATATGTCAATAAACATGAATAATTTAGGCTAGTAGAGGCTGGTGGACAATCATTTCATACCCGTGCTGCAAAAACAGAATCAAAAGCCTGTTTTTGTCTCTGTATTTTTCATTCTCTCTGTGATTGAAGTAGTCAATCTGGAGAGATAGACTCTCCTCAAACGGGCAGTGTTGAGGGAGAATTTCAGGAATTGGTGTTGACATGACAGCGAGTACCTGTGATCGGCAGACAGGCCAGCCTTTGGGTGATGGCCAAACAGAAGGTGTGAATGAGTAATTGATCCCAAGAAATCAGATGAGAGGTGTCTCTCTGGCCCTGTAAGGCAAAATATTTACACATAGGTTTTTAAATTTCTGTAGTGGGTGAAAAATGAGGCATGCAGAATTTAATACAATGCCATATGGTGTTATGATTACACTCCTGTTCAACTCTCCAAGCTGTTTGTCTTTCAGACTGCTTTTAAGATGCAGTGAGGGAAAAGGGCTGAAGCAGAGTGTAAGAGACTAGACGTATCATGATGTTGATGATAACTTTTTTTCTGCAATTATTCTCATTTATGCAAAAAATGATCTTATTTGTGTAAAGCAGACAATTTCTGTATATCATCTATTGTCAATCACAGGCAAATAACCCCAAGTTTCATATTTAGCTACATAGTTTTAGGAACTCTGGGAAGCATAGATTGAGAAAATTTCTTGAGAATGAAAAATGTTCATGGGGGTAATAAAATGAGAAAACAAGGGGTTTTCTAGTCAGAAGATCATGCAATTGGACTTTTGTTGGTAGCCAGAGGGGTCGCTCTCTGGGGGTCATTGAATAAAATGCAGGTTGAGGGCACCTCATGTAGGCTTCACTTCTGGGGCCAATATCAAGGTATAGGACAAAATAAACACTGAATTCTGTGGAATCATGGTCTGTATTATGCTATTCAGTCATCAGAGGTGGCAGTCAAGGTAGTATTTCTGTAGGTCCCTAAAACCCCTTAAACATGTAAGCTGATTTTCTCACATGGCATTTTTTATTTTTAACCTTTTCTACAAGTTCTACGAGAAGATTGATGCATCTTTCCTGTTTTGAATTCTATGCTGCAGTTGGTAAGCTAATGTAGATTGGTGCAATTTGGCAGCACCTATGCTGCTGTTTAGATGTGACGCAAATTCAATAGCACTAAAAACTGCGGTACCTCAAGTGTCCACTCATAAACACATATCCTCGTTCAAAAAATGCATCGATCTAAATCCATACACTGTAAAGGAGATGAGATTTTTCCAAAGTATTAGCTCTGAAGATATTAAGGTTACAAGGAGTAATGTGATGAGAAGCACATCAGACTTACAGACGGTCATATTGATATGGAGGCTACAGGCCTGCAACAAGAAGCTAATGCTGGTCAATTGAGAGTCTTCCATTCCGTACACTGTGTATGCTATGTACTTTCTAGCACAGTGCAGAAAATTTTATTTTGATGTGGCCAAGATTTGGGTGGTTGAGGGTAAGAAGTGTCCAGCACTCATCACTCAAAATTTTGACCATTTTAAATGCGCCAGCTGAGTAATTAAAGTGTACTACATTCTTCCAGACTGTCAGAGGTATGAACGCACTCATGCACCCAAAGTAGTTCAAGGAAGGGCTGTTGACCCTATGAGTCATTTACAGAATCAGGTTTGCTGATTTGTTTCAGAAGGCTGATGCTAAGCTAATTAGTATCCCTGAAACTATAACCATTAACATTCTTGAGCTGTGTTAAAATGGTCTACTTGATTCATAATGACTGATTCAGAGCAACATTTCATAGCAGACCCCTACTATAAAAATAACAGGCATCATTAGTGAATCCTGGTTGTCTTACCAGTGCTCATCTACCAAACAAAGCACATGCAACCTGGCTCTTCAGTTTATTGATAAATACTCAAGTTTGGACAGATCACGGCAGTATAACAGCTGCGTGTGAGTTAAAACAAACATTATCACAAGCAGCTTAACTCGAGTTACAGCCTCTAGCTCCTGTTTTAGCCTTTAGCTTGTTTCCAATCACTCTCCCGTTAATCTTTCCTCTGCTATTCTGTCCCTTTTCTGTCAGACAGTCAAGCTTCTGTTTCCACTATTACTACTAGATAAATAAAAGAAAATCTTTTGTCAGCAGACAAAAACACAGATGTCTCCTCTTGCCGCTAAACTTCGTCAACAGCCGTGGTGTTGTCAGAGACTTCAAAATGACCAGAATGGGAAACTATTTTTTATCATTTAGAAATAACCTACTTTTGGGCTGATTATCTAATTTTAAATTGTGGATCATGATCAACAAAGAAAGATTACACTTTTTCAAGATCACTGAGGTAAAAAACAAATGGTGGTGAAGGTCAACAACAAACAGGTGGGTCAAAAATTCAAAATGGCGCTTGAATGGGCCTCACCTGTGCTGGTAAAGTCCATTATTCTACCTGTATTGTTTCACATACCAAGCAATAGATGCGATTTATTATTGAATTAAAATCATATAATCACTTGTGAATTTTTTTTATATCACATTTCAGACAACCTGAGCGTTATGCAAGATCCTGTTTATAGCGAATAAAGAATACAGGTTTGTGTAATAAACACCATTTTTATTTCATTGTCAGTCGCCCTGAATGTTCAGATTATGTCACTGTCGGTAGACCTGCAGGCTGCACGGTGTTCCCCTCAACTCTGTCGTCACTCTCCAGTCACGACGGGTGTGCGTAACGTGTAGAAGCCATGATCATGTTCCTCCCCCTCCTCCTCCTCCTCCTCCTCATCCATCAGATACACTGAGCACTTTCCCTTGACATGCACCAACCATGCAATAGATACACAGTCCTACGTGCAGTGTTTGTCTTCCTGTCCCGCCACTAACACACTCACACACACACACACACACACATACACACATACACACATAGCAGCACCAGCAGCAGCAGCAGCACCATGCAGGCGGCGGGCACGGGAGCAGCTGATACCGACGCTGCTGTAAACAGTGGCAGCAGCGGCACCGCAGACGTCGACGACAGCGACGGGGCAGGGGAGAGGATGGAGAGGACGGTGCCAAGCGAGCAGCAGGACAGAACCAACAACCAGCAGCAGCAGCAACACACGTCCTTATCACCGTCCGGAGTGCTCGGTGAGTGCAAAGAAACGGCTCAAAGAGAAACAGGCTGTGTCCTACGCTTTGAAGGTATTTGTTCTCATCTGCAGAAAAAAAGGATGAGGCATGAACTAAATAAGATTAGGCTACAGTGCATAGCTGTTATGGTGCAGTCACTGATGCTTGATAGACTTCATTGAATGACTCACAGGATACTAAAAGGGTCAATCTTCAGTGATTGATTTCCTACGTCTTTTCATGGTGCGCATTCCTTGTCACACAGGCCCGGGAAGAGTCAGGCTGAAAGGGTCCACAGGTGCATACAGGAGGAGTCATGTGCATGTCCTGGCGAGCTCACCTACACTTTAAAGAGTGGTGAAGAAAGATGGTGTTGCAGGCTCAGGTATCAGCTTTCACTCAGGTGCACATGACTGGATGGAGGCTCTTAGCTCAGGAGAGAGTTAGCAAATAACATGTGTTGTGGTTGTTTATGGATGTGCATGATGATGACAGTTGGCAAAACTGAGATTTTCCATGAAGAATGTAGGGACTCCAGTCTATCCCTGGGGTCCCTTAGATTTGAGTTTATTCCCTCTCCAGCCTTTTAGCCTGAGAAATTTCAATGCAACTGGAGAAATCTCAACCACATTTATTGATTAGGTAAGGCCATGTAGGCTCACAGAATACAAAAATGAACTTTGAACATTCAACTGACCCATTGCAATGGAAGGACGGGTACTGAGTTCAGTAATTTTTTTGGTGCCAACTGAATTTTATCCGTAATATCGAGTATCAATTAATGTAATATCAAACAGTAACAATTTTTGAGACCTAAACATGTCCTTGTGACTGTGAGGAAGTGGAAGAGAAGGAGATTTTCCATGAGCATGGAGTACACAAAGGTGGGTTTTAATATGTGCATTATTACGAATAAACACTGTGTAGCTATAGTTAAATCATTAAGTTGTACTGAGCCTTGGTCAAGGGTTTTCATATATAAGAAATTTGTGAAATAACTGTCATGTTACAGTGCAGTTGAATGTTGTTTTGATATATTTGATAGAACTTACATACTGAGAAATCAATATGTGAAACCTTCAACATTTTGAGATTTATTTAGTAAACAAATCAACATTTATTACCACATAAACACACATTAAAGTACCACTAACTGGTACCATTTAATACTGACACTGATTCCCCAAGCATCGGACATCACTTCAAATGTGAAAGGTAACCATCCCTACCTATTGCAGCCTCACATACTGATGCTATATTGAGCTACATTGGTTAGACTTTTACCTCCCTCATAGTCAGATAATGAGCTTGAGGATGGTAGTCAAAGAGTTCTTTCGATTATTTGACTAATAACCACAAGTTCAAGGGAGTGACTGATTCCAACAGTTGTATTCAGCTGTTTATCATGGTGCTTTAGAGTATTTCAATGCCGTATGGACCGCCTTTAATGAGCCACGGATATATCCATCCATTATCCTTACAGCTTTTGTCTTTCAGGGTCGCTGGACCTTATCATTGCTGAAATGTGGCACAAGGCAGAGTACACCCTGTACACCTCTGTAGCCTATCACAGGGCTAACGTGGAGAGGCAAACAACCATTCATCCACACACTAAAACCTACAGGAAATTTAGAGTCACCAATCAACCTGATGACTACGTTTTTAGACTATGGGAGGAAGCTGTAATACCCAGCTTGGGATTTTGAACCAGGAACTCTCTTGCTGTATGAACCAGATTTGATAAAAGTATATTAGACTGCATTTACCCTGTCAGACCAGTAAAACTTTCTAAAAATCAGTCTTTATCCTTAAAGGGCAAAGTTTAAGGTTTTGATAAACATGATGTAGTGGTGAACATCAGTTTTATTCAGTTTTAATGTATTATATTCCATCTGCTTCAACAGCCTATTAAGTAAAAGCTTTATGAAATATAATGACGAAGATGGATTATAGCCAAGGTCATAAATGAATATGTCTATGCAATGGTCAAAATCAATGTGGTTAATAGAGTATATCTGAGCCTATCAATATCCACGATTGATGTGGGTTTTTTGGTGAATGATTTCAAGCTTTGTGTCCTGTGTTTTTGTTCCGTAAACAGGTTTTATTTGATAAAATTTGATGCAATAGTTGAATTCAGTCTGTGTTATGTATTGTCAGCGATGGAGTCTTAACTTGTTTTTTTTTTTTTTTTTACCCTGTCATTAGAATAAATGAAAATATCAACTGCCATAGAAACTCTTTATTTTCCACTGGATCTACTCCAGAGGGAAATAAATGACTTTATTGCACATGTGGATGACCCCTCTGAATGGAAAAACCAATGCTGCTGTGCCTTCATATCATATAGATATATGAACAAGTGTAGTGGCCTGAATGAGCAACCATGTCAGTAACAATCAGAGAGACCATCACTCACTTAGTTGCATCACAAACATGGAGTACATGGAAAAGTATCGTGCAGCATAGGGCTCCACAATATGATGCTTCAGTATACTTATTACAAGATATGTCAGCACAATATTTATATAGCAAAGAAAACAATATATTCAAATATGTCTGAACCTTTCACTTAAGTTTCTGTGGCCTGTCTGTGACCAGTCACATTACTAATCGACCTAAATGAGCATCCTTTTACCACATTACATGCAACAACTCACTCAGTTAGAGCATCTTCTAGGTGCTCTATTGTCACCTGCAGAAATCAGAGTCAGGCAGAGTGACGTGCAGCATGAGTGGTTGAGCAACTGAGAGAAAGGGAGCAGTGAATATGAGTGGAGCATAGCAGGGATTTGGCTTTCAGATCTGTGTGTTTAACTTTATCTGAGAGTCTGTCATCATCAAATAGAGTGAAGCATTAAGCTATACAAATAATGCATATATATTGTCATGTATTGTAAAAAATAAGAATATCACAATATAATTTTTTCCCAATATTGCACAGCCGTAATGCAGGGTCATTCGCATGTATTGAATTGAATCATTAGTTCAAAGACACAAACACACACACACACACACACACACACACACACACACATCTTCAAATGTTTAAATCCTCAACAGTCCTGCACTTCCGTTTGTGGACCATGATTCTTAAGCATGGTTTCTTTTGATTTGTGATAGGTGGAGCATTTTAAGCTTTTCCGTGTGGCTGAACTAAAACATAACAGAGAGGAGACGGCAGCTTTTAGTAAGAGCAGAATGACACGTTGTGGATGATGTGCTAATGCAGTTACGCTGCAGAGGCTGAAACCCTAATCCTCACACATACAGAGTGAGTGTCAATGTAAGACTCAGTGAAAATTAAAGAGATCTGTCCATCACTGGGGCAGCTGTTACATAGAGTGTGAACCAACGTGTGAAAGAAGAAGAGTAAAACTGATGACCTTGCGTCTTTACTGTACTGCACTGTGACAAGTGGGATAACAGTTCTGTGAGGGCCTGTTGCTTTAGCGTCATTTAACTGCTTTGAAGACTGATTTAAAAGGCGAGTTTCATGCTGCCTATTTGCACAACACTCAGTTCAGAGATTATCTGTTTGTTTAGAGCTCTCTGAAATTGCTCAAAGTCACATGGCCAGTGCTGTGCAAACAACCTTCACGCTGGCTGAACAATTGTTTCAGATGTTTCTGTCTTTTTGTCACGATGACAGAGCAAAAAACAGGAAAGGACAGAAAATATGTTGAAGGAATAACACTGTGATGAGCAGTGGAGTGAAAGGAATGACTAACCCTGTCATCTGTGCCCTTGATTGCCTCGATGAGAAATTATCACCAGCTGCCTGCCCATTCTTATCCGTGTCTAGTCCTCAGTCAGACTTTATTAACCTCATTTTGACTTACACTCACCTTCCTCTCACCCCTCTTTATTTCCATTTTAGATAAACTGTTTGGGAAGCGTCTCCTGCAGGCTAGACACTACATAATGTCCCGGAAGTCGTGGCTGAAGATGGTGTCCACTGAAAACTGTGATATCCTGATGACATTCCCAGGTACGGTCAACTCCAGGCCATCCTGTCCTCCCTGTGATGAATCTCTGTGCTGTAAAGAGAACAAAGGATCTTCATTAACTGTGTTTAGAGCCAGACACTCTGAAGCATCACAGGGACTTTAAATGGTCTGAAGGGAGCTCTATATCTCCCCCATTTACCGTTTCTATGTCTACAGACAAGCCTTTCCTATAGTGTACTAAAGAATGCTGCATTAAAATGTGAGTCAGAATTTTTAAATGTAGCAATATTTGCAGATGGACTCAGAAAAACTTTGTGCATACAAAGCATATCTTCTGTATTGGCTCAGTACAATAATGGGCTTTGTTTTTAGGGGCAGAAAACAGTGACGCTTTTGTGACAGCTTGTCCCTGCCTGCCATCCTAAAAGCTTTTTTCTGTGTATCTTTTATCATCTAAATATGTGATACTCTCCTTTTTTACTATAGATTAAGTTTGGTATGTGTTTAGGATTCGTGGGCAGTTCCCTTGGGGTTTAGCATTCAAAACTCAACATTGTATCTATCAATGAGGTACAAAAAGAAAAATACTTTCCATATAGACCCAAGTTTCCGTCACTTGTTTAATGACAATGAGGAATAGTCAGTCACAAAACTGAAATATAACAAAGGAAGTGCTCTGTTAAGGAAAATGTCCCGTCTATGGCCGTGCTTCCCAAGTCAGTAATAGTGTTGTGTAAGTTCACACTAAAAGTAAGCTAGGAATAAGTTTAGCTCATACAGCCTTAAATGAAATACTTCACAGTTAGTGTTTTTTATTTCTTTAATTCTAAACAATAGTCATTGTCCAAAAAATGAACCACACTTAAAAATGCACTTAAATTAAAAGGCTACATCTCTTTACAGCCTTGCCAGTGCAAGCTTGTTTGAATATGTCTTGATTTGCTTATAATACTCTTTCGAATGTTCAAATCAGCCAGCTTCATTGGCACTGCTAACTACATCAGCTACCAGCTGCATAGATAATGTTTCATGCTTAATGGTTGCCGCAAAACTCTAGACATATCTCTATATGGTTAATAAAGTGATTCAGTTCACCAAGATATGATTGTGTTAATGCATGCATTTATAGTGGATTCAAGTGCAACACTGGTGGCGACTTAAATGATTGAAAACCAACTAGTTTTTATTGTCATTAACTTAAAATGTTTTTAAAGTGTAACCAATAGTTGACACTGACCCAAAAAACTGCCTCTTAATTTCTTATGTTTTTGTGATTCTGCTGTTTTGCAGCACAGCATCAGTGTATAATCAAACTTGGTTTTGCAGTGGACCCGTAGAGAGTAAGACGTGGAGCCAGTGTTTGCAGCACTTGAAATTTACTTTGAGATTAAAAAAGTGATGAAAAGCTTAAAAGTCAGGAGTAAATTCCTGCTGTCGGACAAGTATGAGTATCTGGAAGCAGAACATAATCCCACAAGCATGCAGCAATAGCTGCAGTGCAATTCAGTGATCAGACAGCTTCGCTATGCTGAAAGCTTTTTTTTTTTTTTAAGTAATTGATTAATCCTTTGTGAAGTTAGAAATTGAGGGAGTTTTGTTCATGTGTGAAAGCAGCTATATATACAAAGAACACAAAAACATATAATCAGGACCGGCTTGAATCCAGCAGTAATCAGTGTGAGTTTTTGCCAATCTCTGCCTTCTGGTGCATAAAACACCTTGTGATATATGTAGACAGACATTTAATAGGAGGGTCCGTTAACTGTCACCTCCGCCATCCTTCTCTTTGACTCCTCTGTCAGAGTGGTGAGCGATGGGCTCGGTCCAGCCTCCTAATGCAGCAGCCAACTCATCATTTACGGCCTCTAGGGAATTTTCTTGGAGATGTGTGAGGAATCAAAGTGAATGCTGAATCCAGAAGCTGATTTTTAAAAGTGTAATAAATGCTGAATGTCTACCCTGCAGATACCATAGATGACCACACCCTGCTGTGGCTACTGAATCAGATCCGTGTTGGGATCCCACAAGTCAGCATTCAGGTCCGACAGCACAAACATGCCCAGACACACGCTTTCTTCATCACGACGACATTTGAGAAGTAAGACTCTGAAAATCACTCTCCGTGCATGGTGTGTATGTTTGCATGTTTGTGTGGGTGTGTGGGTTGTCTTTCTTTGAACTCCTGTGAGTTTGCTTGTTTTCACCTTTGAAAACAGCCAACGATGTGTTCTGCTTCTCAATTTGAAGACTGAGTTTGGAATAAAAATGAGACCCGACAATTCAGATTCTTTTTGGTTTGTGATGAAATGTTATCAGCAATGTTTTGCAGCACAAAGAATGATTTCAGAGTTTTTATTCCAAGCTGATAAAATGAACATTCATCCCAACCGCAAAGTCTGTCAAGTTGGTAAACCTTATAAAGAGGGCAAATTGAGCACAGTTTATTAAACACAGCAAAACTTAAGATCAATCTGTGGGTAAACGTGTGGTGATTGTTTGCAGATCTAGCACCCCTGGCTTCCCATACTCCTTGCAGATCGATATTCTTGTACCTCTGCTTTTTATCCATTTCTGCGGCTGAATGGTTTTCTGCTGGTTCAAGTAGACACAGTCCTCAAACTTCATCTCCATTCTCAAAGTCAAAATTCTGCCAAACTGTTTAGGACCCCAAGATACCATCTGTGTTTACGTGCAGGTAGAAGAGCATGACAGCATTATCCCCAAAGATAGATCTGCACTGACCAGTGCTGGGGCTCACAGATCTGATGTCACCATCATATTTTCTAAATGATAAGATTTTCCATCTTAAATGACATGATTTAAAGTCTCAATAGCTAGTGGGCAGTGTTTGACATATTTTATGCTGTAATGTATAGAAAGATGCATTTTAATATTTCTCCTGGCATTAATATCAGACATATTCTGAAATGCATAGCAAATCCACGTGTTTTAGATTTATGAATTAATTACAAATCTATCTAGAACATGGCACAAGCTAAGCCTGGCTAGCATAAACCAACGCCTTTTTAACCCAACTAAATTCCTTTTATTTTACTATTTTGATTTTCAAGGGTGGCTGAACAGAAATCCAGAAGTTCTTTGAGGCGATACTTCAGTTGGCCAATTATTTTTCAGTTGACATCTATTTAATGAAATGTTCACCTCAGATCAGAAATTTATTTATTCAGTTTTTGTCATTATTTCATCGTAATAAATGCAAACTGTTGTTAAATTATCATTTGGTCAACAGTAGTAAATTGAGATAAAAAATAAACAAATTAAAAAGTGTTTGATTAGATAAGATATGAACAGCACAATTAGTTAGAAAAATATTGCACTGAGAGGGAATAAAACAAACAATAAAAAAGAGAACAATACATAATTGTTATTGTGTGCCAGACACCTACCAACCCTCTCCCAAGCTATCAGCATCATCCAATAGAAACCCAATATCAATCAACATCACAAACTACTAACTCGGTTGGAAGAGGGTTACTTTGACACAACATTTAGACATTTATGTGAAATTCTAGCAGAGGTTACAATGTTAAATCATAAATCCCCAATTTATATAAATAGCAGCACAACATGAAATGAAAAAAGAAAAATGGAAGTTTATAAAAGATGACTAAAGAAGAAAAGCGTGGGTCAGACAATCTGTTGACAGAAACCACGTTTCGACACATTTTCAGCACCAATTTCAGAATATCTATTTAATTACAGACATAAAAGTCTGATGGATTTCAAGAAATTAAATATTTTTAATACAAATATTGTTTCAAAGGCGTAGTAAGTCCACCTTTAATAGCGTTTGTGTGTTAGTATGGTGCATTCATATTGGGTTATCAATGTATAAGTTATAAAATTACAGAAAAGTTTAACTACACAGAACATACACTGGTTGATTTTCAGCACCCTGTTAAACCTAGGATGAAAACTAGAAATAAATCAATTGTGATACTTGAGTGTTAGTGAATAGACTGCTCTTACAAATCACTTTCTAATCCTCTGAAGCACTTAAGACTACATGTCACCTGTCACCAATTCACAGGCCTGTTTGTACTCTAATGACAGTGCCATGCAGTGCAACAGAGATAACAAGAGTGCAAACCTCTGATTTTTACCATGGCTGATTTACCTACTCCACGTCTCAATGTTTGACTCATGAGGGGTTTCAATAAAGAGAGTAGAAAATGGAGAAAATGCTAATGCTACTTTCACTGCTTCTGAAACTAAAGTTGATTCTTGCTTTTTAAGTCATACAGGAAAAAAGAGTGACGGTTAATGGCAGCTGTTGAACTGTTTCTTCAGCACACGTCAGCAAATGCAGAGTTTCCAAACAGAGGTGACAGTCATCAGTGACAGCTTTTTGTGTCACAGTTTGTGTGTGTGTGTGTACGCTCAACTCATTTAATCCATCATAAATCTGCAGTCCAGCCTGTGCTGGGCTGCAGATGTGTTTTTTCTCCATCAGACATAATCCTGCTGCTCACTTACCCTGTGTCCTCTTCCTCAGCTTACTGAGGGGGGCCGAGCAGATGGGCATGCACAAGGCTGTCAAACCACAGTTTGGTGGAGGGATGCGCCGCTTCTCCTGTGAGGAAGACAACATCTATGAGAACATAGAGAGCGAGCTTTGTTTCTTCACCTCACAGGTCAGAGGTTATCACGACATACAGCAGAAATCCTCAGACCCGTTAAATCCTCAGGGTCAACTAAAAGTTTTACTACTTTTAGGTGCTAGAGTGGCTTAGCAGTTGGGTTGCTCTCCCCTTGAGGTCCCCAGCCCCCACCAACCCACACACACACACACACACACACACATATCAGGTTGCACAGGTTCAAATCCATCCTGCAACCTCTTTCCTGCATATTATTTCTCACTCTCACCCTGTTTCCTGCTGTCTTCACTGTTCTGTCCTCCCTGTTTAGCAGCATAAAAAGCTTTAAAACTTAAGAATATCTCAGTTTGCTTACATTTTTCTGTTTCTGTCACTGTGATGGTTTTAAGGAGCGTCAGAGCATCATAAAATACTGGCTGGACAATTTGCGAGCCAAACAAGGGGAGGTGCTTCACAACATTCACTTCCTGGAAGGACAGCCAATCAGTAAGCTTACATTCATCATATCCATTTAATTTAATTATTTGTCTTTAACTTTTCTCCAGAGTCCAAATAAAATCAGTTTGTATTTGTATATTTATATGCACTGCCAGGCCAAAAACAGAATTTGCCCCCCCAAAAAGGTCACACACTCTAATAATTCCTTCAATCGCCTTTCGGTTTAATTACAGCACACATTCACTGTGGTATTGTTTTTATAAGCTTCTGTAATGTCCCAAGATTTATTTCCAGCCTGTGTTGCATTCATTTTTCATCAAGATTTTGTTTCGATGATAGGAGGGTCTGACCACCGTGCAAACTCTTCTCCAGCACATCCCAAAGATTCTCAATGCAGTTTAGGTCTGGACTCTGTGGTGGCCAATCCATGTGTGAAAATGATGTCTCATGCTCCCTGAACCACTCTGGCATGAATCCATGAATCCTGGCATTGTCATCTTGGATTATACCCGTGCCATAAGGGAAGAAAAAATCCATTGATGGAATAACCTGGTTATTCAGTATATTCAGGTGGTCAGCTGACCTCGTTCTTTGGGCACATAATGTTGCTGAACCTGGACCTGAGCAACTGCAGCAACCCCAGATCATTGCACTGCCTCCACAGGCTTTTACAGTCGCCACAAGGCATGTCGACTGCATCACTTCACCTGTCTCTCTTCTTACCCTGATGTGCCCATCACATTTTAACAGGGTAAATCTGGACCCTGTTTTAGTAGTTTCTGCAATCTCCTAAGATGCTTCCTCTGCTTGTTGCATGCCAATGATTTGACCCTTCTTAAACAGACTAACATTTTTTCCACAACCACAGGATGTGTCTTTCTCCATGGTTGTTTAAGAAATGAGAAATTACTCTTTGCATTAGCTGGGCTTAAATAACTTGTTGAAGGTCGAAAGATAATGTCCCACGCAGTAATTATCCGATAGGAGGCTTGTGCCTATTCGCTTACATAAATCAAAGTGGCAACTTTTTTTGGCCAGGCAGTGTATTGTCATACAGAAAAGTGTGTTATCATTCAGAGAGGCTCAAGTGTTATAGTACATAAGGTCTATGTCAGATCTCAGGTGAAAGTGTCATTCTGTGTCCTCTGTAGTACCAGAGCTGGTGGCTCGTGGTGTGATTCACCAGATGTTCCCTCTGCATGAACAAAGGATCCTGAACCAACTGATGACATCCTGGGTCCAGGCTGTGTGTGAGAGGCAGCCTCTGGGTATGACACCAGGCAGAAGGCCTGACTGCTCATGTTGAGTGTCATTCCCAAATCAAACAGAATTTTTTTTTTCTTTGTGGTTCAATTGCTTGAGACATGATTTTTCAGCTTAATAACTCATTGTTCAGAATTTCTTTTGCTTTGTAGATGACATCTGTGACTACTTTGGAGTGAAGATTGGCATGTATTTTGCTTGGCTGGGTTTCTACACAAACTCCATGCTTTACCCTGCTGTCATCGGCTTCCTGCTTTGGATACTTGCCGAGGCTGACCAGGTACTAAAAACCTTTAAAAAGATCTTTTGTTTTCATGGTAGGAAAATCTTCCTCTAACTGTCGGATCTATTTGCATCAAAGTGCTTTGTTTCCTCTTTCATCTACTTATCATTTTATGCCTCAAATGTCAGGATATCACAGCCACTTTGATGCCTCATTTTCTGCTACTCTTCCTGCATTTACATGATTTCCTTTGTGATTTGTAAAAATATGAGGAGATACAGAAGCTAAGTACAAGCACATGATAACAAGCACTGACATTTGCTCTGTGACAGAACCATTTTGCGAAGCTTATCTGAGTATCTTTTGATTTTCTCGCTCTTTCTCACAGACCAGTCAGGATATCTGCTGCGTGGTTTTTGCCCTCTTCAATGTTGTGTGGGCGACACTTTTTCTGGAGCGTTGGAAGAGGCGAGAGGCAGAGCTCGCCTACAGATGGGGGACCCTGGACACCCCTGCTGAGTCCTTAGAAGAGCCAAGACCACAGTTCAGGGTGAGAGGCTGTAGAAGTGAGCATGTACAGATTAAAAAGCTCTGTTTTTGTTGTGGGTGTACAGAAGCTTTGTTCAACTCTCTGAAGTATTTGCTGAGCCCCTCAAATCAGAATTTGTTCACGGGTAACTTGATGGCAAGAGTGCTCTGTAGGTTTCACAAATTATCAGCAACATTAGTGACAGAGTCCCTCTCTCTTGTGGAGCTGTGAACTTCGTCTGCATGTTTCGCCAGTTGCGCAACCCTGTAGCGACGGGATTAGCACAATACCAGGAAACGTGGTCATGTTTACAGGAGTGGCGTGTCTTCTCTCACCACGTGCTCTCAGGGGGAAGAGAAGAGGAGGGAGGGGAAGGGAGGTGTGGAAGTGTCTTTCACGCCCAGCCCCCGTCTCCAGCTCCCCCCCATGTTGTGTGGACTGAATAGGGGACTGAAAGGAGGGGGCACAAGGGGATCTAGTTTCAAAAAACCACTAAGTTCCCTTGGAAACAAGCCCGGCTAGCTCAGTCGGTAGAGCATGAGACTCTTAATCTCAGGGTCGTGGGTTCGAGCCCCACGTTGGGCGCAAATGCTTTTAAAAAAGAAATTCTGGCAGTGGTGAAGTGGTTCCCCAAAAAGATGTGACCAAATTACACAGAATATGAGTGGTTTCAGTCATTGAAAGTGCAACACTCTCATCACAAGCTTACAAACCTTCAATATCATCTCAAGAATAATGTGAGCTCTTTGATTTAATTCAGTTTACCACTTTAATCTGGATATTAAGAAATGCAAACATAAAGCCATTTTACTGCACAGACATTACTGATCCTTTCTCGAAATAATTAGACCATAGCAGTGATTTTTAACAAAGCCTTTCCCTGGCTGTTCTCTCTCCCTCTGTGCTCTCTGCAGGGAGTGAAGCGCTGCAGTCCCATAACAGGCTGTGAGGAGTTCTACTACCCGCCCTGGAAAAGAGCTCTGTTCAGATGGCTGGTCAGCCTGCCCATCTGCCTCCTCTGTCTCTGCTTTGTCTTCCTCGCTATGCTGCTCTGTCTGGAACTACAGGTCTGAATACATAACACAGAATGGAAGTTACACAAGATGTGGTCTGGGACTGGAAAATCGAGATGATTCTATTTGGATGTATTTCTTTTGAAAAGTGTAAACCTCATATTGAAGCGACTAAACACTTAAAAACAGAGCACCAATACAGCTCATTATGAAAAAAAAGAGTGGAAAAAAACTAGGATTTCTCACTTTGTTTTACTTTAAACGTATATAAATCACATCACGCCTTTAATCTGCTGTAGCAAAGAGCTTTCAAATGTGCCATTTAATTTCACAGCCATTTTGAAATAGCAGCTGGGCCTGAGGGAGCAGATAAGAATGAATAGGACTCATTTAAAATTTATAAAACCTCTAATGCACCTTGCAGGAAGTCGTGATGGAGATCCAGGAGCTACCTGGTATCACAAGATTCATTCCTAAGATACTCCTGGCCCTTACTGTGACTGTATGTGATGAGGTGTATAAGAAGATCGCTTACTGGCTCAATGACATGGGTAAGACACACAAGATATATTCAACTTTGTTGCATAGTTGGGATTTTTGTTCCATTCTTCCCTGCGTATTTATTTATTGTTTTATCCAGAGAACTACAGACTTCAGAGTGCCTATGAGAACAACCTCATCATCAAGATGGTTTTTGTGAGTCATTCTTCCTCTTCAGTTTGGGGCAGAAAAGAGACAATTCATCTTGACTAATCAAATGTTTGACTTCCTGTGATTCCTATGTCCTTCCTTCCTGTTTCTACAGTTTGAATTCATCAACTCTTACCTAAGCCTTTTCTACATCGGGTTCTACCTCAAGGACATGGAGCGACTAAAAGAGGTGACAAAAGCTGTGTGCAGAAACACATACAAATGCTTCATTTTGGTCTAAGAGCAAAAGCAGCTTTTTGTTGAAGTGGTTGTTTGGACTGGACAGAACACAGATCGTTTGTTGATAACTGCTGCTTTCTTTGTCTTTTACACAAGCCACAAACTAACAAATTAAATTGATCAGACAGTCCCAAAATCTTTAGTTATTGTTTAAAAGATGGGTCCCTGGTTTCTGGTGGACAAAGCATGCTCCTAAATTTGGCTAGCAATAGTCAGTTTTTGTCTGGCAGCTTTCATGGTGCTGGCTGCGAGGGAACCTTGTTTGAAGAGTTGTCATGGTTGATGTTGAGATTCTTGTATAAATGCTCTCTTGATAGCTTCATACTTCACATTTGTTTATTTTATTTACTATTCATTCATTTAAATGGGACGATGCATGTGCATATTTCAGCATAGCATTCATGTAAATATGCAAGCGTTAGCCATTGGGTTCATTTTCATCTGCAGTCCCTGGGAGGTCAGAGCAGAGTTCAAAATATTGGCAAAGGATTAAATATGGATAGAAACACCCTGAAAGCATAAAAAAACACATTAAGTTACAATAAAGTAGGTAAGGTGCAGGAAATGCAGGAAAGCTTCTTTCTAACACAGCTCAATCACATGCCAGGAGCTGTAACAGTGTCATTCCTACAAAACAATAGAAATACTCTGCATAAGGATTAAGCACGTTTGTCAAGCATGCTGGACTTTAGCTAAATGGATTTTTATGATTGACGTCAAAATAGAGCTGCCAGCATTAGCCTTTACATTTTTAATTAGCATTAAAGCTTAGCAAAGATGTTTCAGTGTTTGTTATGCTAACCATGAAGGTAACATTTTCTGTAACTAACTAAGACTAAGGCCCAATTCCAATTCCTTTCTTAACCCTCAAGCTCAACCCTCAATCTGAGTAGCCCTCAAAACCAAATGTTAAGGGCTATCTTGTGACTTGGAAATGGGACACCCCTTAAATGCAAGTGAAATTGTTGTGGACTGTCTGTCAGTTATTCCTTCGGTTAGCGTGATCAAAAAAATATCTGTATAAATAACACAACCACGGATATATTCAGCTGTCACAGCATACCATAGTTTATTGAAAGGTAAACACCAGCTATAACTACCGTTACAAAACTCTGCGGCTACAGGAGATGACATCAGCCCGGTCATTTTATACCATTATCAGCACAAGCATGTTATATAGGCTGTTATCTTGATAAAACAACTACATTACCACGGAGAAAAAAGACCATTTTGTAACGTTAACTAACTTTAACGATAGCAACATGGCTTGTCCGCACCGGACGCTATTGACAAAAGATCGTAAAATGAAAATAAATGTTCTGCAACAACGAGGTAAATAATCCATAAAATGGGTCTAAACTAAGATAATACAATGGTTTTCGTAATATTTATATTTCCATTAACAAAGAAAATACTCTATTTGTAGCTCGCCTTCTCTGCCGCTTTGGACGCCATGTTTATTTACCGACAATACGCGATGCATTCTGGATGTCCCTTAATCCCAAGGGTGGTGTCGGAAAATCTCAGTATTGAGGGAGATACAGCCCTCAATCTTGCCCCTCAACCTCAACTTTCTGAGAATCGGGACAGCACTTACACTTCGCGGGAGCGCGCATTTTGAGATTGAGGGTTAAGATTGAGGGTTAAGACAGGAATTGGAATTCACCCCAAATCTTTAACTGGCTAATCATATGCCCCATCGCTTTTTAGTTGTAGAGCTGAAGTGCAGTAAGTGCAGTAAGCAAGCTGGCCATTGCAAGCCTATTCTTGGTGTCTTGTTTTATGGTTATTTGTTTCTGGGCTGTAAAGGCTAAATAAAACTCAAAAAACTTTAAATGTCATTCAAACATATCAAGCTAAAGAAAACAAGCAAACAACAACAAAAAAATAAATAAAGATTACTGGTCTGCTGAGCAGTGTTAATCTACTGTAACATCTGTTATTGTTTCCTGACAGATGCTGGCCACCCTGCTGATCTTTCGCCAGTTTCTCCAGAACATCAAAGAGGTCCTCCAGCCTTATCTCTATGAGCAAAACAAGCTGGGTGTCTTCACCCCAAAGGTGCTGTGGGAGCTCCTCCAAGCCATCATTCTCAAATATGGCCGTCTGGCTCTAGGAAAGGCTCAAGCCTCAATGACTGCCTATTCCTTCCTGGGTCCCAAAGGCATCTCTGTCAGTCACAGTGCTAACGGTAATCCTGCGCCAAGGAGACGAGGGGATCTGAAAGCAGGTTTTCGGCTGTCAGAGGAAGAGTGGGACATGAGTGACAGCAATCTGAAGCAGCGTAAAGTCAGCTTTACTGAGAAGGTTGATTATCAGGATGTGACAGCGGAAACGCAGCCGGTGTTTGACAGCTTCTTGGAGGACAGTCCTACACTGGTAGAGGAGGGGATGGACCCGTCCAGTATATTTGACAGCTGTGATGATGACAGTGATTGTGAATTGCTGAGTCAAGTATGTGGTTTGTTTACTTTTATTATTTATCATACCATGTTCATGCTTAGTGTTTCTTTTTTAATTTGTCTTGATGAAAAAAGGTACACTTACTCCACTGCTCTAACATGTTATTAACCTTTTCAGATATCCAAATGCATGTACATTCAGCTTTTTTGCTTTATATCCATGTTTAAAACATGGAAAAGCATAATACTCATCTTTAAAGTCAGTCATAACACCGCTGACAACTACAGGCTGAGTAGCTCTGTGATGGCTGTTATAACAACCACAACCAATCATTTAGTTACAATGCATGAGAAACATACAATTAAAATTTCATACATTGTTACCATACATTGATTTTCCAGAGCCAATCTTCCATGTTATAATCAGTCCATAGACATTACACAGAGTGAAACGGCAGTGTTGTTATAGAAGAAATGTACATAGTCAGGGCCCTAGGAAGAAAAGTGGTCACTACTTTTAACCATACACATTATTTTTCATGGATTTGATTCAAATCAGAAATTAAGATGTCTTAGTGTAAGTCAAGAAAGTATTGTAGTCAAATGTTTACCTTAGCAGGAGACCAAGGAGCTTGCCACTGTGTCCTCTCCAAAGGAATCTGAATCTCTCTGTCAGAGAAGAAAGAATGCAGGTGAAGGAAAAGAGGAAAAGAAGTCATGGATTGACCCACCAGAAGAGCCTAAAACTGTGACTCTGACCCAGGCGGAAATTGAGAGCTGCATGCAAACCTACGAGGTGGGATATCTGACACTTTACAAACTGTTTCCACCCTGCTAAGTCATTCACACCTCTGATGTTTTATGACCCCAACAGGACACACTCCAGGACTATCAGGAGATGTTCATCCAGTTTGGCTATGTGGTGCTTTTCTCTTCTGCGTTCCCCCTTGCAGCCATGTGCGCTCTTATCAATAACATCATTGAAATCCGCAGCGACGCGTTGAAGCTCTGCACCGGCCTGCAGAGACCCTTTGGGCAGAGGGTTGAGAACATCGGACAGTGGCAGGTCAGTGTGCTGCTTTTTTTGGCCGTGGAAAATGTCAGAGGTGCCTTCAGGATACTTTGTCTAGATTTCTAAATCTTTTTCTCTCATCATCAGACAGCAATGGAGGCTATGGGTTTGATAGCCATAATAGTAAACTGTTACCTGATTGGTCAGTGTGGTCAGCTGCAGCGACTGTTTCCCTGGTTGAGTCCTGAGATGACAATCATCTCTATTGTGCTACTGGAGGTATGACCAGTACTGTCTTTGGTTACTGTAGATCTGTCCAGGATAAATTTAAGAGGATGTGGATGATACTTTTTACATTACAAGAAGTTTAACGTGCATGGCCTGCTATGTTTTGTGTTGAAATGGTAATAACCTTAGAAAAATAATCTGATTAATGAATGATTTTTTTTTTTGTGATCGTGAAATTTGATGTGCCTTGTTGTAATTGTGTGTTGAGCTTGTCCCTCTGTGGTCTCGGTGGTTTTCAGCACTTTGCAATCCTCCTAAAGTACATCATCCATGTTGCCATCCCTGATATCCCTGGCTGGGTTGCAGAAGAGATGGCCAAACTAGAATACCGACGAAGGGAAGCTTTCAAGGTATTGTTGAATCATAGCTTGAAAGACCTTCGGCCAACACAAGGCTTGCTGCTGGCTGCACTTAATGTGCAATTTATGTCATGTTTTCTACCTGTGTATCCCATTGTGTCCCCCGGTTCATTAATATTTACTGACCCTAGATGCACCTTTGAGGCCTATTTCTGAGTGCTTGTCTATGATAACCACACGTCTGACTTTTTGTGTCACATCAGCAGCACGCGCTCACCACTGTGGGCAAAAGTCGGCAGTTTAGTGTGAAAAACAGCTTATCATGCTATTTGTTTTTCAAAAGTAAAGCTTAAAGATGCACTGATGATGCTGATGATGCTATTGGCAGTAGACTTTTTTTTCTTGAACTAAAGGAAGTTATATGTTTTTAAGCATGAGCTACTGTGATCTGAAATAGACCTGAATTGAAACCACTTTGTTTATAGTCATTTAGAATTTCTGATCAACTTGCGCGTATAATTCTTAGTGGTGACGGACATATGTGTTTTAATAGTGCGCTAGAGTAACATTCGTACAAACCTTTGGTCTCCTGGTTTGTATTTTATCACCTCGGTAAATGATTGATGGCAGTTGTTCTATGAGTCCTAACAGCACATTAACCCACTCGATGCAAATCATGATAATCTAAAGGTCACTAGTCTGATACTAACTGAGACAGACTCATTCACCTGTCTGTCTCAGTGTATGGGAATCATAGTGTTTCTGTGCAATGATGAAGAAACAAATGCAGTGTTTTCCCCAAAAGCTGATATATTACAGAGTGAAACCGGCATTAATTTCCCTTGTTGCCAGCGAGAGGCAGCAGGTTGAGATAGGTGTTAAATTTAGATAACCCAATAAAATGTCTTTACCTTGGTCATTCAGATCCACAACGCTGACGGTTGCCAGGGGAGACTGTAGACACTCTATCCCTCTGACAGTCAAAGTTATCAAAGGTATACCACAAGTAGAGACGCGTGTTTTCTATTGGATAGCAACAATATCTTTCTGATAATTTTACCCAGTGCGTGTGTGAGTCTTGTTCTGAAAATATCAGTGAAGGTACAGCTCTCACAGCTCTGAGTGTCATGCTGCCTTTAACACCAAATGGCTATGATCATTTTTCATGTTCGAGAGTATAATTCATAGCAAGGCTGTTTGAACAGTGAAAGGTTATTTTACTGCAACTATTTTCAACCCACAATATCACATCAACAACGCAGCCCTCTTGGACTTTCATTTCTTGAATATGAGACCGATATGATCCATCAGTTGGGGGGAGAGAGATCTCTGCTGCAAACCCCATGAGGGGTTGCTTTGGTTGCTTTAGTTGCTTCAGTCCACTAGATGGCACTGTGACAAAGCTTCAAATAACCCAAAGAACAACAAAGATGAAACCTTAAGGCTTCATCTGCCCACTATTAGTAAAGATGCAGAATTAGAGAAGGAAAACAAATTCATTTACCCTTCAGTTAACAAATCAGAAAAGTTTGCCTTGTTTTTAGCCTAAAAATTCACATTAACTGATACACTTTTCCATTATTTTTCTGTCTCTCTATGTTTGCTGTACCATGTGCCATCTCTTTCCCATCCTGTCTTATTTTTGACGCATCTCCTGTTTTAGAAACACGAGCAGCAGGCCCAGCAGCACTTCCAGCAGCAGCTCAGGCGCCGCCGTGAGGAAGAGGAGCTACAGCGCCAGGCTGAGCTACAGGCTGAGGCTCGCCAGGAGAGCGACTACCACAAAGCAGACTCCCAGCACCAGCACCACCATGACAAAACATCAGGGGGCAAGCCGGGTGACAAGCCCAAGAGGCCAAGCTCCCTGCTGGGAAACAACAACGTGATGAAACTCAAGCAGATCATCCCTCTGCAGGGGAAATTCTCCTCAGGGACCTCTCGCTCACCAGCTCAATCACCCACAGGAGGAGAGGCAAAGCTGCCCGGATTTCTCAAGTTCTTAAAGTCGCCTGAGGTGAAAAAGGAGCCAGCAGTGGCAGCTGGAGCAGTGCCGGGGTCAACTGTGGCCTCATCAACCCCCCCTGGCGGCCAGGAGAGATCCCAGTCCCCAAATAGGACATTCAGTCCAGGGAAACTATTCAGCTTTAGCAAATCAGAGGGGACTGTAGTGTGTGTGAATGGGACACAAACAGCAAGTCAGCCTGCTAATGCTCAGGCAAACAGAGCTGAGTTAAACTCAAGCCAGGAGGAGTTACCCTCCAATGAGTCAGAGAAAGGAGAGTCAAGACAGTTGACTGATTCTGAAAACTCAAAGAGTTAATACACATTCAGCAGTGAAAAACTGAGGGCAATGTAAACAGACAGTGATACACCTGTACTGTAAAAAAATCACTTTAGTCACAGGGACCACATGTAATGGCATGTAGGTCAGCGAGCGGTAGACTTTCACTCTTGATGCAACTTGCTCTGCACAAAGTATACTACTGTATCTATTAACACTTGATTATCCAGCTTCCATGTAAAAAATGTACAGTACATGTAACTCTGTGTGTGGGGCTTGATTATACGGTGATAATACTGCATGACTGCCTGGTTTCTAACAGCACCGGAAGAGATGACCCTGATGTAAAGGCTTGTTTTCTAAAAACCAGGACCCGAGCATTAATGACAGCAACTCCCTTTCCTCTCTGTTTCTCATCCTGGTGCCTGTCTTTGATGCATGCTGCGTCATGTGCATGCATTACACATCCATCACCGTCTTTTAGGTTGTGAAGCACTTTCAAAGCCATTGTATTCTTCTGCAATAGGTCAGATTATATTCACTGTGACCATAAAAAAATTATTCTATTTTTCTTAACTTTGGTTTTCTATGAATTATTTTAATACATAAATTAGTGAATGTAATTCGAAATGCAAATAAACATCACTTGAATCAACATCCATCAAGAGATAAGGAGGTGGCTTTTTGTGTTACAAGTGAAATAGTATGATGGGATGATGGAACATGTTTGTGGTGATTAGTTGTATGAAAAAAGGATATGTACGTGAATAACGTAGAAAAGGATTCATGGTGCATAATGGACACGAGAATCATGTCAACAACTATTTGCATAACCATTCATTTCATAGCCACTATCCCACACGTTACCCAGAAACCAAAACTGACAAACAGCCCCATGCAGGACAAAATGACAGAAAACTTAACATCTCATACGCTTCCTATGGTTTACATTAAATCGAGCATGTAATTCAAAGGTATCTTAGGGGCAAGATGAGCAAGACTTCTGTTAGCACAGATTATCCATGAAAAAGTAAGTGTTACAGCCTGGGAGGAGGCCAGATTAATTAGATGGGAAGTATTTTGCTCAATGCAATGGCAGATAAAGAGAAAACACAAAAGAGCATTTAATTAACAAGCATAATACAGCAGAGAAAAACACATCTCTCCTCTCACTGCTGGACTTTGCCAGGTGGTGTAGCATTATCGTGGGGACTTAGTTGACAGAAACCAATCCAGTCGTGTAAAAATAATCCTTTTTGCTGCTGATAATCTTATTTTATGTTGTGGATTATAACCAGGCATGTATCTAAAAGTGAGACTTTTGAGATCATTTAGAAATTCCTCACTTTAAGCTCTACAGTTAGAGGTAAGTCTACTCTGAATTACAAATCGTTGGTCACTGAACCTGAGCAGTTTACCTAAAAGTATTAGAAACCCCAAAGTGTAGTCTATAACAGTACCATGGGACACAGGGTGGTCATTTGTGAACGCTCCTGAAAACTAAACAGTGTATCACTGAAGATGCAAACATTTCGTAAAACCTTTGTTATACAGTCTTTAGGTGAAATACCTGAAGTAGTACCTCTAGAAACAACATGCAATTAGACTTTGATCCATAACATTAACTGTGACAATCCTACATTTAACCACAGGAAATGTTTCAGAATAAAGACCCTGTGCACAAATCCCACTGAGCCGCACAGCCACAAAAAAGTCTCCTGAAAGAAAACTTGAGGGGTCAGAACAACAAGTACTTCATCAGTGCCTCTGTCATGAATATTTCAAAGATATTCACTGAGTTTAACTCAGCTCTGTTCATTGTTTCCAAAATCAGCCTGGGACAAAAAAAAGAAGTTCTTGCTACACTTACGAACAATGAATGCTGACAAAAACCAACATTTGTCAACTAGAAGAGGAGAAATGTGACAGACTCCTGACAGTGCACTGATCTGACACGATGCGTGCTGAGGTAACCCCATTACACCTCACACAGCCAGGAATTTTTAAATAAATAATAACACTTAAAACTTTGTTGCTGTTAAGTGAATTACAGCCTTTACTGTATGTCACAGTGCAATCTATACAAGAACTTCTGAAATCAACATTAATACATTTATACAATGAACTCAAATCAAAGTGTTAAACAGTAAACACATCTCAGACTTAACCACATGATGGAATACCAACCCATTGATGAAAGTATGAAGAGCTGGGAACAAAACTCTACCTGTATTTTGTTTAAAGTTAACTTTGTTTTTACTTTATCTACAGAAAAAGCCAGCATGACTTTGTAGCTGCTGAACAATACCTTGTAATGAAGGAAAAGACCTGCATGAATAGTTGTAGTAAATCAGCCAGACAAAACAAATGAACAAAACAAACTGGCTTATGGAAGAAAAAAAAAAGTCTTTTTTTTTTTACCTGATAAAGGGTCTAGAGCATTCACAAGTACAACACTGTACAAAACAAATACAAAAGGATTTTACCTTTTAACAGTTAAGTTAACCCTGCTGTCCATGCTTTGGACTAGTGATCGGTCATCTCAATAACCAAACACCTGTAGTTGTCACCTTATTCACGAAGTTAAGCCTGTAATTACTCAAGCAGTGGAGATCAGATTATTATTTGTAACTAAGGAACAAACTCAGAATTAAAGTGTAGGTGCGAACTGTGTTGGTAGCGCTGTACAAAAACAGTCTACATCCTTTGGTTTCTCACCATAATGGCTTAGATATGTTCAAATTAAGCATACCAACAACTATTTTGACTCATCGTGAACGCTGCTTTGCTGATGTGTTGAAATGAAATCTTGCTTTTCTCTTTCTTTAAGGCAACTAAAAACAAACATTTCTCTTTTTTCTGCCACAAGCCAAACTGGCTTGATTATCACATTTTAACAACAAAACACAACAGTTTTGTTTCCGCAGTAAAAACATGAAATACAGAGTAAATTAATTGTTTAGGAGTCACCGTCTTTACGTCATCAACAGAAAATAGTCCTTATGGAGTAAGAATGGCATATCACCTAATCACATACACAGACTTCACTTAAACATGCATATTTCAAGGATGACATGACTATCCACAGCTGTGAATCCTAATACAGCAGCAGAGAAATTCTCTTTGCATATTTCAGAGGGAACTGTGCAAGCTGAAGTGAATGAATAAGAAAAGGGTGGAGGAAAAAAGAGGTAGATGTCTGTCATGTATATAGAAAGACTTAAGTTTGAGGCAGAAGGAGTAAAGAAAACATTGGTGACAGTTTTAGACGAACTGAAGGAAATTTTTTGGGTTCATGAAGAAATCAGAGGTGAATGCAAACATTAGACCTTTTTTTTCATATAAATGTCATGTCAGCTGTTATCTGAAATGTCTCGCTCCTTATGTGCTCCAGGCTCGCAAATCCTGCGCCTGCATATGCATTTTCTTTGTACATTTCTGTCTCTGCTGGGTGTGCATCAATGGCACAGCAGTTTACGAATCCTCATTCAGGTCCCGACAGTCTGTTCTGGCAATTTTTCGTGGTGGTGCTGTATTCTCTTCCTCTGTTTGTTCCTGCTCTCGTTTCTTTGCTGCATTCTGGTGAGGAAAAGAAATGTTCTTTATTTAGGTGGGCATGCACCATTACAAATGGTTCCATTCACACTAGCTCATCTACATCACAAATAGTCTCTTGGAAGCCCTCACCTTTTTGTCCCACTGTTGATGAAGATACCGCAGAAGGATGTTTGTCTTCTCTGTGACTATGACTGTGGGGGTGAAGCACAAAGAATGATTACGTCAAGAGAAGTTTAGAAGCTAGTTTTGTAGCAGAAACTTTTTCTTGCCAATCTTGATAGGAAGTTGGCTAAAAAATAGGGGTGTAAAGAATCATTTAATAAATCAATCAAACAACAAAACAGCATAGTGGATGGCAGAAAATAAGTCAGCAGGTGAGAAATTATCAAGCCACCACTGAGGCCCAGAGTGTGGAAACATAAGACACTTGTAGGATACCTAAAGGTCAAGTAAATACCAAAGCAACACAACACTTCTCTCTAACCACCTTGTAAGGGACCATGTGATAATATTTTATAATTACTATGTTGAAAAACAAAAACAGAGGTAGCAGGTAAACCTACTGGTTAAAATTTTAGCTAAAAAGTTACTGGATCAGTTTCAAGTCACTGAATCATTATACATGACCCAATATTGTCCTTGAATTGTATCAGTGACCACAGATCATGATACAAACCAAATTGTGGTTGGACTGTATCGCTACACCCCTGCAAAAAAAAACATCAACCACATTTTCAGTAATGTTTACACAGCACTTACTCTGCTCTGATGGATATTCCCTTGTTGGGAGATACACTGATGGTCTGCGGTTCTAGGGCAAAACCAAAATCCGATTTTTTAATAAATTCAGTTAAAAAGTATGGATCATATTACACACACTTTCATCATGAATTTGGTCTCTATTTAGAGCACCAACAAAAGGACTTACTGATGCTTTACAAACTGAGTCTGCGTGGAATCTGCTGAAGTTGTTTTTGTTGTAGACTGGTAGTCCTTTTAGGAATTCCCCCTGGACAGAAAGAACAGAAAAAAGGGCACAAATTGTTGAAAAAGCAAACATAGTTCCAGGTCATAACCTCGGGGCACAAATAGAGTATTTAAGTGATCTCTGTTGATAACGTGGCAGTAATACTTTATGTGACTGTCTCAGACTACGTACTATTTTACCACACTACAGTAACATGTCTATCGAATAACCTAGTTTCAGCGAGTAAAAAAAAACAACCTGGTGTTCATACCTTCTCCATGTTTCTCAGAGTCACGCTCTGTGTGTCTGTAAAAGCACGTTGGGACTAAGATCCAGCAGATGCTACTGTTGCAGCTAGCGACCAACTAAGCCTTGTCGTAGCCAAGATACCGGGTTGTTTGTCCGTTCGACAGCTTCACACGACTGCTACAACGCAAACACAACGTACGACCTTAGTTTTTCGACATTGTGCCAATGGTATTCGGCTGTGAAATCGCGTTAAAGCCCAGGCTTTGTCCCGAAAACAGTACCGACCGCACACAGTGGGCTAACTTGCTACTCATTTCCCAACTCCATCTTTGTTGATCATTTGTCAATGGGCGGTTACCTTCTGAAATTCTAAGTACCTAATTGGTTAAACGGTGGCAGTTCTGTGACGACATACCAGAAAAACAATGCGCTGATTGGCTAAAAGTGGTTATGTAACATACACAACTGCTAATACAAGCGGGCTTTGGGTATGAAAACAACACAAACGTCCTGCATTGTATGTTCATAGACGCTATGACTTAACTATGTTTTTGTCAGTCATCGTCCGCCTATTTCTTGACCCGTGTTGCCTGTTTTGAATGAGGCTTACTAAGTAGATAGAATTCACAACTAATGAATCTCTCTTTTGCTATTTACAATACAAATAGTGGCCCTAAAAGGTGTAAAACCTGCTGTTCAGCTACAAATTATTAAAAGTTTAATAATACAGATGGAAATTACAGAAAGGTGCATTTCTATTTTATTGCCTTCAGTCAAAAATGACTGCAAAGATTTACCTCTGGATAAATTCACTCGACAAACTTCTTTATTTCAGTTATTTCTTGATTTCTTTTTTCGACTGAACATTGTCACAACCAAGAAAAAACAAGAGACCTGAACGACCATATGAATGTAGATTATCTTTCTCTGTGATAACATTGTCCAGTTTGAGCCAGTGTTGTGTAGTTGTCGCTTAAGAATTTCTGCTTCAAGGTCAAGACTTTTTCTCAAGAAATTAGATAAGTGATATTCCACACACAAAAAAACAGTATATCAGGGCCTCAACACAAATTTAATTATCTCAACCAAACATTTTGGATCAAAAATCACAAGGTAAAACCAGAAGGTTTCTGTTTGTAACATGTTGGGGACCACTTTTCATGATAATTTATACAGAGGTGCTGCCAAACAAGACCCCACCCAGTATCACCAGCTACCCAGTGAGCTGGCTCCATGAAGGACACAGCCAACATTTATAATCAATGTCTGTTTCCTGAAAGTCTCAGAGTTTTCCAGAGGTCTTCAATGCGAGAGTGATTTGCGTCCCTTTAACATTCGTCGAAGAAGCACCTCAATGCCTCCCTGTGAGCTGAGCCTCTTGATCCAACCATGGGTCCTCTTCCTCTTGATGTTCTTTGGCTGATACTCTGTGCCTCTTTTTCTTGTTCGTACCTGCTGGTATTGCCATGGAATCTGCTGGAACACTCCTGAACCCTCAGCCTCAGAAGAAAGAGGCCCACATCTGGAAGTCTTGGGGCCTGCAGTTGCTCTGAACATCATCCAGTTGCTGAATAATCTGGAGTGAGAGGCACCAGGTGCAGAGAAGCTACCTGGAAGCAGACTATTAGAAGAGAATAGACTGTTATTGTCAATATTTCTCTGGAAAATCTACTTGTTGTGGAAACGACATTGTGATGCATTTTTCGTCTCAGTATGCAGTGATGTACAATGATTTTCTCTAAAGTAGGGCTGGGTCGGAAATCACAAATGAGATTAAATTGAAATATGACTTGCTGCAGTATACAAATTGCAGACAGTGCAATATTACTTTAACCTGGAATGTGTCAGAATGCCTGATACATTTTTTTGCAGTAGATATTTTTATGCTCTAAAACATTGAACTCTATCCTGCTAAACCTTTCCCTTCTTGGAAACTACCTTTGCAAAAGAAACAATACTATTGGTGAAAAGTGGCAAAAATAGCAAGAAACAGTAAAAAAAAAAAAAAAAAGAGCTTTAGGTGGCAAATATGGTCAAAAAGTACCAAGAAGGGGTGGGAAATTGGGATAAAACTAGGGAGTTGGTGAGACAGTGGCAACACTTTTCAGAGGCCTGACATTTCTGTTAAAATATCCATTTCTATTGATCTTGTGTTATGTTTAAATTTTCTGAGACATTAAATTTTTGAATTCATTATCTGTAAGCCAAAATCAACAAAGCTCAAGTAATATAGGCTTGAAATAGTTAATTCTGTGTACAATTGTTCTATGTGATATCTGGGTACCTTTGAGCAATGAATGATGAAAGGCATTGAACTTTTTCATAATATTCTTTTTTTTTTTTTAGCTGTACCTGTCTATGCAAACAGAGTTTCTTTTTTTTTAGGGGGGGGGGGGGTTGTACAAAAGTCCTGCTTTTCTCCCTCATGCATGTGTTTCTCTTATTCAAAACGAGAGTAATTTAAAGAAAAAAATATCCCCTTCAGTACAGCAACCGATGTCAACAATACATAGGATGGGAATTCTAGAAATAATTGCACAATAAACCGAATTTGAAATGTGCTGAAGAATAACCGCAATTGATTATTTTTGCAAATCGTTCAGCCCTACCCCAAGCTGCTAATCTTTCACGCAATATTGCCATTTATTGATGCGCAAAACATTTGCAAAGGAGTTGAATATACGTCATATGTGTAAACTGTCAAAGTACCAACCATCAGTAACTTTGATCTGTTGTAGATGAGGATGATGAGAATTGCAAAGCTCTTGTGTAGTGGTTAACACCACACGGAGACATTTATTCATACGTACTTAGTGTATCCCTGTGATGTTAGTGGAGTTCACCCTCATTCAATATTCAATAAATACTTCGGTACATGAAGAATACTTATTAGTAGAGAAGGTTGGCTTGGTTTAGCATGCCAAACTAGCCCCTCTGTTAGCATGCTGCTAGGCTAACTTTTTCAGCAATAACACCACGATCAAACAAAACTGGCTCTGACGTTCATCCAACATGTGAACAGGTTAACCATGTTACCTGGTGAAATGAGTTACTCCACGCAGTCTGGAAAAAGATGACCGTATTATGTTCATTTTAAGATATGTACACAGTTCACACAGGCATGAGAGCAGTGAATGTCACGAGTGTACCTGCAAACATGAAGCGCACTGATTGGCTCAGCTTTGTTCCAACCAATCAGAATCCGTTTTGCTGGATCTTAGGCGCCTGCTATGCCTGCTTGCCCTCTGTAGGACTTCTCAGGTTATAGGTCAAACACAAAAGCTCCCCTTCAGAAGAGACCACAACGCATTACAAATTATACATGAATCATGAGCTCAGTTGAAAGGGTATATCTATTTTAGGAATATTCCTGGCGGATTGGTGTTACTAAACAAAAATAAAAAAATTTGTTAAAAGTCTGAGAAAAACTTCAGCCTGAGGATCTGTACCTCTATTCATGGGAAGCCTTTTCTACCAACAAAATAAATAAATAACTAAATTAACATTATTTATTAATAACAATGAGGTAGTAAATCATACTTATGAGCCACTTAGTCTAACAATGTGACACCAAATCACAAGACTGAGATACTAGGTTATGATAATGGCATACCAGTCATAATAGCGAGTTACTTGTAATGACATGCAAAAAATTCAGAGACATTATCTTACAATAATTCATGTTCATGAGACACTAATAATCACAAACTAAGTTAAAATTTGGAGGTAGTATCTCATTATAATGACTCAAGCTTTCTTTACTTTTTCTCAGTTTGTAACTTTTTCATTTTATTTTACCAACATTCACAGTGTGTAGTATCATAACAGTACTAACTATAATTTTCTCAAATCCCCACATCACCATGACTGCATTGGTGCAGAAACTGAACTAGAAGCTACAAACATGGGATTGCCCTCTACAGTCAAGGGGGAAGATTAATTGTCTCTTATACATTTCACCACAAAAAAAGTAGAGTTAAGTTTTGATTCTGCCTATAAAAACCCAAACATCCAAACTCATACAGACAACTTGTAGAAATACATTCATAGTCACTTTTGATATCCATTTCCATTTTTAAACAGCAAAATGGCAATTAAAATGTGTAACATCTGCATGAAGTTTGTTTCACATCTGGTCATTTCCGTTCACTCACACTGCCTGTCATGAACTGTTAGATATTAATATTCTGATAAACACATTATGATACTTAAAAAAGAATATAATTTGCATTAGTTCGTTTTTTAAGTACACATTAAAATACCAGTGCATAAACTGTGATCAATTTAAGAGAGTATTGTTTCCAAACAACAACTGTTTGGTTACTCAGGCTACCCATTTGTTGTCCCTCTCCCTGTTCTTCCGTGACAGGCACCAGATTGTCCCAGTGTGATGAAAGTTCAAGTGTAACACAAGGGTTTTGCACATCTTAGTCCAGATAGTTTAAACTAAAAGGTCGTTTTTTCCTTTCAGTATTGCAGTAACAATAAACGTCCCACAATAACAAATCTTCACGTGTTATTATATTATAACGCGTCTATGATTGCTCCTTTATGATTATTGAGATCATAAGTAGAGTCTGTAATGAGATCAGACAAACAGGCCTAATTAGCTCCATGGTTTAAACCCGTACAATTAGCTGGACTGTCATATATTTCCTTTTCTGTCACTCTCCCTGCACTCACACGCACGCACACAAGCACGCACAGTTTGCTTTTCTTTCAGCCTTGGCAACAAGGAAACAACGTCTCCCATTGGCCTCCTCTCAGCGTTCATCCGTCTCCTCATTCGCCCCCCTCACTGCCACTCTGCACCGAAGACGCACGCAGCTCGTGGTGTGCGTTGCGGATGCAGGGGCAGCAGGGCTGGGCAGGGTCCGGCCGGAGTGCGCAGTGGATGCTGAGAGAGAAAAATAAAGAAACATTGCCTCTCCTCATCGTAATGGGTGTCTCATCGGAATACCACTGGCACAGCTGTATGGATTCATGCTTAATCGTAAATCCGAGCCTGTCCGTGATGTGTGACAGCAGTTTAATGAAGCTAATAAGGAGCCTGGAGTCTTCTGCAGCATCTCTAGCGTAGACAAATTGTTGCACCAAATGAAACGTTTTCTCACTTCCCTTGGCCTTGAACGTCAGCATTTCTGATAACCAATTCTCATCTTAAATCCTGCAGGTAAGGAGTCGATTTTTACTGCACTGTGTTCACTAATGACTTATGCTGAGTGAGGGACATACAGCTAGTTATACGCATCAATAAACAGCTGCATAATGGCTGCATGCAATTGTGTAGTGACAGCGCAAAAATAATGTAGGTTTCAGTCAATAAGGCATGTGGAGCAGTTATAGACAGAATACAAAAAATATGTATGATCGTTTTGATTTTGGGCTAATGTTTGGAAATATCCTCGGCTGTTCATTTCATTGTGCAGAACAAAACATTTGATATTAAATCACAATGAATTTATATTAGTGAAATACAAGCCTATACATCTGTGGTTAGCAGCTTCATATTTTCTTGTCATGACACCCTGGATGCAGGTGCACGACTCCCCTTGCGATGAGGAGTTATTTATTTTTCATATTTGCATTTAATATGTAATCTGATGTGATGCAGACTGGGCCATGCTGTAGCGCTCTTGGAACTAGTGCAGCACAGAGTGTACCAAATGCGTGTTACAGTAAAAAAGACTCTCGGCAGACATATCAACCTACATTTTCTGCAATGCCGAGAACCCCCCTGAAAAACATGGCTGAGAAACCCACAGAGTATTTGTCTCGAGGGTTTGTGGCTTTCAGATGTGGGTCCATTTGCACCCCTCAGCCATGTTTAAAGCCTGTCTGACCCTGATGACGGATTGTAGGTCAGGAGGAGAATCCCGGGACTGACAGGACTGACAGGAGTGCAGATGGGTGCTGATGATGCAGTGTTATAAAGTGTTAATGTGTGTAATACGCTTCTTGTTCATCACCAACATTTAACGTCATCATTAAGCAGTTGTTGTTGATGAATCACAACAATAGATAGATAGATAGATAGATAGATTAGATTAGATAGACAATATTCTACAAATCCACAAGATGCCCCCCTACCCTGCCTCTTGGAGATGCTACAAGTACTCACAAATACTCAAAAATAAGACAGTGGCTTCATAACCTATAAATTTATTTAAAACACTCCAAATCTGTTTGAAGTTAAAATGTTCTATCATGAAAACATCAATAATATATAGAAGCCACTGTACTTCAGTTAAAAGTACAAAATTTAAAAATTGGCTTTATTGAATTATTTTGCCTGGTGAAAGTCAAAATTTTGAGGTCGGGGTCAAATTTAGATTCAAGATTCAAAGAGTTTATTGTCACAGTTAAGAAATGTGTTGTTTATGAGAAACTAGTCAAACTTTGGAGATGAATGTCAAAATTTTGACTAGTATCTCAATTTAGACCGACAGAGAGACAGACAGAAAGATAGATAGATAGATAGATAGATAGATAGATAGATAGATAGATAGATAGATAGATAGATAGATAGATAGATAGATAGATAGATACTCCATTTTGTTGTTTACAGTGAAACTGGCCTCTGTCAGCATTCACTGGGCTGCTCTTTGTTACTGGATGGCACATGATGATCTGACCTTCAGACCATCCTGCCACCATCTACAAGACAGCAACACACAAACTCTCACATGCAAAGACACTTGCAGAATATCATCAACCTTCATTCGAGAATGCAGACTGTCATGAGACAAATAAGCTCTGTAAACCTTTAGAGTGCCAGACCTCTGAGCCACGATTTGTTTCAGGATGAGTCATTGGTTTTACTCATCAGAATTTATTTGTGTTGGCCTACTTTTCAATAACAAAAAGATTAAACAAAAAGAAGCTGTGAAAATAATGGATAGTATACCCAGATGGCATCACTGTCGCATACTGAAGCAGTATGATCTGTATGGTTTTGTTCATTTTGAGTTATCTTCTCTGAAACTGTTTTTTATAACTCAATGTTTCCAAAAATTAGCAAAGGAAGTTTTATGTATTTTTTACTTCAGGCAAATTAGTAATAGGAACAACAGGAGCATTGCCAGTGGCAATTGTGAAACTTCATATCCTAAGGTCACCCTCAGGCAGTCAGCTTTTTCCATAAAAGACAGTCAAATGTAGAAAAACTGTCAACTAAATGAAATAAATACTAGATATAAAGAGCATTAACTGGAGTGTGATATGTATATGTATGCATTTTATGTACCCTTTCTTTCTTTCTTTCTTTCTTTTTCTCTTTCTTTCTTTCTTTCTTTCTTTCTTTCTTTCTGTCTTTCTTTCTTTCTTTGTCATAATTCACTGAAAGCCTTAGGGTTGAAAAAGCAATAGCTATAATCTCTTTATGCAAAGCATCCCTTACAGCTGTTTGTAGCAGGCAGAAGTCGTACAACATCAGCATTGTCCCTATCCAAGAAACCATATGAAGTAACTGCAGTGTGGAAACCAGATAAAATACATATTGGGTGTTTACAGTGTGAACTATGAATGCACACACAGTACAATAGACAGATTTATCAGAATGTAAATGGGTTTGTGTAACAAACACCTTCTTTAAACAATACTTAATTAAGTTTTAACATATAACAACAACACACAAATAGCATAAACCACATGAATGGAAATCATGACTTACTGTACCCTTAAAATGATGAAATGTGCATAAAGTTAGAGAAAAAAAAATGAATAAAAATAAAACAACAGAGACATATAAATCAGAACAGATACATAACTGAAAAAGCAGCGGTACTGGCAACTGGATGACGACAAGTTATTACAACATTCTCATCCTCCAAAAATTCCAAGTAAAGTTCCCATACTTGAACATACTGTTTTCTTTTCCCTCTAACAATATACGTAAGCCTGTCCAATGCAAGATTTGTTGCAATTTCCTTCAACCATAGATTAGCACAAACACTTAATATGAGTTGCGTGAAGAAGAAAACTTTCATGGCTTAAGTATTTAATTGCAGCTTTATTCATCATGAACTTCAATAAACACTTTCTCCTCTATGACAGACAGTTCTCACCTGGGCTACATACTTCATCTTTGACAATAATATAACATTTCCTTCTGAACAAAAAACTAAAAGCCTTATTATAGACATCTTCCCATGCCGTTTCCTGAAGATCCTAGCCTGTAATTATAGAAAAAAAAGGGAACCAATCATCAACCTACTGCTTTGATGAAGTGAAGCTGTGGCTGGTTCTGTGAAGACACATTAAGATTATCATAAGTTTGGACTCATCTTCAGTGAAACCAGTATAGCTTGGAAAACTACAGTCATACTGTTATGACACATACTGTTTGGAGGCATGTTCATAGTCATGGGCAATGAGTTGTGTTTTCTATTTTTACATATCCTGGTTCTTCCGATCATGTGGAAAGAAGAGGTTATTAATAGCAGATATTTTGGCCAGTGTGTGAGTGGTCAGTCTTTGCTGACATTGAAACCATAGAACAGTACAGCACACATTTTCTTTCTATGTACCTGTCTCCATTTGTGATTATGGAGCTGGTATCTCTGGATGTTTAGCTGCTGCGTCACAAAGGTAAGAGTGACTGTTGAGCTTCACTGAAATTAATTTTGTGGTTTGGAATAAGAAGTCTTGAGTCTGCCAAGCTGAAAACAGTCTTGCTGTCTTTGTTTTTCATTCCACCCCACGCAAGCTGCTGTGTGATGGAAAGGATGGAGAGAACTATTTCTTTGTGACAGTGTTGCTAGGAAACAGCTTGAGACCAGTTTTAATAGGATCCATGCTAAGAACTCATTTCTTCCTGTTGAGCTGTTGACATTTGCAATCACAGCAGCAGGAAATTAAGGTTGAACCATTTTACATGCTTCTGTTTGCAGCTGTGAGATTTCAGAGCACTCAAATTGAACGTTTTTGATGATGTTTATTCTTATCTGTTTGATGTTATGTCTGCAGGGAAGCACCATGTTGACCAGTATCACTGAAGGGATACTGTGCTGTCTGACTGGGAAGGCTGCCAGTCTGGTCTTACCTCTGGAGTCATCTGAACCATCTAATGGTTTTGAGTTTGTGGAGGTAAAACCTGGCAGAGTCTTGCGAGTGCGACACATCATCCCAGAACGGCAGCCTGTGGACAGGGAAGAAGAAGTCACAGGCAAGGAGAAGACAGATGGCTACAGCAAAGATGAGGATGAGGAGTCAAATATCCAGAGTGGTTCCAGCAGCAGTGTCCACTGTAAAAGGAAGATCACAGTTTACCGTAACGGCCAACTTGTGATTGAAAATCTAGGAGATGTCCTGCACTCAGAGATACTGCAGTGTCAGGATGGGGATCTGGAGCCTTGCAGCACTGTTGAGGTGGAGCTGGCTGACTACAAAGAAATGCCCTCTTCTCCGGACCCAAACCCTGTTCCCCCTCCGGTTCCTCCACCTCACGGAGAACAGAAACCTGCACCACCACCACGCCGCCGCCGCAGGAAGCCTAAGCGCACGGTGCTGATTGACTCAAAGAGAATGATCTCGAGCTGCAAAGGGACACATTCAGACGTAGCACTGTTCTTTGTGCATGGTGTCGGGGGATCGCTGGACATTTGGAGCAGTCAGCTGGACTTCTTCTCCAGGCTGGGCTATGAGGTCATTGCCCCTGACCTGGCAGGGCATGGAGCCAGCACAGCTCCGCAGATAGCAGCGGCGTATACTTTTTATGCTCTTGCAGAGGACCTTCGTGCCATCTTTAAGAGATATGCTCGAAAACGCAACATTCTGATTGGTCACTCATATGGGTCAGTACCATCATTGCAAACACTCACTACAGGAAATGCCTTTCAAGTCATTTTCTTTTGATGCATCATGTTGATTAACACTCAAGTTGTAACATGCATAATCATCTCCTACTATCTTTTTTTAGGGTGTCATTTTGCACCTTTCTAGCCCACGAGTATCCTGATCTGGTCCATAAGGTGGTGATGATAAATGGAGGGGGCCCCACAGCTCTTGAGCCCAGTTTGTGTTCCATCTTCCAGCTGCCATCTTGCGTTCTGCACTGTCTTTCACCCTGTTTAGCCTGGAGCTTCCTCAAGTAAGATCTGCATTTTTATTAGTAATGTCCTGATACAGTTTTGCGCTCATATACTCATGATACCTAATTATTAACACCACATTTTAGAAAGCAACAAGAGCCTACACCGGTGACACTGGCATTTTTTCATATATCTGAATCTGTATTTGTAGCTGAATCTGTATCGGTAGCAGTGAAAAACACTTCTGATTTATGTTGTGCTGAACCTGGCACTACAGATTATGACACATCTTTTTTACTTATACTAAAAGATTGGATGAAACATGCTATTTGGATGGAAGAGAAGTTGAAACTATGATGCAATAAAGCCTTAAAACATAAACTTAAAAATAACACTTCCTCCTGTTTTTTATCATCAGAGCTGGATTTGCTCGTCAGGGTGCTAAAGAAAAACAACTGTTGAAGCAGGGTAATGCCTTCAATGTGTCCCCATTTGTCCTGCGAGCCATGATGAGTGGACAGTACTGGCCTGAAGGGGATGAGGTCTACCATGCCGAGCTCACTACTCCTATCCTGCTGGTTCATGGCATGTGTGACAAGTTTGTGCCCATGGATGAGGATCAGCGCATGGCAGAGGTACACTACATAATCATTTGCACATAAGAGCCAATTTATCTTGTGATTTTAAAGATAATGTGCCCTGATCGTCTGCATATTGCCCCTTTCTAGATCCTGCTGTTTGCATTCCTCAAAGTCATTGAGGAGGGAAGTCACATGGTCATGATGGAGTGTCCTGACACTGTCAACACACTGCTCCATGAATTCTTTCTATGGGAGCCCGACATGTCCAAAAAACACAGCCACAAGTCAGACACACACAAGACTGCTGCTCTCAGTGACACCCTCCACACATTGAAAACCAATAAGTCTCTGGAAAAATAACCGACACAGAGGCTAGGTTTTTCATACAACCAAGCAGATGGCCTATTTTGGCATGTGTTCTTAAGGCTGCTACCAGGCTGAGAGCTGTTAAAAAACAGGGCCACATCTTCAGGATGCGGACGGCCACTGGTGCTCAAAGATAAAGCAGGACTTAGGCATGGTGCCGACCAGAGGACGATGGAACGGATGCAAAGATGGGAAGAATGGATGCAAATAAAAACAAGATTTTTTCTTTGTTTTTGATACCAGTCTGTGCTCCATTTTGTGTTTCACACAATACCTGGAGACCGAAACGACCGTGTCCATTTGTGATTGGTGTATGAAATGTCTTCTAGCGAAGAACTGACTACCACAAGACACAAAATGCTTAGAGTTCTTGAATGGTGTGTGAATTTTCTCAGCTTTATCCTAAATATTCTGTAAAGTTCTGCAAAGCTTCTGTTCAGCCTTTACAAAATGGTCATACATCTGCTTTGTGAGAAACAAACAATATGCATTGAATTTGGGGATTGCTGACCTGATTCTGGAAAATGATGGTGATGTACAGCTCAAATTGAAGCGAAACAGTCGGTAATGATATTTTGTCTAAAAATATTGACTGGACAGTAGAGGGGAATGATATAAAGACATAGTGTACTTGCTAAATGTAACAATACTCTTACCACATGCATTTCTAGATTACATTAGAAAAGAAGAGGACTTATTGAGATACTATTCATTGTTACCTGCAATCCAACCACTTGTTTACCACTGACACATTGTGCTGACTACACTATCTCAGACATGACTCACAATCACAAAGTTACTGTTGATAAATCGCCCCATGCTTTTCAAATTACAGTAATCTATTTGCCTTATATTAACTCTGTTGTAAGTCAAAAGGCTACGAGTCTCTGTGAGCACAATGTAACCAATCCATTGATTCATTCTTGCATGAAAATGAAATAATCCTCAATGATTAATTTATTTGCTGGTGACAAAACAGAAGAAACATGGATGTCATAATGTTTTTTTATCCTTAATTCTTGCATTTTCTCTATTACATATGATATCCTATGGATATAAAGCACTGAAGCCCTGCACGAGCTGAAAACATAAAAAGGGTTTCATCAGACGCAATATATTCTCATATTACATAATTCCCCATGTACTTCTCTCTACTCAAAGTTTTACTTTCAGTGAGCAAGCATTATTTGGGGTTATTATAAAATAAAAGCAACTGCGAAGGAAAATTGTTATTGTTTGATCGCTTTCAGCTGTTGTGTCTAAAAGAGGATTGATGCAAAACAATTTTAAATCCCCCAGTGCATCCTATTTATCTACAGAAGTAAAGAATAAGAAACAAAGTATACTACTTAAAAACATTCATTTATGGGTGCTGCTTTGTCTCATAATGGGACCGTGAGGTGCAAGTAAAAGTACCTCCTTAATTGCTTGCTGACAGTTCTTATCTGTTGGTTGGATAGTTCATACTGTTAAAGGAAGAAGGGTGTGAAAGTGGATTATTTCTGGGTTGGCTAATGCCTAAAATTGAATATGCATTAGCCAAAGCAGACAGCCTCTGTAAAAAAGGGACATTTGTGCCCATTGTGCTGGTCTGTTCTATATTCATTTTGACAGAATGCGGATGCAACATGACTGGTATTATGCAACTGGAACAAAACAGAGAAAAAGAGTGGAAATATGTTGACACCTCAAAAAAAAAAGATCATATTCCTTATGGACTTTTCAAAACCAACAAGTGCTGATATAATGTACTGTGTGTCTCCTTTGGTGTTGGTTAAACTGTATGGACTACAGGGTGCACATGTACTTCCTCTTATGCTAAAATTGTGCATAAACAAATTGTCAGTGCTCATATGTGCTATATCTTTTTGTGGTTAACAATATGTGTTAATGTTATTGTTGCATTTATTCAAGGGAATCATTATATATGCACTGCCTGAATGTAGATGCATATAACAATATATAGCCTATGAAAACTGGTGGATTCAGTGTATAAACATGCCTTTCCTGGCATGAAATAAAACAATGTTCACAGACTACATGGTATTTGCTTGTTTGGTAATTTGCATGAATGCATTACATAAAGCTTAATGTAACTTAACTATTTTTCCAGTTATATAAAACATTTATAAACTAATGTAATTGCCTTCAATTTCCTCGAAGCAGTAGGTACACATTACAAAACGTCTGCCTCAATGCAGCACACAACATTAACATCTTATCGTGTTATGTTTTTGACTTATATTTATTAACAAAGCTTGCTTAATCCATAGTACCAACTGATTTTTTAGGAGCTTTTTGCGCAAAGTGGGGACACTGAAACTGGGCCCAGTATCAAACTATTAGTACTTTATACCTTCCTCTTTGATGATGTAAATATAAATTAACTAATGCAATCTTTGTTTGAGTCATCTTTTTAATTTGATCATTCGCATGTAAACGTCATAAAAATATAAAAACACACAATAGGTTGTGTAAGTGCGCTCTGCTTTTCAACATATCTCAGCTGTCTTTATTTATGAACAAGACAATTTGATTTAACCATTAAATTCACCCACTGATAAGACCCTTGTGAAAATGATTTTCAAAAATTTAATTTACAGTTAACAAATACACAAATACAATATTTACAAGGAAGTTATATGAATAAATGCAGTCATAGAAACAGAAAGCAGTAACAACAAATAAGAAAAACAACCAAAACCTTGATAAGTAATTCGATTAACTACTCCGAAATCTCAGGGAAAATAAAGTTATAACAATCCATGAGTTTGATACAGTTTTGTTGTTGATAAAGAGATATGATTTCAGTAGGGACTTGGATTCTAAAAGAAACATTGAAAACTTTATAATTGATTTTGAACGATTCCGTTTCCGTCTGAACAATGAACTTTTTAATGATAAAGTTTGTCAAATCCTAAGTGAAAAGGCTGTAACTGCTTTCGTCCAGTATATGACGCAGCATCAGAGCCGCTCTGTGATTGGCTGAGCGTGTCCCATGCGTGTTGTGGTAAACAAAATCCGAGCTGCGTGTGTGTGCGTAGAAGTGGTAATGGAGGATAGTGCTTTGAACACTGGGGGCTTAGTTATCAAGCTGCCTTGTTTCTCCTCTGCTCGGAAATACACATTCTGTTGAAGAACAAGCATATATGAGTCTGTGGAACTACGTCTGAATTAACCAAAAGCGGGTGGTGAGTAGTTGCATGCAGAGTTCGTCCATGTCCGCCGTTCAACGCTAACTCACAGAGCTAATCTGGTGGCTAAGCTAGCCGGAACTGCTCCACAGCTAATGGCGATGCTAGCCGTTCGGTGCAGTCTAATTCCTGGTAAAGGTCTAAATAGCTCCATAAATAACAGTATTAGAGCCCGCATAGGCTGTGAAACTCAAGTATTTGGGAGTTGCCGTTTTTAGGGAGTTAGTGTACTTTATTTATATTATTTTAATGTTAACTTGTGTCTCAGTTCTTGTAAGAACGTCAAGACTTTGAGTGAAAGTTTGCCTACACTGCCAACGAGTTGTAAACGCTGTAACGTAGTTACTATAGTTTTCGTACTCAGTAGTTAGTCGTATACCATCACACTGCTAACGTGATGAGACAACTGTATGCGACTATTGCGTTTCGTTCTCGTAAACCCAAAAATGAGAGGGCAAGTAGTTCACGGAGAAATGTGTTGATTTACGGTGTCACGTTCGAGAGCCGAAACAAAATGGGATTGAATACCTGTCAGAACGGCTGTGCTACCAGCTAGCTGATGCTAAGCTACGTGTCAATGCTTATTCCACATAGGGGTTCTCTAATGTTCCTTTAGCACGTTAGCAAATGAGCTAATTCAGGCTAACTGAGCCCAGACAGAGGGGCCGAGTTAAAGAGACGCTTAAAGAGACGCGGGTTTAACCAATCAGAGGAGTTAAGTCCCGCTGCCACATTACCCGCCATAGTCGCACAACATCGGCCCGTGCAAACCCGTTATATACGACTGTGACACACACAGGTGCAGTATTCAGATATGATAATGTCGTATTTAAACCCATTTAGAGATAATACGCAAGTGAAGGAGTTATCCACTCATTGATTCGCTAACTGAGTCACATTTATTACTAAAAGACAAGGGACCAAAACAAACAACAAAGGACACAACGTGTGTGGTGTTTTCTGTTTTGGTAGCTATGATTTGTGGAATATGCAGGGCAACTACGTCTGTAATAGCTGAAGAGTTCAGAGAAATCAATTAATACTTTCAAATTATGACAAATATAGATATACTGCTTAGTTCAATTGCTATATTGTGGAACAACCAAACGAAACTGTACACAGCTGTCAGATCAGGAATATCCTAACATGGGTTACCAAACGTCCTCTCTTGCCTGGAAATGTTCTCCTTTTTGGCCATAAAATAATGTTCAGGGTTTTTTTTTTTTTTTTTTTTTAATAAAATCCCCAAAATGTTCAGGTTTTTCTTAGCTTATTCTCCAGACCCATGATTTTTATGATAGAGCGCTGCACTGGGCTACTGACATTACTCCAATGCACTAACCTGTCAGGATGCTGAGCCTGCTCAAGGCAAGGCCTGTATTAAGTCAAAATTGTGAGACAAAAAGAAAAATTTTGCAACGAAAAGTCAAAAGTGTAAGATGATGATGTCAAAGTTTGAGATAAGTCAAAATTGAAAGATAAAAAGTCAATATTTTGAGACAATAACTAAAATTTGTGATGTAAAAGTTCAATTTTTAGATATGAATTTATAGTTGTTGCGATGAAGTCAAAATTTTGAGATGAAAAGTAATTTTGACTTTTCATCTCAAATTTGTGACCATTTTGAACTGATTTAAAAACAATTCATTAAAGCCAGTTTTTCATCTTTTGTCTTAACTGGTAGAAATAGGCTTCTAAACATCATTTATGTTCGCATTACATAGACAGAGAAATAATTTTCATTTCAGATAACTGGGTCTTGAAGCTACTTTGTCATATACGAGTATTTTGCAGGATCTCCAAGAGGCCGGATAACAGGTCCTGTTTTCAGGTTTTTAGAATATGGTCACCCTACCTAACAACATCCCAGAGCTGCGTAAAATCTTACTTTGAATGATCTCATATCTGTCAGGTTTTGATGATGACTCTCCCTTTTTCACTTTTTAGAAACTGCTGTGAAGTTTTGAGATGGCATCAGATGCAAGTTCCCAGAACCATGGCTCCAAAGGGATCATGACATTTTATCCCACTGCTGAAGAATTCAAGAACTTCACCCGCTATATTGCATATATAGAGTCCCAGGGTGCACATAAAGCAGGTCTTGCAAAAGTGAGTATTGACTACTTGTATTCAACAGTAGTTGTATTTTTGTTATTGTTGTTAGTAAATCATGTTTAAGCATAATGTATAAACAGTTGTTTCGAAATAGTAATAATAACTAATTATGAAAGAGGATCATTGATATATCTATGGAGACTTTGAGGCAATGACAGTTTTGCACATTTTGATGACTAAATGACTGAATGTCATCAATCTCACTGGCTGACACCAGAATAAAACTGATAAATAAATGTATTTCTGAAGGTCTGATAAGTTGTGTAATAGTTGCAGGGCAGAAACTAACCAGTAACTGGGGCTACTGCATTAGTGCTTACGAAATGATAATGTTACAATTCTGTAATGATGTAAACAAACACTTGGCAGCTAGAATTATACTATGCAAAGTGGTTTGACCGTAATTTGATATGATAACTGGAGGTGAAGTTGTAAGCTGACTGTGTCTGGTGAACCAGCTATGTGTAATCAGCACAGCCATGTGGTTTTCTCTTTTTACCAGCACAGAAGATCAAGGGCTGCTGTTGCTAGTACTGCTGCACTCAGCTGCAGATGTGGTGACTAAAAGCTATGCATTTAGTTATGATTGATTTCAGAGTTTGATTCCCTTGAAACCAGTAGTTAGTTGGCTTTAAGAAATTCCTTTAAATGTCTTGGAAATTTGTTGTCTCAGAAAATTCTGGGTTTCAAACATCTACACATGAGCTTGTTCAAAAACATATACAGACTCAACCATGCTCCAGCTGAATCTTGACTAACAGTATTAAAAGAAAAGCAACTGTGTCTACTTTACTTCTTCTAGATTGTCCCACCAAAGGAATGGAAGCCTAGGAACTCTTATGACGATATTGATGATTTGGTGATACCTGCACCCATCCAGCAGGTAGTGACAGGCCAGTCGGGCCTTTTTCAGCAATACAACATTCAGAAGAAGCCCATGACTGTCAGAGAGTTCAGAAAAATCGCCAACAGTGACAAGTGAGAAACCTCTTTTACTTTTTTGAATGTAACCAAAGCTCATGTATAGTCTTGTGGTGATTAACACATTTAATTTCCCTTTACAGGTTCTGTAGTCCACATTATGATGACTTTGAAGAGCTGGAAAGAAAATACTGGAAGAATGTGACTTTTAATCCACCCATATATGGGGCGGATGTTAATGGCAGCCTATATGACCCTGTGAGTTAATACTTCTAATACTTTTATATCATTAATAGCAGTTACAGGTATGTTCTCTTTCTGCTCCCTGTCTCATTTAGCAGAAACATAGAGGGTGCTTGTTGGGGTTTACTGTAGACTAAGGATGAGACTTTTTGGTCCTCATTACTGTTACTCCAACAGTGTCCAAAGTTAGTGGCTCAGTTACATGGAAAAAATAAAGTTCGACCTGGCCCATCCAATCTTTTGGTGTTGCATAACACATAACAACGTATGCATAACAACGTATGTAAAGAGCCTGTCATATATTTTAGCAGAGCCAGGCTTCTGCAATATGTGTCATGTGGATAGTGAAGGGAGCGTGAGAGCAAGACCTTTCAGCAGTGCTGTTGTGATGGTAGTGGGTGGAGTCACTTAATGCTCAAAGAAGTGAAAAACAAAATGGCTGAGTGAAATTCATGCAACAGAACTGTCTCAAGGGATGAAAGCAGCTTTGGAAATTTTGACATCACAAACATGATTAAACAGTTATGGGCGCATCATTGAAAGGGGTATTACCAAGGAGACAAGTGAGCTGCAGTGTACAGAGTAGTGTGTCAACCAATTTTATCAAGCCTCTCCAGAATCATTGTTCCAAATAATACAAGAGAACCAAATGAAAGCTGAAGCAAAGCAGTTAATGCTCTCAGCTGTACCACAGAGACACACTAAACTTTTGTATGATGGTTGTAGTGTGAAAAATACCAGTTGATTCTTTGAAAGTTGTTTGTGGTGAGAAATATCCGACTGTACACTGGCTGGACACTTGAAAAGTTGCACTTCTGCATCGGTACTACAGATGTGAGCCCTATAAATTTGTGCTCTATTCCCACAGGGAGTCAAAGAGTGGAACATCTGCCATCTGGACACCATTTTGGACACAGTTGAAAGTGAAAGTGGCATTACGATTGAGGGTGTTAATACACCATACCTGTATTTTGGCATGTGGAAGACCACCTTTGCATGGCACACTGAGGACATGGACCTCTATAGTATCAACTACTTGCACTTTGGAGAGCCCAAATCATGGTGAAAACACAAAACTATTTCTGAATTTATTAGATATGAAAACCCATGTTTCACAAACGCATTTTTTGTTTATTGAGTAAATCGTCTGACAACAAACTGTAAATCACCAAACACTTCAAGTTAGGATTTCTTTTTTGTATTTGTAGGTACTGTGTTCCTCCAGAGCACGGTAAAAGATTTGAAAGACTGGCTCAAGGTTAGAGAACACTGAAATCCTTTCTGTAATTGTTGATCCTACAGTGATGTTGACTGTCATGAATATTAATACTTTTCTTTTTAGGATTTTTTCCTGGCAGTTCCCAAAATTGTGAGGCCTTCTTAAGGCACAAAATGACTCTTATTTCGCCTTCTATACTGAAGAAGTACAGCATTCCTTTTGATAAGGTAAGTGCAGAGCATCTTTATTCCATACAGGGAATGGTTTATTCATATTCAGAATTAAAGCCAAATGTGAGCATGAAGTAACTAATAGTTTTGTTTCCTTTTTCCTTAGATTACTCAGGAGGCTGGTGAGTTCATGGTAACCTTCCCTTACGCATATCATGCTGGTTTCAACCATGGTTTCAACTGTGCAGAGTCCACCAACTTTGCCACAGAGAGATGGATCGAGTATGGCAAACAAGCAGTTTTGGTGAGGAACTGTGACAGCACAGACCTGACTTATGTTTGGTTAATGTAGCAAGAATGTAAAGACATTATGGCTCAAAACCCTTTTTTTCATCGTGTGTTTCCTGCAGTGCTCATGCCGTAAAGACATGGTGAAGATCTCCATGGATGTGTTTGTGAAGAAATTCCAGCCAGATCGCTACGAACAGTGGCTGACAGGGCGAGATGTTACAGCCATTGATCACTCAAGGCCCACTCCAGAGGCAAGGGAGTTCCTGGGAGAGTCCTTCAATGACATCAACAGCAGCACCAACAATAACTCTGTCGAGATCTGTGCGGAGGATGGAGAGCGGAAGTGGTGGGTCTTTTGTTTAACGCAAGTACTGCTCTACTCTTTGTGTCTCTGACAAAACTTCAATTAAAAAATAAGGAATAAGATGGACCATGCAAAATCTGAGGTAGAATGAGGTAGAAGGCCTTGGTCATACTGAAGTAATGACATTGAACCTTCAAGTTAAACGGTCAATTCAAAGATCCATGAAGAAACCCTCATCAGGCTGCTGCCTGGTTTAACTATAACTTATTATGATTGTTTTCACTGCTGTTGAACGGACAATAGATATCCAACTTGAGGAAACTGCTCAGACACTTGCTGAGGAATTGCTGGTGATTGTTTGGTAGCTGAAGTGAAAGTTGAATGAACATTGTGCTCATCACTTAAGCACCTGTCACACAGATGTCTCGATTACTGAGTATAAACATGAAAACATTTTACATGCGAAACAAATCTAGAATTCTGAGTTTTCCAGCTTCAGTGAGATGACCTTTTGGTCACCTCAGATTGATAACATGATACTATAAAGCTATTAAATGAGTTATAGAGGACTTCTGGACATACACATGGACAAAGATACGGTACTATATGGTCAAAGTAACCATATATCGACCAAGCATGTGACCTGAAAAGCACATCTTCTAAAACTATGTGTAGAAACAACTCCATGTGTTTGGTTTGCTTGGCAACATGGTACAGCCAGAAACATTTCCTACATGTGTCATTAAAATTTTGAAAGCATACAACTCTGCAACAGTGTCGTGAAATCAAATATTGATTGAGTGCAGGGTTGATAGTCTTCAGTTTGCTCTGTTTCATTACATCTGCTTTGTATCTCTGTTTTTTAACCCTCCAGTGCCACACAGAGGATAGAGACTAAAAGACACAGAGTGTGTTTGAATGTGCCGGATGAGGTTGTTCCCAGGGATGACGATGAAGAGGATATGGAGCAATATGGAAAGCGGCCCAGACTTAGTCTCATTCCTCCTCGCACAGTTTTACAAGATGGCAAAAGACACAAAGGTATCACAAGTGTAGTTCTTCTTTACTTATCTGCAGTAGAGAGAGAAACTTTTAATGTGCCTTTTGATATTTCATTGTAAAACAAAAGCAACCATTTTAAACCTACAGCAACCTTTTCTTTCATTTACAGGCCCACCTAAGCTTGTCGTCACACCAACCAAGCTCACTTTATTGGATCCTTTCCACAGAGGCATGAGCCAAAGCAATGGTGATGTAGGCCGCCCCCCACATTACGCTAAGACTCGTGCTCCTGCGATCTCCTCTCTGTCCCAGCCCAGAAATGGGCATCTCTCAGTTTCAGTTGCACCTTCATGGTCCGAATCCTCATCTGCACCGGCTCGCAAAATGGGAGTGGCCAGTCTACTTTTCCACAGGACACTGAGTCCAAAAGACACTCTTCAAGTTCACAGCTACACTCTAGAGAAGCAGCAGCAGCCTCACACACAGCTACAGGTGCACAGCTACGCCAGAGAGCATCAACCACGTCATCTCCAGCACAAAACCTGCACACCATCACACACACAGGTTCAGCCTTTGTTTCAGACTCCAAGCTGTGAAGTGAAAGAGCCTCGACCAGAAACCAAGAACATCATTTCCAAAGGAGCCCTGAATGGATCAGTAACACAGAGGCTTGTGGCGCAAGACCAAAAGGAAGAAAAACCTAAAGTAGCACCTTCACCTGCACCTGCTATTGAGAAGAAACCTGAAGTTGAGCCCAACAAACCAACCTTCTCTTCTCAGACTGAGACACAAGTAGAGATGAGAAAAGCAGAGACAGAGACCACAAAGAACAACAAAAGAAAGGTCTGTTTCGGTTTATTTCACAACAAATAGTAGATTACAATACTTAAAAAATGTCATCAAGTATTAGTTATTTGCCTCCTTAACACTGTAACACCTGCATGTTTGGCAAAATTTGTCTTTCTTTGCTGCATTCATTTTTTTAACACAAAAATGATCCATAACATCTGTTTTTATAAACTCCCAACAAATATAAACTCAGGTTTATATTTGTATTTATATGGCTTTGAATTTTTCAACTTTTGTGCATGACGTCACTGGAGTCAGACTTACTGGTATCTCTGTACTGGTGCATTTTCTCTGCATGGTGTTGGCATACTAATCCCTCTCAGCTCTCCGCTCTAAATTTTCACACTAAAAGAAAAAATCTCTGGCAGGAAACTCTGGTCACTTTTCCAAAAACTGCCATGACTACTCAATCTCATTGATACTGTCCAAACTACAGAGTTACCAATGCCCACTTGCGGATAGTGGCATTGTCATCGTCAAAGACACCATTCCTGTCAGGCAACCAATTCGTGATGAGATGAAGGCGATCGCTTACAATCATCACGTAAGTGGATACATACTGTGAAGGTTAAGTGGAGCCAAATTAAAATAAGATGTGTGCAAACCAGTACAAAGCCACCATTATGTCTGAAAATTCAATACAATTGACTTTTTCTTCGTTGCTACACGTACTGTGTACATCATTTCCTGTTATGAAGTTTCGACTTGCTTTACTCTCGTTTCTCCAGCAGGTGTCAGAAGAGCAATCCTACTGTAAGTCAGTAGTGAAGAAGCAACAGCAGCAGGCACAGCTTCCAAAGCTGCCCCGTCATCACCCTCTGATCACAGACCTGCACAGTGTTGATGGTACACACCTTGTACATCATCTGCTAAATGAAAGAACAGAAATACCACCATCTGTTTTTGCTTCCCTTTTTTACACACAAACCTACTATGGCTTAAATCCCTCCTCTTCTGCCATCCCTATCCCCTGTCTTTTTTTCTTTCTTGATTTCTGAAGATTGGTGTGGCGATGTGGATGTGGAGCGAGAAGAGAAGGAGGAGTGGGCAAAGCCACTCATTCAGCTGTGGCAGTGTCGGCCTTACAACCCTGAGGCAGAGAGAGAGTACAACAGAAAAATGGGTCAGCAGGCTCCGTACTGCTCTATCTGCCTGCTCTTCCACACCTACCATCAGGTGACAACTCCTTCTATTGAATGCTCCGATGAAGTTGTTTGTTTTCTCCATAACCTGTGTTTTACTTATTACTATATGGGCTTGAAAAAGACAATGCAGACACATCAAAAAATTAATGATGAAGTAATAGTTGAACTTTCTCCGAGTTGAGATGGTCTTCCCACTTCTACTTCCCAAAGCCTCTCTGTAATGCTCCCTTTTTATATTCCCAGTCATGTCACTGACCTGTTGCCAAGTAGCTGTATCAGCTAAAACATAATTTTGCTAGCATCAAATAAAAAAAGAAAATATTATATATATCTTTCAAGTGCAGTTTTTGATATGTCTACTTTATATGGGGGCATCCACAATCCTAATCCCAATTTATGGATCACAGCCAAGTTCAGCTGTTTTTTTAACTGATAGGGGATCAGAAATTAAGAGCGGATTATCTCACTCTGATCATTTACGTCAGATGTTATGAACGGAGCACAACTCGAAGCACTAGCCAATGTGCCACTAACCCACCATTAAAAACCTCGCGGCTAAAACGTCAAGATTAAAAGTCAGATTACCAAGCAGTTTGATCCAACATTGAAAAAAACAAAAAACAAATATGCAGTGAAGTGGAATACGATGTGTTTACTGAAGCAGCAGAGTAAAAAGGCTGGCGTGCCAAAGCATCAAACTCAGGAGGAAGGAAACATGTAATTTGGAGGCAATAACTGAAAGGTTACAGAGAGGGCGGTTGAATTCATTGCTTTGGACAAGCAGCTCATTTTACTGAGATTTCTGATACTTGTTGGTATTTTGTAAAGCTGTTCTAGCCTTAGTGTTTCTTTCCTATTTTTGTGATTGGGTATCAAAGTTCAATGAAACGATTACACCATTCATGGAAGAATTTAGTTTGAACACATGAGTTCTTCATCGAATGAAATTAGCTAGAAATGTCTTTAAGTTCTTTTTTTTTTCTTTGTACAACAAAAATATCCTGTCTATACAAAGTATAACATATCCCAAGATGTATTGGCCAAGATTTATTTTTCTAAAGAAAAAAATAAAATTTTTCTAAAGAAAAAATAAATCTTGAAAAAGAACTTTCTGTACACATTTTTTGCAGTGGTGTTTAAATCATGCTAACATTTCTTTGCATTGATGTATTACTCAACAAGATTATTTTTTTTTAACTGTTTGGTCAAAACTGCCGACTAAATCCATGTAGTAACTCTCCCCCTGACACTTTTCTTCCCCTGCAGTCTGAGTCCAGCACCGAGAGCTCATGTGTGACGCTGGTGAACCATCCAGGGGGCTGCCAATGGTCCAAGCCACTTATCCCTGAAATGTGCTTCAACACTCAAACCAGCAAGTTGAGCGACTCGGGGGAGGGACAGTTGTCCAACCCTCATGTAGCTGAGGATGGGACCAGTCAGTTGGTCAGCTGTGCTCAGTGCTGCGTCCGCGTACATACCAGTAAGCCCTCTTATTTTGTCAAGAAATGCAGCTTAGAGAAACGTTTTGGAGGGTGCATAATGGTAAAAATAGTGAAAAACTGTAAAAGCAAAACAACTAAACTCTCTTCACCCTGCTCTCATTTCACTTCCTCCTTTTATTGAAAGAAGCCATAACAGTGGTTACCAGGAATCACGATCATTTCCACTGATCTGGTTGTACTTTTCATTTTTTGATGAAAGAGCCAGCACAGGAAATAAAACCACTGGGTTCATGCAACGCTTTCTTTTTTTAATTATGAAAAATGTCGTGTTCTCGGAAACAAAATGTGTGAAATTCATGATCATCAGAGAGTTAAGTCTGTGAGAAGTGAAAGCTCCATTCTCTTCCTCTCTAGGTTGTTATGGTGTATCCGGAGAGGGGGCAGAGCTTGATGACTGGTTGTGTGCTCGCTGCGAGGCAGATGCCGTCACAGAGGTACCAATGGAGATAAACACTTTCGTGATTTTATATTTCATCATGATAACAGAGATACAAAACTGTTGTATTGTGGAGGATCACGTAGCTTTGTTTTATTTCCTATCCATTAAAAAGTATACATCAAAGACAGCACTCCCATGAGGCTGATTTAGTCGCTCAAAGCTGTTCCTTATTCAATCTCATAGCAAAACCTAGACAGTTATATAACCCAGCAGAACGATGAAAAGTTTTCCCTTTCTGATTTCATCTTTAAAAACAGCTGACCACTTCATCACCCAGCCTTCCACACACAAACAAACTCAGCTTTGTGCTACTGCTTCCTTTGTTCAAAGACAGAGAGCGTTCCTGCCCTTTGTTTATCATGTTTGAAGAATTTGTTTTCCTAAACTTTTTTGGAAAGTGTATCTCTAAATTTCCTCTGCTTTCAACACTCCTGACTGTACAGAACAATAGAAGGATTCTGGGAATGTTGCTCAGGTTTTTTTGTACAAACACTTTTTTGACCACAGGTGGGCGTGCTTCACTTTGCAGATCAGTGCAACTCAGTGACCTCAGTTTGCTTTTAAAGGTGCCCATGCCTTTAATTTAAGTTTCTAAGCTCAGAGGTTACCATATAATCTCGAGTTTATCCAGTTACATATTTATTCAGAAAAAAAACAGTTGTTATGAACAGTTTTATCCTGTCTTGGGTTTCTCAGGATGGTGTTGTCATTGTTATTATTCTATCCATAGCAAGTAAACTAACTAATTGAGTGTGTTTAAAAAATCTCTAAGAAAAAAAATAGAGCATGAATCCATTCATGATAAAATTAAATTTAGATACATTGATGTCTGGTTTAGTGAATTCTGTATGAAAGGTCTCTGGTTTAGCAGCAGTTCTAGAGACTTAAACTTTGTTCTACTTTTTTCGGCTGTTCTGCTGAAACTGTTGACTGCCTTTATGCAGGATTGAAACTCAGAAACGGGTTGTGAGAGAGTTTATTGACGTGCTTCAAACAGCTGCCGTGCCAGGTGGGCTGAGTTATATGGAGCTTTATTGAGTTTTGAAAAACTAGTCTTTGTTGTTGTGGTCTAGTTGAAGAGATGTGGTCATTTCCATCACAGAATGTATAATGCAACAAGTGTCAAGTATACTCAACACATACAGAATAACACCATAAAGATCAGGACTTAGACTGATACTTTCCTTTTTTGTTACATGTCTTCATTTGAAAGACTAATGCAGTGTTGTATGTCTGCTCCCTCAGGACTGCTGTCTGTGTTCCCTAAGAGGAGGAGCTCTCCAAAGAGCCAACGATGACAAGTAAGAAATGTTTCACAGCAGAGGTGGACTAAGGCTTAGGCAGTTACTTCCCTCCACGTTATAAATATTTCACAGTGTGTGCCACAGTTGCCACACTAAGCCCATTCCTCTATCTTTCAATGACATTTTTTATCCTTCTTGTGATCAGAAACGGTTTTAGAAAACTACCAGACTTTAAAGGTGTATCATACATGTTGGTACTCACAGAGATCTGGGGTGGTGGCTTATTCAGTTGATCCTTCTGGTAAAGAAACCAGACACACACCTCTTGTAACATATAACTGGGGAAGATGTGTGATAATTAAGCTGTGAGGGAGAGATGGGTAGATTATTAATTGACAATTCTTTGACACACTTTTGAGTCTTTGAATGAGTCTGACCATTAAAATGTTCTCAGTGTTTAAAGGTGGAATGGGCCAGCAACAACTCTGTGTACATGTGAAGTGATCAGCACAATTTAAAAAATTAACACCATACAACAAGTAATGTGAAAAAAATACATTTTACTGTAACTTTGTAATTTCCAGGCAAATGTTAGACAGAGGGAGACTGCCAATAAAACCCAACAAAATGAGATTCTGTTCTTTATGCAAGAAGAAAATTGAATGTAAAGTATCAAACCTGTGAAGTTAAAGTCAGTAAGAAAGCTACAAAAAAATATCTCATATTTACAAAACACCTCAGGCATGGTGGCAGTGATATGTTGGTGTATACCAGGTTGTTGTGCACCCGTTTCTCCTCCTTTGACCACTTGAAATCTGCCTGTGCATTCAATCTGCTGGCGCTGTAATCTGTCTGGTGCATCAAACCCTCGAAGCTAAGTGCACTTTTAAATGCCAACATGTACACATACTGTGTACACAAAGTAGGTGTGTGTGCACATGTGAGAGAATCCACCCTGTTTCGCTGTAAGTGCTCAGTGTGAGGTAGAGAAAATAAATGTCAGTTGAAATGACAGGAAATGACTGTGTACTGTGAAAGTCTTGAGAGCACATTTGTCATTGTTCAAGGAAATTCATCAGATCACCCTAAGTGTTTCTCAGTTTCTTCCCATTGGCTGGTTACATATGAAGACTTCATTTTGGTTTCTGAAGTGTGCTTAAAAAAACAGATAATGTATTTGTTGATTTAAGATAAACCCTTCTATTAACTCTTTTCAAATTAACAACTCTGATAATGGGGAAACTCAGACAGAAACTTACCAGTAACCTGATTAAAGCCACACAGCAAGATAATTTTAGGCTATAATCGGTATAAAAGTGAACTCTGTAAAAACAGGTGGAGTGAAGGCTTTTCCAGAAACATCTTGCCATGGACATTGAACTGTTTGGTCCAAATCTACCCCATGTTTGCTTTTCACACAGGTGGGTTCATGTGCTCTGTGCCATCACTGTACTGGAAGCTCGCTTTGTCAACATCACAGAGCGATGCCCTATCGACCTCTCTGCCATCCCACTGCCACGCTTCAAACTGGTAAGACTCAGTGCAGGAACATTACACTGTGTTTGCACTAAGTAGAGTTCAATTAGAAGTCATAAAGAGGTCACCATCTTGTTTTTGAGAGGTAGTTATCACAAGTACACAGACGATGTACAGCTTGGTTTGTGTTCAAACAAAGAGTGATCTGTTGTCATTTAGATCACACTGAGTTCTTTTGGGTGATAACCGCCTTGGGTAGTGGTGGCTGTCTTCGGTGAATTTCAACATCCACACCACATATGAAGCAACTCCTCATTGAAGTTGTGCAAAACTAATCACTTCAGTTGTACCCAAACCATCAGGGAAGCTAGGTGAAGAACAAATGTATAGATGGTTATGGAACAAAGAATCCTAACAGGGTGGGTTGAGACACTCAACTAACTTTAGACTGAAGTGTGTTGTCAAAAAACACTGATTAAAAAGACTATATTTTTTATTTCAAATTATATATATACACAGCTTTTTGAAATACTTCAAAGTGGTTACACAACAGTCGGCCTCTTTAATGGCAATGGAATCAAGGGATGGTCTAAAATGAAAATCCTGGGCACAAACCAAAAACTGAACACGAGGAAACCAAGGCTGATGTTCAGCAACTAATGGATTTACCTCACCTTAGGATCCATTATGGTCCATAAAAAGCAGCGGCAAAATGTGTCAAACTGTTTTCTGTGGATTGATTTGTCATGATGTATGAGCAGTAAAAAACTGTCAGCAGGAGTTTTTATTCCTGAACAACAAGAATCATGCATCTAAGACAACCAGGAGACCCGCTACGAAGCAGAGAAATAGTGGAACTCCAGCAGGCTTCTCCAAACAGAGGTCAAGTTGTCTGTTATCAAAGATAAATGCTCAATCAATACAGTAGATAATTACTTTGCTTCAAGAAAAAAGAAGCAGATTTCCCCTTGAGACTTTGACAGTGTTGTGCTGGCTCTTTCTCTTTGCTGTTTTATTTGCTCTGAAAACGTGTCTGAAGTCCTTTTAACAATCATGGGTGTGAAGTAAATATTTGATGACTCTGGTTGTTAGCATGATACCTTTCTCCTTCTTTACAGCAAAATCATGTGACAATTTCCTGTTTTTTTTACACTACCAGGTTTGTTCTTCCCTCAAATTGGTTTTTACATGCCTACGTAGCCTGTATCCCCCTGAGGACAAACATTTCACCGTAATGACACCAGTGTGTTTGTTGGCTGTTGCTCAGTTTCACTTCTTGTTTTTGCCCTGTTTTTGTGTGAATAAAGAACTCCTTTTAATGTGCACAAAGGAGCTTTGCTATTCTCATAACTTTACATGAACAGTGATAAGAGTTATAATACATCAGAACAAAAGGCTGAACTTGAGACTACTGTAGAGGCAGGCAGTGGGTGCTTGTGCGAGCCACCCCCCATAAAAACACTCTTTGAAATAAAGCTGGGTAATATTCACGCTCACATTGTTATATTCCTCAATCTCAAAGGCTATGGTCATTTAATGGTTTCAGAAAGTTCTCAGGTGTCAAAACCATATAAAGTCTTTCAAAGTAGGTTGTGTAATTTCCTGCTAGCGTGTGCGTATCCTGGTTCGTGTCTGGGTCTGCCTGTACTGTACTGTACTGCCGTTGACCATTTTTTCCTGTCTCCCTCTCATCCTTCCCACTTGGCTCATTTCCTTTCCCCTCCTTTCCTTCCCCTCTACCTCAACCTGCCACTCATTACTTGCCCTCTTGACCCTTCTCCTCCCTCCATGCTCGTGACTTTGTTGCTGAGGTAGAAGTGCGCGTACTGCAGGAAACGGATGAAGAGGGACGTGAAAGGTTGCTGTGTCCAGTGCTCCCACGGACGCTGCTCCACTGCCTTCCACCCCACCTGCGCTCAGGCAGCTGGTGTCCTCATGCACCCAGACGACTGGCCGTTCATTGTCTACGTCACCTGCCACAGACACAAAACACCCGTCATACCTGAGGTAACCGCCTGTCAGGCCAGCAGAGGTCAAACCTTTTTGCTTACAGTGGATTTTTCTTTGCTGGAAATAGTCTGAAGAGGTTTTTCTTGAATAATTTTTTTTAAATGGCTGCAACTAAATTTCATTTTTTTTGTAGTTTCTGTTGTTATTATGATTTAAAAAGAGTAAACACAGTTGTTTGTTGATAAATGGCTTCACCCAACCACTAAACAAGAGTGAAAGAAAATTTTTGTGTTATCATTCATATTCTATGAAAAAATGCCAAGAAATGCTAAATTCTGCCAGGCTATGTAAACTTATGAGTACAACTGTAGAAGGCAAAAGTTCAATGGCAAAACAGGCTGCACTTCCTCTGAGTCCTGGTAGTTTTTGGACAAAGATGATACTTTTGATGTTATGAGCATTACATTCTCAGCCTTTTCTCCTCTTTTGTCATCTTTAGCGAGAAATCATTGATGCAAAACATTTCCCTCACTACCACAGGGATTCCAGTTTGTCATTTTTCACACTGCTTTAGTTCACTAATTGGGGGAAGCAGACATCTGTTTGGTCCTGTCCAGAAATATGCAGCAGCAGCTTTCTGTTAGAGGAGCTTGCATTGGATGTTTCTTCTTGCAGTGTTGAGCTATGTGATGACAAGTCTGAGCTTGTTTGTGTCAGCTCTAAGTGGCTACAGCCCACTGCATTTTGTTCAGTGGAAAAGAGAAGTATGAATATCACAGACAAATGTTGTTTCATTAACCACTCTTGTTGTGGCAGTCAGTACTGTTGAGTAATAAAATTTGAGGAGTAATACTCTTTTTCTTCTGTTCTTTAGCGCAACAAGGCTGCCATGCGAGAGCTGACAGAGGGGCAGAGGGTGATCTGCAAACACAAAAATGGACGTTACTACCAAAGCGAGCTCTTGGAGCTGACCACGGCGACCTTCTACGAGGTTGTGTTTGACGATGGCTCCTACAGTGACAACCTCTTCCCTGAGGACATCGAGGTGATCTGACTTTTAGTGACGTGTAGAGAAACATTTTGATGAACTGAGTGAGAATCTATGCACCGGATTTCACTTTACAGAGCCGGCTCCCTGTCTAGTTTCCTTGAAAGAAGTGTGTGTGTGTGTATATGTGTGTGTGTGTCCTGAGTTCAACTTTCCCTTCTTCTCCTTTACAGAACCGTGACTGTGTGCGACTCGGTCCACCAGCTGAGGGGGATCCTGTTCAAGTCCGATGGACGGACGGGTTGATGTACGGAGCCAAATTTGTAGCATCACACTCCATCCCTATGTACCTGGTAAACATCCTCCTCATGCCTATCTCTCTGGTCTTGACATGCTCACACAGGCTTTACATAATCCACTTCAGAGAAACGTGCTTTGCTTCCTGACTTCAAGGTGTGTGTGTGTGTGCGCGTGTGTGCATGTGTGTGTGTGTGTGTTTGACCGCGCGCTGTAAGATTTTAAAAATAGAAGAGCTTGCTCATCAATATGTGATCTCTGAAAATGAAAGTCTTTCATGTAGTCAGCCTTAATGAAGCAGTTTCAGCTCTAATTATGTTTTGTGGTTGCTGAGAGAAACCATCTACAATTTGAACTACTCAGTTCAATGTGACACATTAAAAACTAGTATATGATTTAACTTTATACAGCAGAATTAAAGAAGATTGATTAAGTAGTGTTTTAACCTGCTGTTATTATGTAATTGTTACATAGAAACTTCACAAGGTTGAGACAGATTACAAACAAAACAATAGACACAAGTTTCAGTAATAAGTAAAATAGTACACATTATATTAGAACCAAACAGAAGTGAACAAATTAATAGATAATTAAATTAATGATAAATACAGTTTGTGAACGGTTGTCTGTCTCTGTCAGCCCTGTGACTGACAGGGTAAGAGGTGGGGTCCACCCTGGACTGGTCCCCTAAGACAGCTGGGATAGTCTCCCAAATGTGTTGCAGGCATCTGTTCAAAAGGAGCAAATATTTGCACAAAAAAATTATTTAATAATAAATAAAGTTTTTCAGTTTGAAAATTGAATATCTTGTCTTGGTAGAGTAGTCAATTGGATATAGTTCAAAGAGGACTTACAAACCATTGTATTCTGTCCTTATTTACATTTTACACAACATCCCAACCTCATTGGAATTTGGTTTGAACAAAAAAAAAGATTCCAGTAAATTTAATTTAAAAAAACTACAACTATCTTAAACTGTACTATGATTGTACAAAACTCGCTAAAATTAATTAAAATCATTGAAAAAAATGTTGTATTTTTCCATGTCATTTTATTTTATACATAAATTCACTTTTTTGGAAAAATCTGAAATGTTTTATTTTCTACCCATTTAACAGCAGTTAGGGCATGCACACAAGGAAGCATGTGTCCACTCTGTCCTCTAGCAGAGTGTTGATGTGGTAGTTTTGATTGCTTTGAAGATTACTGTCTCTGATTGGAGCAAGTGTCACTAATCCCACTTATTTTAAAGTCCATATGAAAAACGCACACAGGGAGGCAAGCCTAATTTACCTTGCTTATTTAAGGGAGGGTGCCTTGCCCCCTTCTCCTTAAACAGAATCTAGTCCCTGATGAAGCATGAGACAACCGTAGGGCAGGTAACACTGATGCAGAGCTTTCTTGTTGTGTGACGATTCATCTGTCCTCAGTGAACACATTTTTTTTTAAATGGCATAATGTTTAATGTTTTTATTACACAGAGGTTTTTGAATCTCACGCCCGAGAATCTTATCTCACTGAACAAAAAAAAAATTCAAAGTTGTACTGAAACTAGTGACACCTGAACTAAAACTTGAAAAAAATTGGGACGTACACTAAACTGGAAAACACAATACCAACTGCAACCAAACTGAAATTGAAATTTATCACAAAAAGTCGCAGTGAAATGAAAACAAAAGCTAAACCTGTTGGTTTCTTACACAGGTGGAGTTTGAGGACGGATCTCAGAGTTCGGTAAAACGCGAGGACATCTACGCACTCGACGAGGATATGCCTAAACGAGTCAAGTCCAGAATGGTAACTCAACAGTTAATGTCAGCACGTCTTTGGTGACCACACTCCATGTTGAATATTGTGATATTGTCTGCCCTATGAGGCACTGATTTCTCTCTCTCTTGCTGTTTGCTCCACAGTCTGTGGCGTCAGACATGCGTTTTGAGCTCTTCACACAAGATGAAGTCAAACAGACCTCCAAAAGACAACGAGTCATCAACTCCAGATACAGAGAGGACTACATCGAGCCAATCATCTACAGAGCCATCATGGAGTGAAGCCTCTCTCCATCTCCTTCTCTCTTCTCACCACAGATAGATGCAACTCCAGCTCTTCAGTTCTTGGTCTGGTTTCTCAGTTTGTGGTTTCTGCTGACAGGAATGACCAACAACTCCCCTCCCCCTTTTTGTCCTTACCCTTCCTCTTCCACAACCTGTCAGGCATCATATTTATAAACTACGGCTGGGACTTTAAAAGACTTAAATGTACATTGAACAATAATATTCTCTCATAGTGGTTTGTGGTTTATGTTCTCATCCACCTTTGCATTGCTTTCTTTTTTTCTCTGGATGAAGCCATCAATTATTAACTGGGAAAGTGGTGTTGTCTCTCTGCAGCAGGATGTCTTTTCTTTACCACCACTGCACAGCAGCTGTAATCTTTTCACATCCTGCAATAAGCAGTTTTCTACTTTGGTGATGAGTCCTCTCTGAAGTAATTTATCTTTATGTTTCATAATTTATCATAAAAACTCCGCAGTGGAGGAACTAGTGCTTAGGAATGATGTGTTTTTAGGAAGCATTGTTTGGGTCAGGATTCATTTTTTCATTCATGATGTTACAGAAAAGCAGACCTGAAAAGTTTGAGCCAATCAACTGTTGACGCTGTTGTAACCCCAAAAGACATGAAATACTTTCACATTCACACATGTTTTCAGATTGTACTTTTCACTCCCGTGCATCTACTGTGAAGAAAAAAAAAAAAGTGGACATGTTGTGAAGGCCCGAGCCTTACGTTTCACAGGGCCTGGCAGCCTTTGCTATTCCTAAAGCTTTGTCATAACTCTTGTAATTAATGTTATGATACTTTATTTATGCGAGCGCATTGAGTTTGGAAACAAAGCTATTTTTGTCATGTCCTTTTCACGGTCTTTAGAGAACCTCAGATGTATTTATATTTATTATATTGAAAGGTTTTCAGACATCCTGTTTAAATTTTTCAGGCTCACTTTCCTGATTTTCATTGGAGGGTGTGAATGCCAGTCTGGGTCGAGTCCCTTTCTAAGCAAAAAGCACTTATTGTTCCCTCTTGCTGTGGGACATTTAGATATTTTTGTGTGATCCTGATGAAGGTTAGCATAGAGCATTGTAACCAGGTTATAGTTTGATCCCGAATAATAAAAAAAAAAAGTGATAAAATCTTGCGTGTGCGTGTTCATCATTTTGAATCCTATTGCATTTGCTTTGAGAGGTGCTCTTTGGGAAGCGAATGAAAAGTATCTGGAGACACGACATCCAGATACTAATAGGCCACGTCTGAAACATCGCAGCTATTCTTTGTTAGTCTTGTGAAAGAAGTCATAGTTTGGGGTGTGGAACAGGAAAAATAACTTCTCACCTTAGTTTTCTATGGCTTCAAATATCAGACACTCAGGTATTTTGGATAAGATCCATCAAGGTTTTGGTAATAGTCATAACCTGTTTTCTTTTCACATTCTCTTGTGTCTGAAGCGCTGGTGTTAGATGTCTTAGCCAGAGGGCCAGCAGCTGTGCCAAACACGATGAGTCTTGTGAGGTGAAGATCACTGTTGGAATTTTCAGGAGGTGGTGGTGGTCTTTGCTCTTCATATCACAGCTAAAAACCCTGAACTGTAGCTTCAAGACAAGTCAGATTTATCTTGGCTGTACTGGCAGACATATTTCAACTCATATGGGATGATAATTTGTTTTTATTCAGCATGTACTGGCATGTAGCTGGAAGAGTTAGGTGTGTGTGCTTAAATTTTCACCTGTTTGAAACAGAGCTTCAAATTAGGGACCCTGCACATAGAGCTATTTGGCACAGAGCAGGTCTGCAGGTAAACAAAAAAGTAGCGAGAAAACACTTGGAGTTTTAATACCAGAATAAAACTTGTCATAGCTCCACTCAATTCATCAGAATATTTGATAAGCATTCGATGACATTTGTAAATTAAAGTCTCAGGATTATGGCTCAACACTGACCTTTTGAAAGCAGAGACCTCATCCTTCATTTTTCTGTGTTCCCATCTGCATTCATGTCTTTGTTAAACAATGGCCCCACTGATGATGTTTGCTGAGCAGGTGTAACATGACTGGATTTCTTTAGAAGGCAGCACCCTTCTCACACTTGTTTGCATTACCAACATAGTACCAACAGACCTCACACCCTGTAAGAAAATTGTCACAACCCTTTGTTTTATGAAGTGAATTCCTGAGAGTGTATTCCAGTACTGTCAGCATCATTTAGAGCCTCTATCAAACTTTCCGGTGGTCTCCAGAGTAACACAAACAGCCTGCTCGTAGTAGAGGGTATCGTGTGTCTGTAATTGCATTGCAAGGGTACAAACTTGTCACCTTTCAGCAAATCTGTCATTTTGAATCCAAAACAGGTCTTCTGTGTGATTCATGTCGATCTACAGTAATAAGAGCTTATAATCGTCAAAGAAATACCGTCATGTAAAAGAAAATTGCCTATGCAAAAGAGTACCTGGGGTGTAATCTAGCCTGGGCAATTTTAACCAGGTATAGTCTGGAGTGTGGGTATATTTCGTCCAGTTACACCGGGGTACCGGTCCTCTGTCTGCCTCTGTCTGGCAGAGGAACTTGAGCTCAAATTATGTTGCTGTGAGGGAAATCCACCAAGGACTCATGAATCATTTACGAATTTAGATTGGAAGATGTTTCATACTTACTCTCCCCCTTTGATTATGAAACTTGCTCTTACTTACTCAAACAGTTCTTCTGGTTTTGTCTCGGTGTTAGGTAACACATGCCTTTAGAATAAAGAGCTTCTCATAGATCTGGAACTATTACGTCCAAATACAGTATGTACAGAATGTCTTCAGCTATAATGAGTGGTCAGCACGTACACACACACACACACACACACACACACACACACACACACACACACTCACACACACACACTCACATATATATACACACAAGTTTAGTAAACCTCTTTCCCTCTTTTGCTCCTTCATGTCCATGTCTACACAATATCATATAAGAAAAAGTTTGCTCCTCAGCTGGTTTGACTACTTTAGTGTCCTTAACTGGTGGTGCTCATTGTTCCAGCAAAGAAAAGATGTTTCATGCTTCATGAAACATCTAAACATTAACACGCCTTCTCTCAAAACAAGAGCTGAATTTCCTGTTCGACCTTTACTTTCAACATTGTCTTTAGTTGGTATGTTTAGATACCATCTTAACCAGGGCTGTGTCTTTTATCTAACTTGCCAAACATGCTTTTTGTGATGATCGCATCTTATATCTAAAGAATTTGCTGTCGTAACATAGTGTTGTTTATGCTTTTGATAACAGGCATCCTTAACTTTTCTAAATTTTTAACTTTTAGGAGAGCTATGATGCTGGGATGCAGGATAGAAGTGAGAGATTTTGTGAGTGGAGTAAAATTTTTGAATATTCAAGTGAGACACCAGGCTGTGTAATTATTTTGATCTCCCTGTGGCTATTTTCAGAGGGCACATGTGAGGGAACTTCAGAGAGAATGAGCCTGTGTGAGAGGCTGAATTCAATGTAACACATCAGATGTCCTGAAGTGAAGTGTTACAAAGAGGAGGAATTTTATATACAGTTTGTAACATCTCAGCAGGGTCATGTCAGCTCACCTGAGGGTTAGGTGGAATTCCCTGTTTGACCGGTCTTTTTCTGTTTGGATGGCAAAGTCCTTGTTTTTTGTCTACACACAAAACAAACTTCTATCAGCTCACAACAGGGAGCATGTGAGTGTCCCAAAAAGTGGATCATTGATGTTTTGGGGATGTGTGAGCTACGAAGGCTCAGCAAAATTGGTCAAAATTGATGGCAAGATGAATGCAGCATGTCAACAGAAAATACCGGAGGAAAATTTACACTCATCAGCCTCAAAGCTGCGCATGTACATGGACATTACAAAATGACATTGATCCAAAACACAAGGCCAAGATGACCTTCCATTAGCTACAGAAGAATAAAAGGAAGGTTCCGGAGTGGCCATCTCAGTCGCTTGACCTCAGTATCATTGAGCCACTCTGGGGAGATCTCAAACCTGCAGTTCATGCAAGACAGCCCAAGAATTTACAGGAACTGAAGGCTTTTTTCCAATAAGACTGCAGCTTTGCCATCTGAGAAAATAAAGACTTTCATCTCCAAGTACCACAAAGACTACAAGCTGTCATTGATGTTAAAGGGGGTAATACACAGTATCAAGAACTGAGGTATATAAACATTTGATCAGGGATATTTTGACAGTTTCTGTTGCTATTATGATTTTAAAAAAATAAACGCAGCTATTTGTTCATAAATGACTTCACCCAGCCACTAACCATGAGTCACAGAAAAGTTTTTGTGTTATTATTCATATTATCTGAAAAAAGGCCAAAAAATCATGAACTCTGCCAGGGTATGTAAATTTATGAGCACAACTTTGAATCCTTTTGTTTACATACAGTGTTTGCTCCTCCCTGATTTATACTGCCTGTTTTTTCTGCAAAGATACTTGCTTCTAAATTTCTTCAGGGATGCTGTGCAGCAATTTCACTTTATGTGGATTATTGCACCTTTTATCTTCTGCACCCTTTTAATTCTCAATGGTACAACTTTTACAGTGAAAATAGAAGCTCACTGAATATGGAGAGTTTGCCCCGAGACAACACAGCAAGCAAGAGTCACTGTGGTTATGCTCACAGTGAGAGGAAGATGGGTGGCAGCGTTGGCCTAAATACCATCTAAACTCAAGAACAACAACAAAAAATGGGGTAGGGCTACTGTCTGGTTGGTTATGCCAACAGGTTTGAAAAGCAGTTGGAGATATCGATTTACAGGCTACCAAAAAACAAAGAAAGAGAGGCAGATGGATCACAGCAGAAACCATTGGAATTCAAATGTTTGTTGTGCAAGACGTGCGAATAAAAGCGATTATCTGCTCTCAAGAGTTTCTTCACTAAAAAGTATTTGAATAGCTTTGACTTAACTGTGAAGTCAGTCTAGGTATGCTTATGTCTCACTTTCCAACCTTGAACATGAAAACAGTGTGGGAAATAGCTAAGAAAAGGGTAACACCGAAGGCACTATACAGCCTTAGTTAAGAAAAAAATGTAAAATATTTTAATATCTGTATAAATGAGTCGAGTTCATTAAAGTGCAACTTTAGCTTCATATTTTCTCTGTTGGCAAAAGTATGACTTAAATAAATATCAGTCAATTACAAACAGTGATGTTATCCCTAAAGTGGAGGCCTTGCATCATGATTACCTGGTGTTGAAATCATGTACATGTAAATGTCAGCGTACGCACTTTCTGGCCACACCTTAATATTCTTGGACCACGTATTTTTTGATTGTTCATTCAGATTAATGTCAAGTGCCCTCGTTTTAAAGTTTGCAAGCCTAAATAAGGATTGCCTTCTTTTTGTTGTAAGTATCAGGTGGCCACTGGTGGAACTGCAGTACTTGATACTTATGCATTGGTTTACTTCCCTTAGTTTTTGGTGGAGACCAAAACAGAGCTTAAAGTGGAGGAAGCTACTGATAACAGCAAGCTGGAGACTTGACTCTGAATGAATCTTGATGACCTGATGTTAATGTAAACACAGTATGATATAGGGTGACCAATCTGAGTGTCCTCACCAATGGACAACCTGAAATCACAAAACAGGAACAACTATGTGCCTTGTGTTTGAACAGACTGCTCAAGTATTTCAGTGAGAAATACTTACTTTTTCTGGTGTATTGAATTGTATTAACTTTAGACAAACATTTACTTTTTGAGCCCCCACATAATGAAGATCAGCAAATTTAAATATTGCCTTTTTTGCTGCATTGCCGTTTTAGCATCAAACATTGTTTACAAGAAAATTACATTTTTATGCTTCATTGTTAGAAGTCAAAGTAAATGTCATTAGGGGTGATAAACTTTATAACTTTTATTTAACTTTAACTTTTTTTAGCTGAAGCCTGGCTTATACCTTAGGATTTCATGTGTATTCAGGATACCTGTGTCCCTCTGCAGTATTCTGCAGAATACATTCGTGTTTGTTGACCATGTTATTTCTGTGAAAATTAGATCACTTTTTTCCAGACCCATCATGTTATTGAATGAACTGCCATGAGAGTGACGCTTAAATATTGCAAATTCAGATATCCAAAGCCTTCTATTAGATGGATCATAGGGCTTGTGGTCTGTGTCCTTTCAACACAGTTACATTTCGGAGGTGGAGCAGGCCAGACTACGTGCTTAGGCTGTTTCAGAGGAACAAGACTTTGCAGACCTATGGCTTAGTCTAAGTTGTTGATGTGACATTAGAGTATAAACCAGGAATAACCCTTTCATATGTCCATGCTGCCCAACAAAGATTGTGACTAAACTTGGCTATCCAACTCAAGAAAGTTTGGTTCCATCGCTGAATGTTAATGGTTAATAAAATGCAGCCAGTCCAGGCTCTCACAGCCAGCAATTATTGGTAGAGGTCATCAAGCCATTACTTTCCTTGCCATAGCGTGGTCATTAAGAATGGCCTAACTAGCATATTAAAAAGCCAGAGTGGTTTCATCATAAAATGAATGTTTCACGTTCAGTCAGATGAAAAAATGTTCAATCCATCGAGTTAAATCATCCTCAGATAAAAGCTGATAAGGGTCCCTTCTCAACCTTCACACTCACTGTTTCACACATAAAGTTTATGCCTGCGTAACCTCTGGAGGACTGACTACCTTCACTACAGACAGAAACCAGAACTTCCCTGCAGATTCTGTATCAACAAGCAGAATCTATTAAAGACACCTCAAGAGGATTTAAACTGGTGATGAAACACACTGACATAAATGTTGATGCATTTTTACAATCTGCAAGAGCAAACCAAACATCAGTGACCAGAGTGGGTGTCGCTATGCAGCATTACTCGTGTTTGTCATTGCTGTGAGAAAACAGGTGTTGGTAAACACATGCTGCAGCTAAATGAAGAAAAGTTTTGTTGTAAGTTATTCATTTGGATACTGATTGACCAAAGGTTCTCATTCTGTGTTGTAAAATACCCCCTTTTTTTGGTTTGTTTTTTTTACAGGAAAGTGTAAGCTAGGAAATTAGACACTATTTCGGCGTTTAGATAGATATTAAGAATATGTTTTAAACAGACAAAAATATAGAGCAGGATTTTGCAAGTTCAACTGCTCATTTTTTCCTGCTGATGCTTGAGATGTCAGCATGACACATCTTGACTCTCCCACCACATTTTGCCCTTTTTGTGACCTGGCAGCTGCAGCTCCCCCGGGTCTCTTTGTACTTCCGGTTTTATTGTCTGTAGCTGCCTCACACTAGTCACATGGTGGTCAGGTGACAGAGCTTAAGTTACTTAGTGCCATTGATGTCTGATCTGCAGACACCAGTTCAAACTGAGACTTCACTGAGCCTGTGCCCTTGAAAAAGAAGAAGTAAAAAGAAAATGGCTGGTGGGGGTACATTGCCTCATTGGTCAGGCCGTTAAACTCTGGGAACAAGCTACAGCTTGAGCAGTGGGGAGGCAGCTTTCTAACATGATAAAACATTGATAACAGACTTAATTATCATCTCTCTCTGAAACCAGATAAGATTAAAACTACAACTATCTTCACTGAACTATGAAAAAACATGAGATATGCTGTGTTTCTATGGAAAGATGCTTCTTAAAAGAGTAGGTGAAAGTGAATTAAAAAAGTTGGCTTGTTTTGTAGGTTTGAAGCAGTCATGAGTAATAACGTGAGAGCTTGATTCCATAGCAAGATCTGGGACATGATTTTTTAAATCAGGCCCTTTAGAGACACTTCACAAACTGTATTCTGCACATGGTGTTTAGAGGAACACTTCCGCCTACACTTTCACAATTACTGGCTCCTGCATCTGTCATTGGTACAGAGTTCTCTTTAAAATTGCTCTTATTATGGTTTATTGTGTGTTTTTCTGCTCACGCTGTATGGTTCAGCTGGTGACTGAAAAATCATGAAATACAATTTAAGACACCATTACAAATCATGATTAGACAAATAATCTCAAGTGGTCAAAAATCAAATGGAAAAAAGACATGAATATAACACACACATGCACGCACGAACACACACACACACACATTTACACACACACACACACACACACACACACACACACACATGTACACGTTGGCGTGTCCAAAGATGAGCAAACATGACAAACACACCCACACCCTCAATTTCATAGATCATGATATTTTGGGACGTCAGAGTTTTATGGTCTGGGAGCATGTTGGAGGGACTTTAAATGCTGTGGAATGTGTGAAAAAAACAGAGCATCATGAATGTACTTAGTTTGCTTGCCTGGGAGCAAAGGAAGGGGGCCTACAATGTTACCGACCACTTGGAAAAATGAGAACGTCAAAAATGTCCTCATTATTCCAAATGTCCTGATGTTGTAGGTGTGTTATCACAAAAATGTCCTGATTTGTCATGAAACAAACGCACACACATACACACACACGGTATGTTTTACCTTGTGTCATATTCAGTGAGGAACTGTACGGCTGGCTGGCTTATCGAAAGTATTTGGTTCTGGAGTGGCCATCTCAGTCTCCTGACCTCAATATCATTGAGCCACTCTGGGGAGATGTCAAACCTGCTGTTCATACAAGACAGCCCAAGAATTTACAGGAACTGAAGGTTTTTTGCCAAGAACAATGGGCTGTTTTACCATCTGAAAAAATAAAGACCCTCATCACTAACTACTACAAAAGACTTCAGGCTGTTATTGATAAAGGGGGCAATACACTGTATTACTAACTGGGGTATGTTAACTTTTTAACAGCAGAAGTTTCTGTTGTCATTATGATTTAAAAAGAGTAAACAGTTGTTTATTAACAAACAGCTTCACTTTACCACGAACCGTGAGAAAGTTTTTGTGTTATCGTTCATATTCTTTTGAAAAAGGCCAAGAAGTCATAAATTCTGCCAGGATATGTAAACTTATGAGAATAACCATATAACAGCTTACAAACCAAGCTATAAAAAAGCAATGAGGTTTGTAGAAAGGGATATGAGTTTGCTAGTGCTAATACATACACATATAATTAAAATTATCAATCTATGGTCTAACTGAGTCATAGATGTTTACATGTTTGTCAGTAAAAACCAATATAAAGCAGGCCAGACCTTTATTACGAATATCCTTAACCTAAATAGAGGCCTAATCCAGACTAATCTGTTTTACAAAGATTTAACACACTGCTCTATTGTCTGAAAAGAAGACATGTTGGAAAAGGATTCATCATCATTGACTTGGTTTAGGAATGAGCCCAAGTGGCCTTTCAAGGAACTGCAGTTTCCTGGATTGAGTTTAGAGACTCATTGACAGTGGTCACCACAATGAAAACGCTAACTGACGTTAACTTTCAGTCAGCATAACCTGATTGAAAACATTGGAGGTCAGCATCTCTATCCCCGTTGTTTGTCAGCTTCGTCAGCCATGCCCTTAATTACAGGATCTTGCAACCTTGATACCTACAAACAACAGGAACACCTATAATGGTATTTTACCATGTTAGCACTAGCTTTTGGATCAAACATAGTTTTACTCCTAAAAGTGTTTGTTTCAATTATGCATGTATTCCCACAAGATAGCTCATCTCAAAGCCTGTTTCCCATTTTGCACATTCAGTGACAACACATCTGGACAAAAAATAGTGGTACAACATTATTTTACTAGTTTATTTTATATTTTACAGTTTTAGTGACTCTCAACCTTCAAACACTTTACTTTCAAGGTGTGACGTTTTCATTTTTGACTAACTTTTGAACTCCCTACATCCACCTTCAGTGTTAAAAAATACTCAGTTAAACAAAGTGGCATGTTTGTCTGAAGAACATGACAGCGTGGAAAGTGAAAGAAGCCCTCACATTAGGTATGAAGTGGGTTTTGGGTTTCCTGTATGAACATACAGGAAGCCAGGCTGGTAGAATTTCACAATCTGAATCCCACATAGAATACACTTAATTATAGTTTTTTAAAAGTTGTGTCTTAGACATCACACTCAGATAATCTGTCTCCATCGCTAGGATGCACACTTGGAAGTAAGTACAATAGGTGAACTGCTGGGTGAGGATGCTGTGTAGGAAGCTCTGAAACATGATGCAAGATACAGACTTTGTGCCCATGTGGGGACATTGATTGTAATGTGTGAAGGCAACAGGAAACATTGCTTTCCTCTGTGAATCTACTTTGAAGATAGATGCATAAAGCTATTACAACAACCAGAAATCAAGAAGTTTTATTAATGGAGTATTTTTCATGTTCACAGTCATAGATCTGGCGATATTTCATCGAATCTGATCACCCTGGGTAAGCAAAATAACCCTAAACCACAGTGTCTATTTCTCACGTACACTGCTAATTCAAAAGTATATGTTGCCAGGACTGGCACCATGCTGTCTGATTGAGAGTAATTCTTAGTTATTCTTGTTTCCCTTTCTTGGAATTTTCTCTTCTCGCTTCTCTTTTTTTCTCTTTGCATTTCTTTTCTTTTGACGTCAAAGTGTATATCAATTTTTTTTTCTGTCAGGACAAAACTCTCAAAAGCTATTTGTACTTAGATTAATCATATGAGACACCGGACTTCTACTCAAAGCAGCTCACGAGGTAAAAGTCAGTCACAAACCAAATGCTGATCAAACAGTGTCATACTGAGTTTTCACACGTCTTTATTAGAGGGTGTTGACAGCTGGGTTTGGTTCAGGGCTACAAGACAACAGGCTGTAGATCCTACACTGTGAGAGGTGAACAGCAGGTCAGTGACAACAAGGCTTAAACCACCGACATTACCCTATGTCTGTTGTCGGCCTTGGGTTAAATGATAGCATTCGAAATTCAATGGGCAGAAAAGCATATGAGGGTCGTTACACAAGGAGGAATTGAAATTTTATTTTCAATACATTGCAGTGGCATATAATTTCAAAGATTTAAAAAAGATAAGTGATTTCATGGTGTGTTAAAACCACAATGGCCCCTGTGTAAAGATAAAAAAAAAAAAATGTACAGCCAACACAATTATCTGACAACTTTGGATATTGGCTCATATCTAATTTCAATAGCATAATTGCAAAAAGGATCAAAAATAAATTAAAATCAGAACCGGTATATGAGTTGGCTCGTCAGAGAAAGAAAAGGTTGAACTGATTCCCCACCCCCACCCATGCACACACAGGCTAATTTAAAAGACAGGAAGCTAATTTGGAGGCAGAGATAGGTAATAGGATATCTTGACATTATCTGACTTCCTGGACATGGTGTCAAATAGAAATGGTTACGGTATAAATAAGATGAAGAGGCCTACAATGTTATTCAGTCACTGAAAATAGAAAATAAATGTACTCTAAAAAATGTTCTGTGAAATTAAAGAGACTGGCACACTGAAGTCTCTGTGAAAACTGAAAATCTGTTGGTATGAGCTTAAGCTGTGTACATAGCCGAAGAGCTTGTTGTAAAGACTTTAACCCAAGGGTTATCACCTGTCTTTCATCTGCAGTATGTGCACAGTGCTTGTTACAACCTGCCTGCTGATTTTTCTTTTTTTTACTTCCTCCAACTTAAAAGCACCTCACATCCATAAAAAGCCCATCTGCAGCTCTGCAGATGCTTCTGCAGCTGCCAAAGATGTATTTAAGCATGCATGTCACACACACACACACACACACACACACACACACACTTGAGGATGTAAAAGATGATGCATGTGTCTGTGCTTCCGTAGTAGAGACAGAGAGTCTAGATATGTTGGGGTGTGAAAGTTTATATATGGCCTCATTTGCAGAAGACTTGGTGGCAACTCCTCTTGTGCAGTTTTGACTGATTCATTTAAAGTTGAATGTTTTCATACTTTGTATCTTTACTGCCTAATTGAAAACTGTTTATATTTCCACACAAAGTTAGGGACACGGTTTATTTTCATGCCATTTGCCTGGATATGCAGATTTTATGCAGATTTGTTAAAGATCAGCTAATGACACTAACATCAGAGCCAATGAAGAAAAACCATGTCTTTTCTTCATTCCTCATTTTGTTTCAATCTATACTTAATGAACTGCTGCTGGGATCATGTACAGCATTATTTCTGTTTCCTTGTAATGGGACTTCCTGTTGTTCCCGCCTCATTAGGCAGCAGACGGCAGCAATCTAAGCCCATAGGTTTCCCCGAGGCTCTGCTTTATCACATGATGAATCGAGCTCATAATCGTCTAAGAGATCCTGTGTCTGCAAGCACGCAATCTCTCCTGGTCCCCGTGCCACCAGCTATGTCTGGAAATGAGCTGTGTGGTACTGTTTCTGCTGTAGCAGAGATAAAACACCAAAAATAACTAAAAGAGTAAAAGAGAGGGTAAGGATGAGTTTTCATTAGGCTTCTTTGAATTCATGTAGCGACCTTTTGTGAAAAATGTGGTCCCCGTGATGTCGTGCTTGCTGTGGATTCAGAGTTTGAAGGTGAAGTCTGACTTGCTGTTTTTGCTTTCTGAAGTATATGGCTCTAGGGGAAAACGTGACTGTACAAGTTTTTTTTTTCTTTAAATACAGCATCTCTGTAGGTGAGATCTAAAAATAAAGTGTTTATGTATAAACTTCTCAGAGCATCAAAATTTCAACATAAAACAGCTTAAATATGAACCCGCACATAAACGTCCTCCATAGTATCAAGATGGTAACAACAGGGATGTTTCACACTATAAGCCAAGGGTGGGCATAAGGTGTGATTTTTACAAGGGGCCACACGAGAAACCTGATTCATGTCAAAGGGCCACACCAACGACATTGTAAACTTAATTTTGCTCAGTATTAACTTTTTTTTCCTTTGTAAAATGCACTTACTTATATGTTTTGATTATCTGCTACTGGTAACCAGAACAACAAGGATGTCCAGTAAATATTTGAAACTGTGGTTTAGGTCCAATAGGAAAATGCTCTAATTAAAGTGGCAAACAGTAAAAACAAAATCAGTCATTATATTAGAGTTTCATTTTGTGTTAAGCTTGTTGGCCCACACAAATACTGAAGAAATCTGAAGCAAATCTATACAAAACAAAAATTACTCAAATGTTTTTCTCTTCATTTTCCTCTTCCGTGAGAAAATTTTATCCGTCTTAAGCTCAAACAAACACATTCAAATCTGGGTGAATTTCCAAGAGGTGATCATCAGTGATAGAGAATCTGGATTTGGGTTTGTTGAACTTCATCACTTGTTGTCGTTTATGCAGGGCTCATGTGCACAAGTGAGTCCATATAGCAATAATGAAAATGTCAAACTTTTTGAAATAAAAGCAACATAATTGTATTGGGTGTGCTGCATAATCATTCATTTTTTTTATCATTTATGTCCTAACTTATGATTGATCTCCTGTGGGCCTGACAGGGACGCCCAAATGGCTGGTTGTGGCCCCCAGGTTGTAATTTGCCCAGGTATGCTACATGCATTGAATATGTACTCATGGTTTATACAAGAGACAGGACTCAAACGCTTCATTTAATGGGCTTAGACTATGTATGTTGCCTGAAATTACAGACTAACGTGATGTTACAGAATACCTGTTGTTTATGTCTGTTTTTTTAGTTTTGTAGTGTGAACATTTTAACAGAAGCAGGAAAACTGTATTTCCCATCCCTCTTGTAATCAGTTAACAAATGCTGTGCCTCTCTTGTTTGCTTTTGAGTCATTCAGATCTTACGAGTTATTGGTTAACCTTTGTTTGAAGAGGGTGCCTACTGCACAGAGGCCAAATCAAACTGTGCCATCTGTGCTCTTCTCTAAGAACAACAATAAAAAAACACAAACCTGCTTTTTTGCTTATTGATTCTGACACTCAGAGGTATTGGCTCCTTTGTGCGAAAACTCTGAATTAAAGACTTGACTTCCACAGCTTTGAAAGGTATCTGCTTTTTCTTTAGCTCAATTTTTATACTAACGGAGACACTTTTAATTATTCTGAATAAGTTCTACAAAGATTCATAAGCAAAAAAATGTCTCTCTTTGAGGAGGATATCTACATTTCTTAAAGGCATGGCTTCTCGGACAGTGGGTTAAAGTAGAATTTAAATGTAAGCATTAATTAACATGAATGAATGAAAATGTTTATTTTGAAAAATGTAAAAGAATTACACAAAGTTGTAAAACAGAGAAACTTTGCAATTTCGTGTTGAATCAGAAGAAGACAAAGAAGCAACTAAAAAATTAATAAATAACAACATGAGAAAGGTGAGCAAATCTGTGACGCAAAAACTCTGTATTGTACATCCTGCTAAGTGTATTCCAAGTAAGGGGAAATAATGTTTGCCTGTGTGTTACTGTGGGAGTGTTTTTCCATATCGCTTTGTTTCAGAAGATATGGTATCTCCAAGATAGAGGCTAAAAACAAAAACAGGAATTATTTATGGGTCAAGGATGAATTCCTCACATTGGTCGAATGCAGTAAAAAACAAGCGGTGTAGTGCACTGCAGGAAGGAAAGCAGACTTTTTTAAGCAGCAAAATCTTACATATGTGTGAATCTATTTATTTATCTATTTATCTACCTAGATCAAGACTTTCAATCTCTCAGAAGAGCCTGACGAGTTTTTCCGGTTTCTCGTTGTCTGGTCTTTTTTATTGCCAGTTGACGTACAAGAGACCTTCTATTCAAAATTTGACATGTAAACTAGCAAGCTGATTTGCCTGCATCGACTTAACTTCCCATCAATACCACTGTCTCTGCTCTGGACAACCATGCACTCTGTGTTCTTGGCTTGAACACATTGAATTTGCTTATTGAAGTCATATATGTATTTGGGACAGGCGAGGTATTCATGCTTCAGTGAAACAGAGCGGATCCACTGCTCTCCAGGGTCAACAGGTTAAATGCAAGTATCTAAACATGCTCTGTGTTTCTTTTGCTTGGCCATTTGAATCTATTTAAATGTCAAAACTCTTAACCATAGGGCACGGATGGCTTAGCGGTCTAGGTCGCGCCCAATGAGCAGCTGGTTCAAAGGCGGGGTTCGAGTCATTCCCCTCTCTGACCTTTCCTGCTCTATCCACTGTCTTGTCCTCTCTGATCAAACACATAGAAAAGGCCAAAAACTAATTTTAATAAAAGGAAAAGAAAAGAAGGTCTGACCATAAAGATAACCTCAGTTTGCATGCGAGATACAATATCTGTTTTTTTTGTTTGTTTGTTTGTTTGTTTTTTTAACTGACATTTACTGTTTGACCACTTTCACTTAATTGGGAAATAATTTCTATGTTTTAAATATCATGGCTGTGGGTTAAAAAGAGAGGAATAAAATCATCATCAAAAGGACAGAGCCAGCCTTATTAACAACACTTTATCCTCTTTGTATTGCCCACTTATTGTTAGTCAACTGTTAGCTTAAGAACAAATAAATTGGTGATCGAATACACAAATAACAGATTGCTACATTGCCTTTAAAACCATTTATATCTTACTATTAACTGCTCTGTTTAAAAAATAAATAAATAAATAAAAAAGACAGCACAAGATCTCCATGACATTTCCACAGGATCTTCATGTGGTAACTGGTTCATGACCTACATTGGTGGGTGGGTCTCAAACATCAAGGTCTGCCCATATCTCTGCCCATGGCAAGCCTCCAAAGGGCTGACCAATTTTTTTTCTTCTTTTTTTTTTTTTTTTTTGGGGGGGGGGTGAGGCAGGGAGCTGTGAAGAGACAGCATTTCAGTCAGAGGCTGAAATAAGAGGTGTCAAAACACCAGTGTGAGGAAAAACAGGGAGTTTTTTCATTTTAACTCATGCAAAATTACAACAAGGGTACAAGAGGAAAATATAGACCCCCCAAAACCTACAGAAATAGTGACTCTCAGTTCTTGTATGGGTGGAGACTATTAGTTTCTTATCAGCAACTGTTTATTTCCCTCTGCCTGCATGCATGCCATAGAGCAAAAGCCAGGCCATTGAGCAGATACTTCATCCATGATTTAGATGATACAAAGATTAATAATTCAGTCCGCCACAGTGAAGTCTGGCTTCACTTTTGTCAGAATAATGATTTGATCAAACAGTAGTGTGTTTACATAAACTGTAAGTTTGTAGGTCTGTCAAAGTCAGCTAGATGCAAAAGTACTCTGCTAGGGATAAAAGCAAACTAGCAAACATGTTATTGGTGATGTTAAGTAGTTGTGTGTGTTACATGAGATGATGTGCTGTAATGTAGCCTTTGACAGTGGTGAAAGACAAGAATCCAGATTAAGTTCCCTTTTAGAGGGATTTATTTCACTGACAGCACAGAGTCAAGGTTACAGGCACAGGTTTTATTGAGCGGTTTACAATCTCTGATAAGGTTCTTTTTTGAGATTGAGCTTTGACTGCTGTTATTGCCCTGTGCTATCACTGTATGTGGTATCATTGGAGCCCAAGGGACCAAAGCTTTCTTATAGAAGATCACTAAAGGGTTACGGGCAGCCCTATTCAACACAACCCCAATTCTAATGAAGTTGGGATGTTGTGTAAAACATAGACAAAAACAGAATTAATGATCTGCAAATCCTGTTTAACCTATATTCAGTTGGATACACCAGACAAGATATGTATTGTTCCAACTGATAAACGTAACTGTTTTCTGCAAATATTCACTCATTTTGAATTTGATGACTGCAACACGGTCCAACAAACTGGTACAGGGTCAACAAAAGACTAGTAAAGTCTTGGCATGCTCAAAAAAATAACCTGTTTGGAACATTCCACAGATGAACAGGTTCATTGGAATAAGGTGGGTGTAATGACTGGGAATAAAAAGAGCATCCCCAAAAGGCTTAGCCGTTCACAGGGAAGGATGGGGGAGGTTCACCACTTTGTCAACAACTGCGTGAGCAGATAGTCAAATAGTTTAATGTTTCTCATTGTAAAATAAAGAATTTAGGGACTTCATCATCTCATTTCTGCACATAAGCGGCCGAAAGCCAACATTGAATGCCCGTGACCTTTGACCCCTCAGGAGGCACTGCATTAAAAACCAACACCGTTGCTTCAGCTACCAGTGCAAGTTAAAACCCTAACCCGCAAAGTGAAACCTTAGATTAACAACACCCAGAAACGCCACCGGCTTCTCTGGGCCCAAGTTTATCTGAGATGACTGCCACAAAGTGGAAAAGTCTGCTGTGGTCTGACTGATTTTAAACTGTTTTAGGAAATCATGGATGTTGTGTCCTCTGTGCTAAAGAGAAAAAGGACAATCCAGATTGTGATCAGTGCAAAGTTCAAAAGCCAGCATCTGTGATGGCATGGGGGTGTGTTAGTGCCCATGGCATCATGGGTAAGTGTCACATCTGTAAAGACAGCATTAATGCTGAAAGGCACTTCCAAGTTATGGAGCAACATATGCTGCCATTCAAGCCACCTTTTTCAGGGATGCCCCGGATTATTTCATGCCAAGCCACATTCTTCACCTGATACAACAGCATGGCTTCATAGTAAAAGAGTGCAGGTAGAAGAACACCTTCCCTGCAGTCCAGATCTGTCTCCCATTGAAAATGTGTGGTACAATGATCAACAATGGAGACCCCAGACTGTTTAGTAGCTGAAGTTGTACATCATGCAAGAATGTGAAAGAATTCCACCTAAAAAGCTTCAATAATTAGTGTCCTCAGTTCCGTGACATGCATTGGGTGTTGCTAAAAGGAAAGGTGATGTAACACAGTGGTAAACTGGTCCCTGTCCCAGTTTTTTAGGAATGTGTTGCAGGCATCAAGTTTACAAAAAAGCAATTAGGTTTATCAGTTTGCACAATTAATGTCTTGACTTTGTAGATTATTCAGTGGAATCAAGTACTCCGTTTTGAAAAACATTTTAAACAACGAACCAAATTTTCTGGAATTGTGGTTGTGCAATTGCTCACTGTTTTTATCGTCCCCGAGAGATGATAGGCCAATTTAAGCAACAGATCCGATGGCATTATTGCAAACGGTACTTCATCTAAAAGCAGTGCAAAGAGGAATGTGCTTTTTTTATCTGAGCATGTGACACACACAACAGTCTAGACCACCAGGGTCTGTTACTTCTACCTTTATTAGCTCCAAATTAATCAGAGCATTTAGAGGGAATGGGGTGTGACGATGAAGTAAACGGAAACCACAGTCTCGATATGATGTTTCCAGCCCCGAAGGATCAAATTAATTTGTGTGTGGCTTGATTTGGCCATCTGTACCCCTGTAAAGTGTTGTGAATGCATCACAGTGTCTGCAAGACAAATGTGCTGTCCACATCCAGAAACACAGCATCTCTTTTGGAAGAAAAACATAAACAATTCTGCTTTCCAGACATGGACTGAGAATGGAAAACTTCAGGTTTTTGCACTATTTTCTGCAAACATTAATCATTCGTACTAGTAAGTGTGATGTAAACAAACTTCTCATGTGCTAAAGGCTATTTAGGGCAACCAGTACATCAGGAGTCCCAGCCAGCTTAGAAAAGAAGTCCTGTGATCCTGGGACACTTCAATAGGTGTGTGTGCGTGTGTGAGTGCGCGCGTGTGTGTGTTTGTATTTTGCTTGAGTGCGTATGTGTGTGTGTGACTATGCATTTCATTCTCCTGGCTCCTGCTAATCTCCTGACCCCAGATGGAGAACAGTGGGTGAGCAGATTGTATTTCCTGCTTGATTTAATATTAATAGATCGGTATGCTGTTGTGCCACACTCTTCTCTGGGCAAAAAAAGGATTGTGCCCTCCCTCATCCCACAACCCCCACCTCCGCTTACCCAGCCTCTGTTCTTGTGTAGGATGCAAGGCCCTACTGATGTCAGGGCACAAATAAAACACAAGTTCAGGGAGAGAACTTAATTAAGAGTGTAACCTGAGTAGGTGTGAAGGCCAGAACAATGGCTCTGCTGCCGTCCAACAATCTGCCTCGTGATATGACACTGGGAACGAAACACAAGGTCTGCAGCACCAGCTTTACCAAGCCACGTAACTTTGTGATCAGTTATTTATGACAGAACTTCTATTTCAAGAGGATTAAAATACATAGTCACTCACATTTCTAGAAACACCACTGTGTGGATCTTACCAAGAATCCTACTCCTGCTTTGTACTCACTTGTTTGCAGTGACAGTAACAATGAGGTATACAGCTAATATTGATGCATCTTACTGCAAACATATAACTTCAGTAGATGAAGTCGGTGAACCAAAGACGTTAACAGAGGCAAACTGCATTTCAATCACGGAAAGCAGTTTAACTTGGAATGGCAGACACTAGAATTACAGCCCTGATGTGATGTACAATTACACAGGTCATTCCAGTTAATGCTCAACACATGGACAGCCCCCCCCNNNNCACAATCATTTCTTTGCTTCTTATTTTCTGTCTTTCTATCTGATTTCTTTCACTTTCTTTGCTTAGTTCTATCTTTTTTCTTTTTTTTTTTTTTACTTTTAGTCTCTGTTCTATATCTATCTATCTTTCCTTTATTTCTTCCAATATGTCTTTCTTTCATTCATTCATATTTTCCTTACTTCATTTAATCCTTTTCTTCTTTATTTTTTCTATCTCATACTCTTTTTTCTTTTTTAATTTCCTCGCTACTGGGCTTTTATTTGTCTGACATTGTTTGATATGCCAGTCTTCTTAATTGACAGCAGCTATTTGTCTTTCTTTTTATTACATCTTTCACTTAATATAAAATTGAGGAACTGGAGTGCTCTGACTGCATTACTTTTCAATGGTGGAAAACACTCAAAGAAAGCTTGTGGTAGATTGCTCTGTGAGAACATGTATCTTGCCAAGAGGGATATTATCTAACAGGAAGGCACAAGAATGAACCATGGCCTCAGGGGACTCTGGTTTACAGTATCTGTATTTTGTAGTCTCCTAAGGCAGTGTTTCTCAACCTTGGGGCGTGACTCTACATGGGATCGGATCCCCTGAAATATCTATTGATTGACCAAAAAAAAAAAAAAAAAAAAAATTACTGTTGAACATAATTTTTCAGTTATTGCTCTTTTAAAATAAAAACAAAATACACTGAAAAATTGTAATTTATATTTTTTATTTTTTAATTACCATTTTATATTAAGTACTTTTAGTGTATTTTTTAAAGAATTTTCATATATTGTTTTTAAGTGTTTCAGTAATTCGAGCATTTGTTTGTTACGTTTTTTGTACTTTGGTATATCACCATTTTTTAATCATTATTTTCCTGGATTTAGTAATTTGAACTTTGAACTTTATGCTGTTTGTTTCTTATCTTTGTCTACAATTGTTTTCATTGTTTACTGCTTTATGTGCCTGTAATTGTCCTTCGGCGAGTAATAAAGTCTATATCCTGATCAGGAAAAATAAAATTGTCACTTTGTGTACTAACCCTGGCTACTCTGTATTTACAACACAGAATAAAAACTTTGACAAAAACTGAGAAAGAAACTTTGTCCAAGCCATTTGAGGGGGATCTATGCAAGCAGTGTAGCTGTGAGACTTGGTAATCTTCTGGAAATGTATTTGGAATGGATTTAGGTAAAATCAGTCTATTTTCCAAACTCGGTCTACAATGGGACTTGCACCAGTGACCAGTTGTGTCATGTACAGCTAAGTCAGGTGTTGGTGAAGCTCCTGCTTGAGAGGATGATCTTTGTTTTTCTCTTAAATCATTTCATATTCCAGTAAATTCAACCATGACGTTGGGTGAAAACACATAAACAACCTGCACATCCCATGAAAAAAATGTTGCTGACCAAGCAGCATTTCAGTAGGACACATGCAGCTTTATGGGCTCCGGGCTGTACATTATTGCACTGCTGCTGGCGACGGTCTGTCAATATAGGACGGGAGAACGCTTTAAGTGCAGAGGCAAACAATGACTTGTTACAGGCTGACATGGTGAGAGGAACACCACGTGAAGATGAAACTGTGCTTTCATTTTAGCTCTGTTACAACAGGAGGGGGCATCATAATTCAGGGGTACGGTACCTCATGTGACTGAGTGTCGTTGGCGAACTGTCTGTAGACCCGAAAGCTGCCTGCCTACCGCTGCATCTGCTACTGATGTTGATGGAGGGGGTCCTTTTNCCGGATTATTTCATGCCAAGCCACATTCTTCACCTGATACAACAGCATGGCTTCATAGTAAAAGAGTGCAGGTAGAAGAACACCTTCCCTGCAGTCCAGATCTGTCTCCCATTGAAAATGTGTGGTACAATGATCAACAATGGAGACCCCAGACTGTTTAGTAGCTGAAGTTGTACATCATGCAAGAATGTGAAAGAATTCCACCTAAAAAGCTTCAATAATTAGTGTCCTCAGTTCCGTGACATGCATTGGGTGTTGCTAAAAGGAAAGGTGATGTAACACAGTGGTAAACATGTCCCTGTCCCAGTTTTTTAGGAATGTGTTGCAGGCATCAAGTTTACAAAAAAGCAATTAGGTTTATCAGTTTGCACAATTAATGTCTTGACTTTGTAGATTATTCAGTGGAATCAAGTACTCCGTTTTGAAAAACATTTTAAACAACGTACCAAATTCTCTGGAATTGTGGTTGTGCAATTGCTCACTGTTTTTATCGTCCCCGAGAGATGATAGGCCAATTTAAGCAACAGATCCGATGGCATTATTGCAAATGGTACTTCATCTAAAAGCAGTGCAAAGAGGAATGTGCTTTTTTTATCTGAGCATGGGACACACACAACAGTCTAGACCACCAGGGTCTGTTACTTCTACCTTTATTAGCTCCAAATTAATCAGAGCATTTAGAGGGAATGGGGTGTGACGATGAAGTAAACGGAAACCACAGTCTCGATATGATGTTTCCAGCCCCGAAGGATCAAATTAATTTGTGTGTGGCTTGATTTAGCCATCTGTACCCCTGTAAAGTGTTGTGAATGCATCACAGTGTCTGCAAGACAAATGTGCTGTCCACATCCAGAAACACAGCATCTCTTTTGGAAGAAAAACATAAACAATTCTGCTTTCCAGACATGAACTGAGAATGGAAAACTTCAGGTTTTTGCACTATTTTCTGCAAACATTAATCATTCGTACTAGTGAGTGTGATGTAAACAAACTTCTCATGTGCTAAAGGCTATTTAGGGCAACCAGTACATCAGGAGTCCCAGCCAGCTTAGAAAAGAAGTCCTGTGATCCTGGGACACTTCAATAGGTGTGTGTGCGTGTGTGAGTGCGTGCGTGTGTGTGTGTGTTTGTATTTTGCTTGAGTGCGTGTGTATGTGTGTGACTATGCATTTCATTCTCCTGGCTCCTGCTAATCTCCTGACCCCAGATGGAGAACAGTGGGTGAGCAGATTGTATTTCCTGCTTGATTTAATATTAATAGATCGGTATGCTGTTGTGCCACACTCTTCTCTGGGCAAAAAAAGGATTGTGCCCTCCCTCATCCCACAACCCCCACCTCCGCTTACCCAGCCTCTGTTCTTGTGTAGGATGCAAGGCCCTACTGATGTCAGGGCACAAATAAAACACAAGTTCAGGGAGAGAACTTAATTAAGAGTGTAACCTGAGTAGGTGTGAAGGCCAGAACAATGGCTCTGCTGCCGTCCAACAATCTGCCTCGTGATATGACACTAGGAACGAAACACAAGGTCTGCAGCACCAGCTTTACCAAGCCACGTAACTTTGTGATCAGTTATTTATGACAGAACTTCTATTTCAAGAGGATTAAAATACATAGTCACTCACATTTCTAGAAACACCACTGTGTGGATCTTACCAAGAATCCTACTCCTGCTTTGTACTCACTTGTTTGCAGCGACAGTAACAATGAGGTATACAGCTAATATTGATGCATCTTACTGCAAACATATAATTTCAGTAGATGAAGTCAGTGAACCAAAGACGTTAACAGAGGCAAACTGCATTTCAATCACGGAAAGCAGTTTAACTTGGAATGGCAGACACTAGAATTACAGCCCTGATGTGATGTACAATTACACAGGTCATTCCAGTTAATGCTCAACACATGGACAGCCCCCCCCCCCCCCACAATCATTTCTTTGCTTCTTATTTTCTGTCTTTCCATCTGATTTCTTTCACTTTCTTTGCTTAGTTCTCTCTTTTTTCTTTTTTTACTTTTAGTCTCTGTTCTATATCTATCTATCTTTCCTTTATTTCTTCCAATATGTCTTTCTTTCATTCATTCATATTTTCCTTACTTCATTTAATCCTTTTCTTCTTTATTTTTTCTATCTCATACTTTTTTTTCTTTTTTCATTTCCTCGCTACTGGGCTTTTATTTGTCTGACATTGTTTGATATGCCAGTCTTCTTAATTGACAGCAGCTATTTGTCTTTCTTTTTATTACATCTTTCACTTAATATAAAATTGAGGAACTGGAGTGCTCTGACTGCATTACTTTTCAATGGTGGAAAACACTCAAAGAAAGCTTGTGGTAGTTTGCTCTGTGAGAACATGTATCTTGCCAAGAGGGATATTATCTAACAGGAAGGCACAAGAATGAACCATGGCCTCAGGGGACTCTGGTTTACAGTATCTGTACTTTGTAGTCTCCTAAGGCAGTGTTTCTCAACCTTGGGGCTTGACTCTACATGGGATCGGATCCCCTGAAATATCTATTGATTGACCAAAAAAAAAAAAAAATTACTGTTGAACATAATTTTTCAGTTATTGCTCTTTTAAAATAAAAACAAAATACACTGGAAAATTGTAATTTATATTTTTTATTTTTTAATTACCATTTTATATTAAGTACTTTTAGTGTATTTTTTAAAGAATTTTGGTATATTGTTTTTAAGTGTTTCGGTAATTCGAGCATTTGTTTGTTACGTTTTTTGTACTTTGGTATATCACCATTTTTTAATCATTATTTTCCTGGATTTAGTCATTTAGCATTCAAAGCAGTAGACTAAATTTATGGAGCAATACTGAACTTTATGCTGTTTGTTTCTTATCTTTGTCTACAATTGATTTCATTGTTTACTGCTTTATGTGCCTGTAATTGTCCTTCGGGGAGTAATAAAGTCTATATCCTGATCAGGAAAAATAAAATTGTCACTTTGTGTACTAACCCTGGCTACTCTGTATTTACAACAGAATAAAAACTTCGACAAAAACTGAGAAAGAAACTTTGTCCAAGCCATTTGAGGGGGATCTATGCAAGCAGTGTCGCTGTGAGACTTGGTAATCTTCTGGAAATGTATTTGGAATGGATTTAGGCAAAATCAGTCTGTTTTCCAAACTCTGTCTACAATGGGACTTGCACCAGTGACCAGTTGTGTCATGTACAGCTAAGTCAGGTGTTGGTAAAGCTCCTGCTTGAGAGGATGATCTTTGTTTTACTCTTAAATCATTTCATATTCCAGTAAATTCAACCATGACGTTGGGTGAAAACACATAAACAACCTGCACATCCCATGAAAAAAATGTTGCTGACCAAGCAGCATTTCAGTAGGACACAGGCTGCTTTATGGGCCGGCCCGACATGTAATAACGTGACGACGACCGCTGCCAGACAGTTATATCCTGCCCTCTTGCGAAATTCACGTCTCCGTTTGTTACTGAACAATGTCCGACTGTACCACTCTCCTTGTGGTGCACTTCTACTTTGACACGAAAGTAAAATCGAGACAATGTTGTCCTCCCCCGTAGTATTAAGTCCCCATGCCATGGAGTTGTGACTGAGTGTCGTTGGCGAACTGTCTGTAGACCCGAAAGCTGCCTGCCTACCGCTGCATCTGCTACTGATGTTGATGGAGGGGGTCCTTTTCTCTCACTGTGGCAGTCTCGACGTTAAGTAGAGCTACGGACAGTAAAGGGAAACACGCAGTCATAGTGGTCGCTGGATACTTTCTGCTGGATTTATCATCGAGATGGCTTGGAGAGGAGGGGGAACACGGTCGTTTTATCGACCTGTTCGTTATTTTAACTGAATGGTGGTGTTGCTTCTCGCTTGTGGACTCGGAGAAAACGAAAGGGTAGGCTGATGTTTACGTTTTTCATCAATAACTGGGAATGATTTAGACGTAGTTACGCTGTTTTCGGCGACGATGATGGTGGTGTTGGTACATTATTGCGAAAACGTTGGTCCAGTCTTCCTCTAGCCTTAGCGTTGTCTTTGGTACACCCTCCGTTCGCAACGCTTTCATGAATTCTTCTTGTGTGGTTTGTTTCGGCCACTGACAATGTCTACTGGTGCAATACGAAAGCCCCATGTCTGACCACAAAAATTTCTAGCCGCTGCTGCTCCGTTGATACGCTGCAGGCCTGCCGACTGGATCAAGGCACATTTCCTACTATGCCAACGTAGCGTTGTTAGCATAGCGGGGGGATAGCCTGAGCTAACCGAACGGTATTCTCCTGCCTCCTCCTGCCTGAGACTATTTAATTGTTCTCCAACAACAGTAGACCGCTGGCTTTTCCCATTGTTTCAGTACTAAAACTTAGCGTGCATTCCCTCACACGTGTACCGTTATTTTTATATCTGTTCTCAAAGACGAGGGTAGTTGGATGACAGCGTTGGATTTTGTAACTGAAAAGTTCCGTAAACGTTATTTTGCGTTTACGCTTAAAGATGTTAACACTGACCAGCCAGTGTCAACTTGGTAAATTCGTACACTTAACGGTAAAATATAAAACAAACCTATCTGCAGGGCCTTAAATTAACTCGCTTGTTCTGTATGAAGAGAGTATTTAAAGGGGAAAGCCACTGCTGCTGCTAGAACCTGTTACACATTGATGTGGTGAGTTAAAACCCTACAGAGGAACCGGTTCAGTCTCAGTTTTGTTCTTGTGCATGGTTAAGTATCTAGTTTAATCCATTTCCATATATGGAAGCTTGAAAAGCTTTGGAAACACTCAATACCTATAATGCGCAATTAACCCAAAGATTGAACTGTTAAAGCTGCTGGTGTCATTGAGTTTCATTGATGGTCGTATAAGTTTATTTGAAAAGTTCAGGTAGTGAAAGTGACCAATGTATTGCTTTGTTAAACTCTTGTTTACTTGAATTGGCTTTAAAAGTCGTTTTAATATGACTTTTGTACTCTAAATAGGTTGAATTTAACTATACACACCAAGGCAACGTGTGATTTAGCACGTTGTATGTTAAACTAATGCACAACATCTGTTTTCTTTTGTAGATTAAAGCCTACTGTTTTGAAATGTATGGTTTTGCAAAGGTGTTATAGTCTTATCAGAGCTAAACTCTACTCAGGCACCTCCCTCCCCAAAGCTTTCTAGCCCCCCATTTACACAAGCCTGTAGCTGCTCTTTAGATTAGAGAACAACATCTTGGATAGAATTTAATAAATTATATTGAAAAGGTTAAAATGTAATCTCTTTGAAGATATGTCACTTTGAAATAGAAGCTTTAGATGATACTAAAAAGGCAACAAAAAGGAATATTGAATTGTGAATTCACTGTTCTGAGTTGCATCGATGCAGAAGACTACTGGTTTAAGGTGCAAAACACAGCAATGACTAATGTGTTGTCACATTCACAGTCAGCTGTTATGTTGACCAGTCATAATTTACTGTATTTCGTTTCTTTTTTCTCTACAACAGAAGGGTGTGGCTATCTGCAAATATGTAAGTCACAAAAGCAGTAAAGGATGTTTAACGGATGCTTTTCAAACAGGCTAGATAAGCAGCTTTGTGTAGCCGTCATCGTGACACACAGTCATGTCCACTGTTTGCTGAGACATAAGACTTTCTGCTTCTGCTTTGAGCCTCATATTTATGGAAATTTGCCCATGGTCTCCACATAAAAACCGAGCTGTTAAGAAATTATTTGTTCTTGATACTCTGCATCCCCCTTGAAGAATATGTGACTTGTCACTGGCATGACCTGTCAACTTTGGTGAAGTTCAATTCAACAATTATTTAAGAAACTTTTTTCTATCACAGGTGTTGTAAGAGCCACTTATAATCTCCCTTTCACATCCAACCTGTCTTTAACTCCACCTTCCTCTCCCCCCTCCCTGTCTATGTGCCCACACTCTATGTTTAACTCTGACTAGTGTGTCACTCTAGTTTCCTTGTTGCTGCTGACAGGCAGGTTTTGTCTCTCTGGTGAGTAAACTCTAAGTCCCTGTTCCCTCTTCTTCTTCATCAGGTGATGATGTGGATGGTGCCATGTAAATGACTGAAGACCATGAAGCCCACACACAAGCTAATGTTCATTCTGTGCCCCATGCTGGTCCTGGGTTTTATTTACTACTCATCCGGGAAGCTCCATCTACCTGTGTGGGGCCAGAAGTCTCGTAAGTGACCTCTACAATCTGTCTATGACTTCATTTCATCAATTCATCACCCATCTGTTATTCCTTGTGAAAGCTGCACATATTTTAATTCTATGCTACGGAGAAAAACTGTTTGACACCTGCCTGTGTTTTGCTGTTTGCCTTTCTGTGCTTACTGACAGTCAATTGTTTGTCGGTTTCAGTCTGTGTTTTTTAATCTTTAAGTATTTTTTCTCTGCTGAACAGTACATGTAGCAAGCTGTGTTGTTTTCTTGTACTCAAAGTTCTTTCTTTTATATGAAATTAGTTATCATTCCTTTACCTAGTGTTAACTTTCAGATTTTGAGGGGAGTGTTTGATCAGATTAATTTCTACATGCAGCACACGTTGCTCCATCGTTATTAATCTATATCATATGTGAGCTGTTGTGTTGTAGATAAAAGCATATTGACCGCTATCTTACCTTTATTACAGTAAGACTCTGTGTGTGTGTGTGTGTGTGTGTTAACCAAAGAGATGAAAGCCCTCTCTGCCTCACACAGTGCACCCGTTATTTTCCTTTATCGCATCTTGAAGTTCGAAGGGATTGCAAATTTTAGATTTCAACACTTTGATGATGAAACTGTTCCTCACTAAAGTGAAACTGCAACGCCCTTCGAAGCACACAGGGGAAGAACTTCTTCAACTTTCCCTCGAAAATACCTCTGGTATTTCTGGCCGTTGGTCGTCACGCAGTGAGACTTCCTTAGTGTTGGAGTGTTTGTGCCCAGTGTCAGCGAGCAATGATGACAGACCTGGATGTCTGCCTACTGTTACTTTTGAGCTTACTGGAAAATACGTCTTCAACTAAATTACATGACTTAACAAGTGCTGAAGAAAGGCAGGACGATGTCATTTTGTGTGGCTGCCCTGAAACAGCTGGGGAGATCCAGCAGAGGGGGCTAGAAGATTTCTCTACAACAATTTTGTAGTTTTGTTGCCTGTGCCCCTCCACCCCCACAGAGAAGGAAAACATTCTCATGGAGCAGCTTTTGGCAGAGAAAACACAAATATCTGTGCTCTGAATGACATTAAGGGTCGAGCTGGACTGAAAACATACTCTTTACAGCGTAAGACTCAGAGAAACTCTTCTCTGTTGTTTCCCTGATGTCTTAATACCAGCTGGAATATAATGTCTTGAACAACATTATTTGTAGTGTTATAATCAGAGGGCTAAGAACTTTTAGAACTTGTTTGGATCAGCTGGGGTCGACAAAGGAATCTGTCTGCAACTATGGGGTCTCCAACATTTTCTGAATGATGCCAAAAACGTAGCACCTTAATCAAAGCTGAGCACTAGAGTTGTCTACACTGTATGATCATTCAGGTTGGAATGTTGATAGAAATTTACTATCTGCTGTGTTGTTTCTTCACTCTTCTCCTGCAATGTTTTCACTGTTTGGAGAAATGACTTTGTAATAATGTCTCTTTAGAGTTGTGGCTGTTTTAGTTGAACAGAGAAAAAACAAAAGACATTCCCTTGGCATACTCACTAGAAGAATTCACTGTTGTTATTGTCCAAAAAACAGTTTAGAAAACACTTAATGATCTCAGGGGACGTAGCCGTGCTTTGAATAGTTCTGAAATAGTGTCGCTCCTCTTCATGTTCTTGCAAAAAAGGAGACATGGAGCAAATGGTCACAGCTAGAAGGTGGAAACCGACAGCTACAACGAATTTCACACCCTCTTTATTCCTTTAAGGTGCTAGAACAATGGGGTTTCTGAGGCACATCCTTACGATAGTAGGTGATAGTGCTCATTGGTAATTAAGCCCCCCAGCCAGGAAAACTGACATCATCAAAGGGGTTGCCAGGATTAACACCTCCTCACATCGGATTCTAAGAAGTCTGATAGATTACTAATTTTACTGTCTGATTCCTAAAGGGACTATGAGGACAAACAGTAAAGTTAACATATTTCTGGAATGAAGACTCAATTTCCCATGAGCACCTGTACCCACTATTGTGAGGATGTGACTCTTCCCAAACTGTGCTACTCTTCTTTTGTTCAAGAAAACGTTTTACAGCTAATGTATTTATTAGCAGCCACACAGTAGAAGATTGAAGCTGAGGTTTAGAAGAGCGGCAACTACTGGGAGCAACTTTTTGAGGCCAACAGACACCACTTTGAAGCAAGTGAGGACAGTGAAGTTCTCACACAGCTGTCTTACAGGAGCGGATCACACCTGTGTCTGAGTCTTGGACATGGGTGGTGTTGATCACATTGCAAATGAAAGTGAGGCCCACACGCAGCTCTCCACACATCACTGTTGCCTCTTTTGCCATGGGTGATGACACAGCAATCAATTATTCTATCAGCTCCCGGTGTGACAAGCACACCTCCAGTGACTCCTCTACAGCCTGCTTTGTGACTTTTTTTCCCTCCAGAATAGACTGCACTGGAATCCACTGCTCATGCAACCGCTCTGGCATGATGAGCGTGGAAGTTCACTGGATAAATCTGGAGTTTATTGGCTCTAATGTGCAACTGGGATTTCCTTTCCTTCAGTGCGCAAGTTGCCACAGATGAGTGACATAATTGACCAACCACACGTCTTGCTGCATTGATGGCCTTGGTGATTTCAAGTAGGTTTGAATCTACGTTATTTGACTGCTTTGGACTGCTTGCAACAGCTCAAAGGCCAGGTTCATTGCTGCAGTATTATCACTCACTGTGCAAATAATCTATAGGCTCCATACTGTTATTGTTACAGATAAAGGATCTGAAATGTTGTCGCCCGTGTGTCACTTTGTCTTGAGAGACATAGTAATAACTCTTGCTTTCAGGTCCCACTCATCTATAATGTAATGAGCGGTTAGCTGGATAAAAGGATCCATGGCTGAGGATGTCCACAGGTCAGTTGTTAGCTACTCCTGCTGAGCATCTCCTCCTTGATGTCACTCTTGCAGGTTGATGGTAGTCTAGATTGTTGTGTGGCTCTGGACATTGTATTCTGGTTAAAAAACTCCATCATTCCTTCAAAGCCTTCTACATGCACTGCAGCTAAAGGTCTCATGTCTTTAACAATGAAGTTATCAAGCAAATCTGTGATCTGGTGTTTTTTCCTGTCTGTCAGAGGTTTTTTGTGAAACTGATCATTGTCCTCTGCACTTGACTGTGCTGTTAACATCACACGGGTTCGTTTGTGGGTTCTACTCCAGATAACGGTGCATGACTCTTGTACTTTTGTTGTACCTCAAAGTTGACTTGAACATTGTGCAGGTCACTATGTTATTTTTTTTAATTATCTGTCTCCATCTGTTGTTTTCTGAGGCCCATTACCTACTGTTCTGTTCACTGTAGCCATGTCTTCTATTGTTGTAATCTGACAGATCTTGTGTTTACCCCCAAATGTTATCTCCTTTTTTAGAATTGGCTAAGTTTATTATTTAAATAAAGGATAAGATATCTACCAAAGCCAATCAGAGGCAGAGTCTGCACTCAGTACACAGCTGCATAGAAGAAGGGTGAGAAAGAATCACACAACATTTGGACTCCTCCAAAGTTATGTTGACTTCTGCAACAGATGTCAACACATCCAGTTTTTCTGTTAATGCCCTATTTCACAGTGCTATTGTTTGAAATGGGAGAACAAGCAAATTTTATAAACTCAGGTTGTACCGTAGTTCAGTAACCGGCTATATGTAGCCCTACTCACAGCCCTGGGCTCTTAGATGGGGTGGCCATTACTTTTAATGTTAATGTATCCTTGTTATGTCCCACCAGTGCTCATCAACCAACTACAACCTCACCAAGCAAACATAAGCTCACTCTCACTTTATATTGATAGACTGTATGAACAGATCACTGTAAGTACTGCATGAACATTATCACAAACAGCTTAATCCGTGTTTTAGCCTTTGGCCCGTGCTGTATCAGTGTCGGCCATTGTTGCAAAATAAATCCATCCCTTTTCACCAGAGAAAAACAGACATCTCTTTTCTCATTGTTGGCTGGCATGGTGTTGTCATAGAGACTTCTACTGGCCAGAAATCAATGCTGTCCTGGATTACCCTACCCAGGCAGGGAAACTTAGAAATAGCATTTAGAAATAACCTTTCTCAGTGCCAAAATCTCATTTTTGGATGACGATCAAGCATAAATGTAGAGTTGAGACTTTTTCAAGATCACTCAGAAACCCTCACAGAGACTTTGATGTAAGCTCTCATTAGGAACGTGTCAGTTGCTCCATGTCTCCCTTTTATGGTTCTGATATTGATACAATAACAGTACAGTACCAAAACATTTTTATTAGCTTCCTCAACCACACAATGTGTGGTCACTGTGAGTACCTAAGCAAATCATTGTACAATGGTAAGCTGTGATGAATTAATAGCCCCACATAAAAAGTGTACAAAGTCCGGATAAGCTTCTGCAAACCATCTGCGAGTGGACTGGGAAATCTTAGTCAAAGCTACTTTTGAAGAGGTATCAGACCGCAGGTTTTTCCAGTATTTTTTATATTCTCCGCTGGCATCAGTGTTGCAGAGGTAAAAATCAACACCCAAGTCTCGACATTGGAATCTGTTACTTAATGGAAACGTGCCAATAGAGCATTCCCTGTCTAGCATAGTTTAATCTAACCATATTTCCTCAACTGTACTTTCATCTCAACATTGGTAAACTTATTTTTTGCTTCACTGTCAGTATACTGGATCAACAGATGATCTTTTCTCAGGGACTTTTCAAGTTGCGTGTTAGTAGAACAAACCAAATGTAGGGGAGCTTTAATTGCAGTAAGATATACTGGTATTTTACATCACTGCTGTGCCAGATGTTTGTTCTTAACAGGGGTCAGGGGGGAAAGATGAGCATGTGGATGGTCCCTCTAGCCCTCTGTCCTGGTCAGCTAAGCTATGCTGTTCCACTGAGAGGATCAAAGCCAGTTAATCTCTCTGCCTCATTCTTGATTTACACTACTGGACATTCAGTCATTGCTCCAGGGTAAAAATAAAGCTTCTATCCTGCTCATCACACATAACAATAAAAAGACCTCAGTAGTTATTCTTTATGCCTTTACTCTACCATTTTTTTCATTGTTTTATCATGGTGGTCTGTGCTAGATAAGAGTGCACTTGCACTAAGTATAATTGTTCTCTTCCCTCAATCCTCTGCTGGTCTGCAAACACATTGTTCCAGTCCAAACCAGGCTCAAGCATTGTTACCTTTTTTTTTTTTTTTTTTAACATATGTTGACATATCGTGTGACACAACTGAAGTGTTGTTAATTACAAGAAGTGTGGCGTGAGAGTCAGCACAATCAACAACACAGAGACTGTTGAACATCACAGTCCACCTCTGCTTCACATCAGTGGGAACCTTTTGTCTTCATTGTTTCCTGCAGAAAGAAAGTGTATGAGTGTGTGATGGTGCAGAGGACTCTGACAGGGGCTTTTTTTTAACCAGCTGCTGTTTGAAGACAACACAGATGGTCAGAGAATTTGTAGAGTTTTGGCCTGTCCATCTTCTTTTGTATCATTTCTTCTGGGTTACTCTGGTAGTTACGCCTTCAAACTTTCATTAACTGTCATTATTCTGTTCTGTTTTTTCCTTTTTCTGTGTCTATTTGACACTAATTTTTTCCAGTGGGGTGAAGTGGCATGTTGTGCAAATATTTATGTTGGTCTTTTGTGACCTTGCCTGTTAGCTTGTCCCAATTTAATACTTGGTTCTGTGTCTGCTTGAGTGGACATGAAAGTCTGAGGGGGGGTTTAAATCAATGAAGAACCCCTGTCCAGCTTTGTTTGCTCTTCTAAAAACAGTGACTTTTTGGGATTGAGTGTCATTCAGTGTTGCGCCTCCTTAACATGTTCAGGACCGGCTGCCACTGACAAAAGGAATTTGTCTTATTAAAATGACCCCCTGTGTTTCATCAATTCTGTGTGAAGCTTGGGTGAAAAAGCTGCTGAAGAGTTAAACTCGAGCGAGTGGAAGTAGGCTGAATATCTCTCACTTTGAGCTTGTTTTGTCCATCAATAAAACCAATTACATTACAACGATTGTCATTGATCAGTGTTCATGTTGTGAGCCAACTTTGAGAGCATAAAACTGTCATCTAGTTGACCATCTAAGTGCAGCTGTGACAGAAGTTAAAAGAAGTTAATTTGTTTATATATAAGATGGAATTGAATCATCATTTTGATAATTTTCAAGTAAATAAAAAACTGAGTGTTTGTTTTGCACACCGTTGAAGTATTGTTTGTAACTTTCTGCTTAATAGATCCTCTTGATAGTAGATGTTTTAGAGGTAATAGTACTTTAATTGATAAATAAATGTAGCCAGATCTGTCTGCTTATGTCAAAATGTACCAGAAAAGGGGACATATTTTGAAGTTCTGCAAAGAGAATTTGTCAAATAACTATTTCCATTTGGAATATTGAACCCCAGAAAACACATTTATTTGTTGTTTTGTCGTCTGTTTTGATGTTGTAAATCTGGGCCCAAGGGAGTTGTTTTTTCCACATTTTCAGGTGGTGTTTCTGAAAGTCTATGCAGTGTGTTTTTTCACTGCTCTGGGGATATGGGCCAGCATGCACTGCATTAGCATTGCATGCACAAAACCCCAACATCACTTTTTTACCTGATGGCTTCCTTTTTTTTTATCAACCAGCCAACTGTTGTGTAAGTTTTATCTCCGTCATCATCTGTCAAATGTGGTGTTTTATTTTGCAGAAGCACCCAAGTGTCATTTGAACTCAGCGCTTCTCAGCAGCAAAATCACACAGACGGATCTGCTCCTTTTCTAGTAACAAGCACACCACCTCAGGGTGTCGCATTACACTTGAAATTAACACCTGTGGGGTGAGAAATGAATTTGTTCCACCAGCCAAGCTGCTAACAACTGCAGGAAATAAGCCACAGTTTTCAACCTGGTTGATTTAGCCCTCACTAAAAATAGAATTCAGAAAAGAAAAATAGAAATGTTGTATGTGTAGGATAAATTTAGATTATATCCAGTGAGTACTTAAGAATCTATTTTCAAGAATACTTTGTGGTCTTTATAGCTACACAACCTCTCTTATTGGGATCTGCTCTCCTCTTTTATATTTTACTGCTTTGTTATCAGAAGTTGCCAAAGAATTATGCTCTTAGTATTCATCACCTTCATCTAGGTTTCAGCACTGAGGATTGTCTTGTCTTAAAGCTGAGGTGTTTGTTTCTGATACACCTATAGCGTTTCAGCTCTTGCAGGGTTTCAAGTGAAGTAACCGGGGAATTTGACCTGGCTGCTGACTGTGCTACAGCTGTGTTGTTACCAGCTACATTACAAACCTCAACCAGTGAAGCAGATTTCTGATTGTGCTTTTCTGTGACTAGAAATATGCGCTGCGTTCTTGTCAGAACAGCACTTATGGTTCTTTTCTGTTTTAGAGAGGGCTTTGTCGTTTGCTTTCTGCTCCATCATCTGTACAATGCTGGATGAAATAACATGACAGCGGGTAATTTTTTAAGGAGCAAAAGATACATTTGGATTTGGTTTTTACTTATTTAGTCGTTTAATTTCAGAGAGCACTTAGAATTGAGATGTGCAGCACCTGATAAACACATTCAAAAGGATATGGGTCTATCACTGCCGTGCCCTTTTTTACACTTACAGTGAGAATCTCTCACTTCCTAGTCTGCTCCTTTTGAATTAGAAAAACTTCAGTCATTTAGATTTTCTAGATCCGATCCTTTCCAGTGACTTTACTCTGTGTTACTGCTTTAAAGGAAAATCTCTGAATAGGATCAGCATTAAAGCTTTGATGTTATGTTTTTCTCTGTCTCTTTGTCCTCCCTTTGTATACATTTGTTTGTGTGTGTAGCCATGGTTTTTTGTTTGCTGCTTCTGTTGAAATCATCCTTTTTTATGACTTTGAAACATTTGGTCTGTAGCTGAGTGGTCACTAGTTATTTCTTCGGCTCCAAAGTTGATGAGTGTCCTAACCCCTTTTGTTTCCAGAGAGAGAGAGAGATGCAGAAGTGACTGTTGCTGCAGTCCCAACTAAAAGGGCTGAAGTGATCAAAATTCCAGGTAGAGAAATGGGACACTCTGCCCGTTTTTGCTGGGTGACTGTCAAATAATCGTGACGCGGATTTTTCAAGCTGGGTTTTTTTTCCCCCACTGCAATGTAAATCTCTGCTATGCAGTAATAAAAGCTTCACATTTTTTTTACTACTCTCATTTACCTTTCATCTTTTTTTTCTTCATACCAGTGTGTGTGCTCATTCACTCATTCAGTCTTCATGGGTAACTTTTGGATCTACCACAGCCATAATAATCACACAATGGGGGCTTTCTGCACTTAATTTTCCACTTCATTGGACTTTCTGTCTTTGAATAAAGATGGGTACTGAGAATTATAATTCAGCTTTCTGGGATTAAAGCTATTAACCTTTCCTTATCCTCCTATTCCTCCTTCCTTTTGCTCTTTACTGTTTTATAATGCAGTCGGCTTTATTTTCAAGTCCAATGCCATGCCAAACAGGGTGACCTCATACTGTGCTAACTGACCATTTTGTGTTTCAGAGCTGGAAACGGACATCCCCGTGGGACAAATTGTAGGCTCAGGTACATCTGCAGCCCCACCTACTGTTCTCCTACCCATCCTTGTTGTTCCCTCACTGTTGAATCAATGAAAGCAGCACCTTCTTTAAAAGTCCTGCAATGCTACAGCCACTAAATTTAGGTTGGGAAGCTGGTAATGATTTAGAAACGAGGCTTTACTAACTGTCTTCTCAAAACTATTGTCATGTTTAAGCAAACATCTCATGATTTTCAAAGTAAATTCAAGTTTTTGTATGTGTTCAATTCTGAATTTGCCATTCACGACAAGTAGTCTCTTTACTTCACCTTCACACAAAGCTGCAGTGTGATACAATACTGCCCCCTGTTGTCCTAGCTTGGTAACATGTTCTGTGCTTCGAGCAGTCTGCAGGAGTTTTGGTGCATAAGTCTGTCAGGGTTTTCACTGACCAACATTTGCGTTTCTGGTGCGACCCTGCCTCTTTAATTTCTCCCAAGCTGCTGGCTCAACTTGGCCCTCTGGCTGCTTTATGCTTCTTTGAAGAAACATAATGCGTGCAAACACACACTCACCCATCTTGGCTGCTTTGGTAAATTTGTCCATCCTCCAGGACAGTGCTTGGATCCTTCCCTTATCAGCCATCATGCATTCCCATCGTCCTTTTTTTCTTTATCTTTCTCCTCCAGCGGCTCTGTGAAGACAAGATCCACAACCACAGGAGTAATTCTGCACTCTTCCTACTTTAACTAATGCAAAATAGAGCATTTCATATATAGATGTTACTTAATTATGTCAAGTGTGTCACAGATCCTGTAAGTGTAAGTAGAAAACAGAATGATATGAATTACTCCATCTCTCCACATTATTTCACCAACTTTTCTGTGCTTCTTCTGTCTTTTGCCTCAATGCTTCACCAGGCACCTATTGGCCATCCATAGGTGATCTCTAACGTCTTCTCTATTTTAAATTCAACAGATTTTTTTGGCTCGCTTCCCCCTAACCTAGCTTCTTTTGTCACAACGTTTTCAATTCTAATGCTTACTTATCTTTTACATTGGCTGCATTGTTTCCCCGTTAAAGATGCACAGGTTGTTCACAACTACAGCTAATGAGCTGACAGTTGAAGCTATGTAGATTGGTTGACCAGAGCTCATAATCCAACCATTTAACATTTTAACCTCAAAGATTCCAAACTTACTTCATAAGTGACTCATGTAATAATGAATTTCTCCTTCTTTTCTTTTTCTATCCTGTCCAGTGTATGATAAGCAGGGCTTTCTACTGCAGCTGGACACAAAACTGTGAGTATATCTATGTCTAGTAAACATTTCTATCACTGAATGTGCCCTGTATAAAAGTGTTCCAGTGTGTGCTTTTTCACACAAATATAGGTTGGTCAGTATGATCACAGTAAATGTGAAAGTCTCAATCTTTGGCTAATTAATCTGACTTGATTCTTTATTTAAACAAATCTAGTCAGACTAACTGGAAACTCTTGCAATGAATGCACAAATTATGTTGGTGATACTTTTTGACACAGTGTGACCCAAAGTGGCCGGGACGAGAACACACTACATGATGACACAATAACACAGCTGAGCACGTCTTTTGCTCTGTGTACAATCTCCTGAATTAGTTTGACACTCTGGCTCTAGACTGTCATGACAGCCCGTTCTCTGGCCTTCCCTATACTATGTGAGGAATAATTACATGCTGCCATCACCACCTCCCACCCAGCGTGTAGGACACGTCTGTCCACACTCTGCACACACACTGTAAGCAGTGTGTCAGCAAGCCATTTAAGGTGGTTTTCTCATGGGTTCAGTTTAAATAATGCAGCTCCTTACAATATATCTAGAGTGTCATCAATTATTCTTTAGATTACATGCATACAGTAGTGCAATTTGTCTTCAAAGGAGTAATTACTTTTGTTATTTAGGTCATTTATTCCTTGCAGGTGGTCTACATGATAAATAAGAGCACTATAGTTTTTATTCCTTCCAAACTTATCATGCACAGTCCTGTAAAGGTGAAGCTGTCAGTAAGCAGACTTCTTGCGTACTCAACTAGGGCTGGGCAGTTAACCCCAAATTAGATTGGATCCCAATATGGCCTGCTGCAATTTTCCAGTCACAGACAGTGCGATATGTCTTTAAACTCAAGTGTGTCAGAATTCCATACACTTTTTTGAAATGGATGTTTTATGCTATTGTTGCTCAACCCTGCTTGACCAAAGAGCCCAACTTTTGTGAACTACTTTTGCAAGAGAAACAATGTAAGCATTGAAAAGTTACCAAAACAGCAAATTTAAGGTGGCAAAAAACAGTCAGAAAGCAGCAAGATTGGTGTTAAGAGTCAAAAATTTAGAGAAAGTAGCCAAATATTTTCAAAAATAAGCAAGAAAGAAGGAAAAGTCACTGCAATGGGCAAAAAGCAGTCAGGAGTAGCAAAAATTGGTATTGAGTACATAGAAATCAAAATACTTTTCAGAGGCCTGACATTTATTTTAAACCAAATTTTTCCATATAAAAGTAAATAGCACATCTTCTTTTTATTCTTCTTTTAGTTATTTATTCCTACTTTTGTAATATGGTGCTATTTTAATAATAAGCGATTTCTTGCTTGTGTTGGTTTAATGAAACATAAGATGGGGAACTTAAAACTAATAGTGAAACAATTTGAAATTGTAATTTGGGGGAAATAGTCCATTATTTTTCCAAATTGTTTAATGCCATACTTAACTGTATTATAATAATCAAAATTTAGTTGAGTAGCCTTTAAATTTGGATTTCAGCTCGTACTGAGGTGGTAAAACTGAGGTCTTTCTCTCATCTCTCTGTTTATTTGGACAACACTTGTGGTATTCATCAGGTTATTAATGATCATGCTAGTAATTGGGAGGTGGAAGTTTGAGCCCTGCTGGGTGATTATTTTAACAAGGCCCCCCTGCTTTGTCATACCGCACACACAGTTGATACATTGAACTGTGGCTGAGCTGTTTCCAAGGCATCTTGGTTTCTCTTATCTTCCAGGCAGATTGTTTGACAAGCTCAGCATTTGAGGCCCAGAATCGTGTCAGTATAATTGATAATCAGCTGTCATGAAGTGTTTGATAAATGGCTCCCTCTTTTCTTTTCATGTGCAGGCCACAGGAGTTGGCATACAAGTATGGCAACCTCAGCGAAGGAGTGTGCAAGCCAGGATATGCAGCAGCAAAGATGACCACCATCTATCCCAAGTGAGAAGAATTGATCATTCTTGCATGGTTTACCTTTGGAGATACATGCAGGCTTTGAGGACTGCTCGCTCCAAATCAAGAGTTTAAGTCTTTTTTAATTGGGTATCAGCAAGAGGAAAGCTGAAACTTTTATCAAGCATGCCAATATGTATGATGTCACTCCTCAAGCCAGCTTGGCCTAAAGGGGTTTGAGTCAGAAACAGAGAAGCCTCCACATTCCTACCCAACCCAATCCTCCATTTCAATCAGCTCCTCCACAACCACAAAAACCCTGACTGTGTCCTTGTGATCCCCCTGTTACACAAAAGACCCTTTGTTGTCCAAGCATAAGGTCTCTCATCTTTGCTCCTATCGTATCGTAGACTCTCACAAGCTCTCTCTATGAACGACACCAACCAACTTCCTGTCTTGACTCATCATCAGCTTCTTGCTACCCAGCCCACACGATCCTTCACAGCCCCTACTGATCTCATTGGCTCTTTTGATTTTCCTCTTTGCCTCTTTTCCACCCATCTCAGCTTGATCTATAGGGCATTGTCCCATCAGCATTCTTGGAGCAAAGCTAATAGAAGGGTAATTTACTGCACTGCTGAACAATAGCCATAGGCACTTGATTGCAGAATGTGTCCCAGATATGGGACAGAATTTCCATCCCATTTACAGATAGTAAGTGTTGAACCAGATTTAACTTTCCCTGAAGGTGCATTAGTACAAAGCATTCATTTCCAATTTATATTTAGCTATTTCACTTAAATCCTGCAACTATCCCTCAGCCCTTCCTTTCCACCAACATTTTATAGATCATATGTATGCAAAGAAAAAGAGAAAGAGTAGTATAGAAACAATAGTGGAAAAGGAGTGCAGGGAAGGCTGGGCCGGTGAAAGACGCCTGTTTTGGCCACAGCTCATCCCCGCCAAGTCATGCTGTACACACCACCCCCATAGAGCTAAGGGAAAAATTAAAATGGGGAGAAAAGTCTGTAGAGAGATGTTAGAAAGCATAAAAGCAAGCATAAGAAGACTGTTGGGCTTGTCCTCACCAGTTTCTGCTGGATGAGATGACAAACTGTCTCCAGACATTGGCATCAGTATCACAGCATGTGTAAATTGCAGTGTACATAAAGACGCAGTTTTGTGGAAATGCCCTTGTACCTATCTCAGAGGCTACAAGTCAACAATGTCCTCCCTGGTAATGACTTCCCCTAATCAGCCGCACGTGTCAGATCAAAGATCTTTAAAACAAAACCCCCCACCAGAAGCCCACTGATTACTACCACCCTCAGCCCATTCACACACAGGTCAATGAGCGCAATTGATGCTGCAATTTGTGTTAGGTTGTATACACAAGTGTAAGTGTATGTTACGACCTACAAGGTCCTGCTGTATCTGAGTTTGTCAATGATTAATTGTGTCATTTTAAGGGGGTAAACCAGTTAATACCTAGTTTTTACTTTTCTGTCCTAATCTTTGTGTTAAAATTTGTGTTAACCAAGTAAACAGGTCCATTTGGTCCCTGTTTTGTGTAATCTTTGTTAGTAGTTTGCCTAGATAGGTGTGGCCTATGGTTCAGCTGTTAGAGAAAACCCACTTAACCTCCCACCATGAGGTCCTGTGTCTGTCTCTCTAATCATCTCCTGCTTCCTCGATGTTTGTCTTCTCTGAAGCCTCTACCCTGCACAATCCAATTCATTTTCCTCACCTCCCCCTCACCTCCTCTGAGCTTTACCCAAAACAGTTTGTATTGGAGCCCTAAATCAAGTGATGGCAGTGAACTCGAAGTGGCACGGTTATCAAAATATTTCCCCCGAGACGTGTACCTAGCAAAGGAAATAAGTACAATGTGTCTCTGCCCGTTGTCTGTTTTGGGAGCCCTCACTTTTTATTTAACAACAAGCAGCCCTCTGTCTCTCTGCTTTGTCAGGAAGTCAGTGACTGACTGTCGGTCAGGGCTCAGTGACTTGTAATGGTCCTGTGTTATTTATAGCCTCTCCTGGCCTCGGAGGTTCCAGGTTTAATGAATCTCCATTTATTTTGGCAGGACAGGAGTCCCTGAGTTTATGTGCCCCTGTCAGGGTATGTGAGGAGGAGATTCACACAAACCCTCTTGAACAGTCTATCTGCTTTAATACCCTGAAACTCGGGAGTAAAAAAGGTATCTGAGACAGATTAGGGTGCCTGGAGGAGGTTTGAGCTAACCGGAAAAGCGTTCCAATAATGCCAGCCATGTTTGGTCATTGTGCCTCGGTGCTCTACATATTTCTTTGTCATGGCTGTGTTATGGTAACAAGTGAGCCGAGGTTCCTGAAACAGAGGGCTGTGATAGTTCTCATGTGTCTTCTTGATTCCAGTATAAAATGCCTTTGCTGGTGAGTGTGGTCTTTTTGCTGTTGGGGCCATAATTTATGTTTAGTAGGAAAGAACAATTATCTGTGTGAGGGAAACCATCAGCCTCTCAGCAAGATGCAATACTTGTGTCATTGGGTCTGGTTCCTTCTAATGTGTGTGCAACAATTTTTGTAACTGTCTCCTATAATAAACAAAATAATGCACAACATCTCAATAGATCGCACCACGGCGCCCAGCATTGTGTGTGTGATGATGGATCATTTAGGTCCGGCATAGACATGCACAGGGCTTCTCATATGTTTATGTGAGAAAACCATCCCTCCCTCTCGTGTCTCTCCCCGTTGTGCCTGACAGCGGGTCATAAAAACACACATCCATCTTAAAGCCACACTTGGGTCGCAGGCGTGACTTAGAGGAAATGGCTTCTTTTGATTTTAGAGCAGCACTTAATCAAAGCGTGTCTCAAACACACAATAATACACAGACATTAATACAGACATACAGGATAAGGAAGAGGGAATGCTGGAAGCAGCAGGTCACGGGGCATTAGAATCATTTGTCACACGCGTGTCTTTGAATATCAAACTTTTTTGTAGACTTCTTTTATGGACTCATTGCTTCTTGCTGGAGACCTGAACAAGTAGACTAAAACAGTTGTTCTGTGAAAGCGTGTTTTAAATCAAAGATAGCCTCACCCAGTCTTGTTCAGTTTATTGGAGCCACAGATCACTTGAAGAAAAGCACTCTGGCATGAGTATGTTGTCTGAGCAGATTTAGCACACCCGCGACTTGGCTGTGATTTTGTTCTGGGTGGAGAGGTTTTGTTGATGGGTTATGCACTGCGGCTGCCTGCAGTGTCTTTCTGCTGCTTAGGTTTTATGACCCACTTGGTCTCCTGCTACCTTGCTAATGTGTGAACTGGCTACGCCTGTTCTGGGAGGCTTTAGAGGGACATTAGGGTGTTGCTTTTAAATTAATGAGATTTGAACAAGTGAATTTGTTTATTGCTTTGTGACTTAAACTGTGCCTAGGACATTAACACGACAGTCCCAGATGGAAGACACGGGAGGCCAAAAGCTGTATAGGGGGAATCCTTCACAGTATAAATCATTCCTAATCATTTGAGGCTGGTTGAAAGAATAGCTGTATATAGTAGTCACTTTAGCTTGAGTCTGGGTCTTGTGTCCCCAGTGCTTGAAACAGTCAGGTTTGAGTCGCCAAAGAAAAAGTTAGTCTTTCTCTTTGAGTTTGAGTTCAGTTGGATTCACCTCGGCCCAAACCCTAGAAAAGCCCCAAGAGCAGGACACGGAAACTCACCTGATGGAACTTGGAAGTATCTAACTGCCAATATATAAAATGTTGTTATGATTGAAGCCAAGGATGCAAGTTTGTAAACTGAAAAACAGATCACAACTTCACCAAATATTGTAGGACTGTTGTATGAGTAACTTCAGAGGCTAAAGTTGTCATTATTTAGCAGCTAGTTCATGACAGCTGTGAAAGAAACATTAGCATTGCCATCTATGTCTTTTCAAGTAAGACATTTTCCCTATTTTTTCTTCTTTCCTTTTGTTCACACCACTCATGGCACCTCCTCTGACCTCTGGCCTACTTTGTTACTGAACAAGATGGCCTGTGAACATGCATGCGGGTAAACACATTTGTTAGCCGCAGCCTGAAAACTGATCATGAGGTCCTTATACCACAAAAACAATGATAGATAAAAGTTAGCAAAGCATTTGTTGATAAATAAGCCTGAGTCTCAGAGGCCTCTTCCAAGTCCTAGTGCAGCCAGAACTTGTGGCAGAGTCTTAGTCCAAGTCATCAGCGCACAAGTCCAAGTCAATTAACGGGTCCTATATGGCCAGCCTCGAGTTGGACTCCAAGTTCCTTGTTTTAAAATTCATGTACAATTCCTCTAATTTATGTCATTTCTTGCTTCTCATTTCAGGTTCATAAAGCCAGCACCCCTGTTTCTTGATCGGAACTTCAAACGTTTAGCAAAAGTCAGCAATCACTTACCTCCATTTGGATTCAAAACGCAAGGTAAGACAGGCTGTATCAATAGAAACTTTCTACTTATATTTAAAAATGTGACCAAAAGAAAGTCGAAACATATAACTTACAGGAATGTTTGTGCCCTGTTTAAGTCCAGACATTGGCACTGTTCTTTGTGTTGGGGGTAATAAAAACAGCTGACTCTTTCATACTGTCCAGTGAGAAGTGAGAAGTTTGCGCCATCATGTTTTCCCCGTCAAATTGCTTCTCATACTTCATTAGCTTTAGTTTTCGATTTCACATGTTGGACTGTTCAATGTGTTATCCACATTTTAGCAGCAAAGCTAATCCAAATACCTGCTTTATTTTCATCTCTTTATCATCAAGGTTTCTGTTTGAGTCACTCAGATTCAGCTTTGCAGAACGCCAATGTTCTGCCTCGTTGCACTCTAGATCATTTGTCATTGTTGCAAGGCTGCTGTTTTTGGCAAAGTACACTGAGCCTCAGGGTTATTTTTCTGCTTTGTCCTTAAGTGAAACAAAGTAAGAAAGGTAATTCAGCCTGGTGAACGTTCAGTCATCTGAAGTGTCTGGCAAAGTTTTGCCATCATCAATTAGTCATGTAACTCTGGATCTTAGGAAAAGCCCTTCTGTTTCTTTGTTCATGGATGTTCTATAATTGGAGATTTCAAAAGCTGGAAATAACCTGACCCCCAGTCTCTTTGACATTGGCAAGTTTTTTAGGAGTCATGGCTTCTGGTACTGGAGTGGTAATTGAGCTGGCCTTTATAAATACCTTTTTAAAGCCTGTCACCAAATGCGTATAAAGCAAATGTATAAGCAAATAAGAAACCACAGAGGTTGGAGGCTTTCCTGTTCCATTGTGGTACAAGTGGCCAGTCTACATTCCAGATTGAATGAGCTGTAGCTTATTTCTGTGGTCTCTGATGTAAAGGCTGATTTAAGATTCAAAAATACATCACTCTGAAACCAAACACGTGTTAACTCTGTCTTTTGTTTTCCTGTTTCGAATATGACTGAGGACGAGTTGACATTAGCTGCTCTGGAGCTATAATCTGGCTGTTATCATTGTATGTTATTTTAAAAATCCTCTGTTTTTGCCAAAACTGATGGTCCAGAATCATGACTGACAGCATTGAGCCAAAAAGCAGGTGAAGCATAGTGGGCCTCATGGAATTTGATTTTTTTTGTTTAGGAATACAAATTTCTCCTCTGACTAGAAAAGACTGTAGCAAATTGAAAGGGATGACAAGTTATTTCTGTCAGATGACTCAAAAACATCAATGTTGAACAGTCCTTAAGTTCTATTTTACAAAATAATCCTGCTGCTTGAAAATGTTTTATAGAGTAAGATATAGGGTGGATTTGTTTAATCAAAATAATGTTGTGCACCCACACCTCCTTCATGTTGGGTGGACATTTTTGGTGTGTACCCACTTTTGTTAAAACCTTATACCTAACGCACATGTTTTCCCAGATAAATCCTACATTGTGAGCAGGGAACTCATGTCTTCTGACACTCTTCCTTTAATCCCCTCACACACAGTGATTGTACTTGTTCCCTGACCTGAACCCGCTGTAGCCCTTCAGATATCAAACCAGTACACAGTGCCATGGGAACTGCAGAGATAGCATAAACCTGCTTCAGCAACATGTCCTGTCCCATATTTTCCAATACTTAACATCAGAGGGTACAGTGAATGTTACCTTTTATGCTCTGCAAAGTGTTCCACTGTCAAATAAAAAGCATATACACTGAGTAAATCTGTGTCAAAAGAGCTCTCTCTGTGTGAGTGTCACACCTGGTTTCTGTTTTCCCCAAGGACTGCCATCAGTCCATGGAGACTTGATGGCAGCGGGGTTTCCCTTTTAGTGGTACTCATGTGTAGAGATGATACGTGTGGAAGTTGAATAGAAGGCCACAAAGGATTCTAAATTGGGAACATGAAGTGGTTGTGTGTGAGGGCGGTAGTTTTATTTTTACTTTTCATTCTTTAAAGGGGTATCTTTGGCACACATCTAACAAGGCCTGAGAACAGTAGAGCTTAAGTCGATTTGGTCCCAGAAAGAAACCAGACAAGTGAGCCCAGAGGGATCTATCTGACTAATAGGCTTTAATTTGTACTGATTGTTAGTTTCATTTCCCAATGAAATCTGATTCCCCAAAAATTATATCTTACTGCAGTCCATATATTTAGTAAAGCTGAAGGGATTTAGCTAAGTGACTGAGGCCTGTTAGCTGCAGCCAATGGCAGATACCCACAAAAGTCATCTTATATTTAAGTGATGGATAATTTACGCTAATGTTTTATTTAAATTACAAAGCTCACTGTATTGGCATAACCAGACTATATTTACTCAGGCTGTGGCTGAGTCACATGATCAAATTTTGGATAAGCATCAGTTTGCTGCTTTTTGTTGTTACGTTACTAAAGCAGGTGCGTGGGGGTGTAGGAGTGCATACGATGGTGCATTGAACTCCCCAAAAGTGCTACATGAAGCGCTACACACTGCTATAAAACAAAGTATATGGATAGTAGTGTAAGAAACATCATTACACTGGAGTTACAAGCTGTCTTGTTTTTTAAAACTAAAATAAGAAGTAGAGTGATTTCTTTATATTGTACCCATATAGGCATTTTCTTTTTATTCTTATTTTATACAAAAAGATTAATGTTTGATGTGTAAGCATTGGACTTACTATACTATATACTTCTACTGCAGTATTTGAATTATACACAGCATGCTTGTAACAAAGATCTAAACACACCTCAGATTTATTAACTTCAACATCTGTGGTGCTGTTTTTAATGCATTTAGTTATCAATACTCTTGATAAATAAGTCATTACACAACCATCAAATTCTCATTTGACTCTTTTCCTGTTTAAATGTTGAGTTAAAAACCCATCAAAGTGCAAGCCTGACAAAGAAGTCTCTCTCCTGATTCTTTGTGTTGCATAGGTCACACGCTTCCCAACAATGTGTCTGTGTTTATGTATGATGTGATGTGTCCTCTGTATTACCAGCATTTGTCATTTTTTGGAGTTCCATGTGTCTCAAACCTACAGCCATTTGTCTTTGGCTCATCCGCCAGACATACTTTTCTGAAATGTTTACCCCGGGTACTTATAACACTTAGCTTCCATGTTGTTCTCTGGAAGAAAGTCGTGCCCATTGGGATTTTTCACTTTGCACCCGCTTGGATCCAGGTGTGGTCCTTGGCCTTGTGTTTATGCTGCCTGGGGTGATGCTTGACGCCAGACATCGACACCACATCCAAACAATGGGCTGTGGTTCAACTCGCTTCTCCCTGGCAGGTTAATCATTAGGACTGTTAGCCAGGGAGAGTGGGGCGGTGATTCGTCTTTTCTGAGGCCTCAGTCTAAACTCTCTTGTTCTCACTCTCTTTACTCTCACTTTTACTGTTTCTCTTTGCTCTTCTTTGCAGATTTTAGAATGTACACAGAAAAGATTAGTGAGGTACAGAGGACAATGAAAAGACCCCTCAGTTTTGGCAACTACACACCTGGAGGCCCCTTTTTCCTCATGTAGGATCCAAATAAGATGATGAATGACTGCTGTTGTTGTTAAAACTAAGTGGTCTTTTTGCTGTGCTTACACTGTACTGCAAATATAATGTCGAACAAAAGAAGACATCCTAGACATTTGTGATGAAAAATGTTAACAAGTATGAGAGACTTACGCTAAATGCTGGGGCGCAGACAGAAATATACGACACATTTAAAACTGGAAGCATGACCACAGCAGAACAGCTTGTGGAACATGGCAGGAATGCTTGCAATGGCTAAACATCCCTGTTTTTCACCCCACCATCACAGGGGTGCTAGCCACGCAGGGAGACAAGCCGACCATCGCCCACTTCACTTAACTTCAGGAGAATGTGCTTGTTTGAAAACAGCATTCCTCTCTGAGTGCTTTTATGAGAGACTTTCTACACACACACGCATGCCATCCTGCACCCTGTTTTTCTGCGTCTCGCAGATTCACTCCCCTCGAGATCACAACAGCTTTTTTCCCTCCTTAATCCCATCTCCACTGGCTGATTGTTCACTCCTTATCTGTGCCTGAATAAACGGAGAGAGGTGTTCTCCCCTCCAACTGTCTCAAGACCACCTAGATCGTGAAATTCAAGAGCTGCATGTTGAAGTCTGTGGCAGCTTGTTAGTCTTTGAAGATGTAATTCCCAGGTTTCTGTGCCTTTAAATGTCTCAGTTTTGTGATTTGATGGCATCACCTTTCTTTGTGATTAAATTGATGCACTTCCCCATGAGGAGGGAAATACACTTTTTTTTCATTTTAGTGGGCAGAACTTACACCAGTTATTTGTCTCTCATTCGCCCCCCAAAAACAATTATTGACTTGTGAGTTTATACAAAAGCTTCTTTAAGCAGTTCAAAGTATTTGCAGTCGATACACTGATGTCAAACGTAATGTTTTGCAGTGTGATTTATCTCTTCATTCTCTCTTTCTTTTTCTCCACAGAGAGAGTCATAGACAGCATTTTAACCGTCACGAAAAATTATGGTTTGGGAGAAGAGCTGGACAGGTGAATATCACCACTCACCCAAATTGAGAAGAAGTCTGTCTGCTGTGTTTTTCTATTGTTAGTTGTGTTAATTCTGACTCTTTTGCTTTGCAGTCTTCCCTGTAAAAGATGTATTATAGTGGGGAATGGGGGGATCCTGTTCAACAAATCTCTGGGCTCCCGGATAGATGAATATGATGTCGTCGTCAGGTAAGATGACATCGCAGTACAATTTAACACTTGAAACATTCAAGAAAATACTCTATCAAGCACTGTTTTATGTGTTACTCTATTATACATAGGGCAGAATTTTAAGAACTGGACACAGAATTGCATTAAGTGAGAGTCTGAGTATTCACTAGATCAGGTGTATCGCAGTCCACAACCTGTGACTTTTTCATTGTTGTCTTGGCAGGTTAAACGAAGCACCAATAGGCAGTTATAGCAAAGATGTTGGGACCAAAACCACCCTAAGGATAACCTATCCAGAGGGAGCTATCCAGAAGCCTGAAAACTATGAGAAAGATTCCCTTTTTGTTTTTTCTGCTTTCAAACCACCAGACTTCAAGTGGCTCAAACAAATGGTCTTCAAAGAGAAACTGGTGAGTTTATTTCTACATCATACAAAGAATGAAAGTAGGGCTCTCTCTTCAACAGCAAAAGTACACCTGTAAAGTCTCAAAATAGCAAGCCATATTCTTTTACTTTTGCTGACAAAGTGGGGGGGGGTTGTAATTTGGGTTTCAACTAGATGCAGATCTTTCCCCTCTGAGCTTTTTCTACTTGTCTGGGTGTCAGAATTTGTTTGGATGTCTGTGTTGTATGTTTTTTTAGCGGTCTCAACTCTGATCACATTCTGTACATTCCTTCCTGGGAATGCAAACTGTTTTGTTTAAGTGGGAAGTATGAATCTCTGTTTGAGAATGGGAATGATTTGGATGCCTTGAATGTGGAAAGAATGTTTAGAAATAGCAACACCTAGCACCAGGGATGAGTATGAAGAAGCTGTACCTTATGGGTACAGGTACCTGATCGGTCACTGCTGCAGTACCATGAAACTCATGGAGAAATGCTACTATGGTCAGGACTTTTCATTCTTGCATACCCAAGCAGTCTACTAGTCACTCAATTACAGAATACATTATTTTTTTCTATCACTAGTTCACATAAAGTCTTTTGTTAACAAGCTGCAACTGGCTACAACATTTTGTGTGAGCTCCAGCCTTGTGTCTGTGAGCAGTGGAGACCAAAACACTTATCTGACATTAACTGCTTCATAGACATTTTCTTGAATCATATTGATTTAAATTCATGGCATATCTTGTTGGTGTTCTCAGGATTTCTGATTTCAAAAAGAGGTCATGAACTGGCTTCTTAAACCTTGAGCTCACACTAAATATCCAGGCCAGCTTTCCCTTATCTTTCCAAATCTAACATTTTTGTATCTCCTGTGGCCTTAATAAAACTGTATGCTTTGTCACTGAAGGAGCTCCTGTTACACTTTGTTTAGTATCATCACTTCAATGTTGCATTGAGCCTGTTAATCTCCTGGACTGTGAGGGTACTTAGTAAACGCTCTATGGAGTCATGAAAGTAATGGTAATGGTATTTTAAAGGGACCACACTAATGTTTCTCTCAGTCTGTTTACAACATTACTTTTTGCTTAATGTTGTCCATGACCATTTTCTGAGGCAGACACTATTTCTTCATTCAAAGTTTAACATGTTGACAATTATTGTGAAAGTGAATTTGAATGATCAAAATGAGGCAAATGACATGAATCATACTGTGTTTACTGGCAGAAATCAGGCCTAACCATGTTAAAAGTGTTACTTTTCTTTCTGTCAGCACTGACAAAAATCAGGTTTTTCTCTGAAAACAGCAGTGCAAGTTTGAATGAAGCAATTGCCTGCCAGATGTATTTTACAAGGTGACATTTGTCAAAACTGTGCAGTCAGGACTGAAGGAACTGTGAATAATATGAGAAAGCGAAAAGGACAATGGCATTACAATCAAGGATAAAAAGGGCAGTCCACAGCAAACTGAGACTAAGCAATGGTGTGAATTAGGATTAAAGGTGGAGAGAAGAGAGGGGAGAAAGCGATGGAAAGGGTAAAGGGATAATAGCGAGGGAAAAGAAAATGAGCAGTGGAAGCATCAGTGAAGTCAAATGAAGGAAAATAGCCTGCTTGGCTGGCTGATGGCCTACTTAACCTTTGATAGGGCCCAGATTTTTCTGGTCTGTCAGAGGGAGAGGACAGTGGAAATGGCTGCCCGGGATAATTGATCTGGCCTCTGGCTGCAGACTCAACTTTGATCTGCCGAAGAAAGAAGAATGTTTCTCATTGGTCGAGAATGAGGGAGCAAAAGAAAACGGGGGCTTTTGGTCGAGCTTGATGTTAATATGCAAGAATAGAATGGGCAGATGGTCGTGGCCGTTGGAATCTCTACTTGGCATAGCACTGTGAAACTGAGATTAGATTTCCTTTAAATTGGTCTTACTTACACCTGAACACCATAACCAGTGACTTTTAAGGTCAATGGATTTTCCTTTTATGCAGTTATTGACCAGCTGGATAAAAGGCTTCACTCTGATTGGATCAAAAGCAAATAAACAGGTTGATTAACTCTCATCAGCTAAATAAGACCAGAGACAACTTAATCTTGCATGTCCAAGAGTCTTTCACATTTCTTTTCTGCTTCTTTACACTGTGGCATTTATGTGGATTTATGTTAGCTGTAACATGGAAGTAAACAACATGGAACATATTTAAAATGCAGGTGTCCATAAATTCTTTTTACAATTTTGAAAATGTATTACAAAGGCATTTGATAAGACATCTTAACCAAATTTGTTTTATTGCAATCAGTGGTTGTCAAAGTTATTTTTTCCTCATTTGTTACACCTTTATATTGGCACCATTGGTTGCACAAAGCACATCAAGACGGTACTTGATTTCTTGCCATGTTCGCTGTAGCATAGCCTCATCAGTGGTGGCAATGGCATTAGAAATCTTTTGCTTTCCATAAATTTCTTGTGCCATGCAGGAATTGAAGGACATGATGGTGAATGTTCTCTATACTTAATTCTGTAATTTTGCTAAGTCTGCACACCTGATTTTGTCTCAATAAACCATGCTACGCACTGTACCTTCTCTTGAGGAATAACCATTTTTTAGGGTTTCATTTAACAGCATGTCTTTCAGCGACAGGATACCTGAAACATATAATTTAAGTGTGATTACAAATGTTGATAAACACTGATTACAATAAAATAAATCTGGTTAAGATATCTTATATCAACTGTCTTTGTACTACAATTTTTCAGTTGTAAAGGCTTTGTGGACAGCTTGTACTACTTTTGATCTTTTTGGAAAGCATGAAATTTCAGATTAGAGGATGATCGCTAACTAGAGGCAGTACAAAGAGACAGTAACAGCAAGCAAAGTTAAAACACAAGCCAAGGGACAGGACTTTAGGTAGAGAACAGAAACAGGGAGCATGGAGTTAGGCAAAAGGTTCAGCCCAGGTAATAATGGTCATGATGGTTAGTTACTTGAACGGTTGATTTTGCTCTTCCTTTCAACTCCTTTGTAGCTGTCATAATCCTTCAAAGGCCTGAGTGTGAGGTAGGGCTGAACGATTTATCGTTTTCTGATCGAAATCACAATTTCAAACATCTTAATGCGATCGCTAAAGTTTTGATTTTTTCCTGCTCCTGACTGACCCAGGATCTGTTGTGTCAGCTGTTTCACACACACCTGTCTGAGTGTAAGACTGTTGGGAAAAATCCTTTTTTCGTTTGGATTGTTGAATTTTGTTTTTAATTGTTTTGTGTTTTATTTTATTTAACTTGACACAGTTAAGAATCTTTTGCATTACATTATTTTTAAAAGTTAAGAGTCAAAGATAGCTCTTTTTGTTCTTCAGTTTTTATAACTAAAAGTACGATTTAAAAAGTCTGGTTTAGAAATAACAAGAATAGGTGTTAGACTTGGGAATTTGATAAAAGTCAAAATTTGACTATCTAAAAATCTTTCCTTTTTTTTCAAATTTAATTCCATAATTTTGTATTTATTTCGTATAATTTTGACTTTAATCTTAGAGTTTTGACTTTGTATATCAAAATTTCAACTTTTTATCTCAAACACTGCCTTTGTTTCAAGAGATAGACGTTTTATCTTATACTTTTTCATCTAAAAATGTTGACCTTAAATGAGAAAGTTTGGACTTTTTTCACATAGTGTTAAATTGATTTCTTAAACTTCAGAAGTTATTGACTGTTTGTCTTAGAATTTTGCCTTTATTTCTCAAAATTTCCACTTTTCATATCAAAATATTGACCTTTTATCTCAAAGTTTGAAACAATTCTTACCTTTGGTTTTTATTTTCATCTTCGTATAAGAGTAGTAGCTTTTGATGTTTCAATGGTTTGATGTAATTTTCTGTCAAGTTTGTAATTGTTACTGTAAATTGTGAAAATTTCACCAAAGTTTGATTTAAAGAAAATCGTGAATCGAATTGAAATTGCGATATCTGCCAGAAAAATCGTAATTAGGTCTTTTTCTAAAACCGTTCAGCCCTAGTGTGAGGTAATGTGACTGCAAGATAACGGGGTGTTAACTTTTGTAGAGAGGACAAAGACGCGTGCTGTTGATTTATGAAGGGATCGAGTAGCATGTGGAAACTAAGCGCACAAGTAGCTTAGAGGCAGTGACAAATATATGTCAACCTGGCAACACTATCTGTTTTCTATGGGAAGTGGATTCTAAGTATTTACAAAAACATGAAAGATACTAAAAGTCTTTTTAAAAGACTGTTATCCTAGCTTCATTGTATGTGACTCACTCACAGCGTATGCTATTTCAGTGGAAACATAAACATGAAGAGGCGTTTCTCTGAGTGTGTATGTTTGTCTTCAGTGAGCATTTCCAAAAGTTCTGACTCATAAATGTCACATTTATTTACTGTTTTGTTACTATTTTTATCATGTCATTGAGATCAATATAGGAGATATTTTGTTAAGGGAGTTATTCTCAAAGACATAAATAATAAATCATCCAAATTTAGCCCCCCCCCCTACACTTTATGTATTCAGTTTTCCCCAGAGAAGACAGAATGTAACCTAAGACATTTCTTTGTGTAACCTGCACGCTCACGGCTTCAAGGGAGGCAAATCCTTTCACTTTCCTTCTGCGGTTATAAAAGCAAGTGCATGTCTCCTTCTTCTTTGAAAAGGTTAGTGGGTGGTACATGCACAGTTGTTATGCAGCCGCAAGTGACTCATCCAGCCAGTTGTCAGCGTGCTCGGCGTTTCTTTGCTATTGTGGCTTTTCAAATGCCTACAGCGCTCTTGGATGGCTGAACAGAATACCAATTAGCGAGGCAATTTCCCAATCTGTTGTTTAGTGTTTTGTACACTCATAAAACACACAAACAGTCACAGTCAAAAAAGCCCTCCCACCCACTCAAGCATTGCAGAGAGTCATAAACTTAAGGGCAAAACTGAAATAAAGCCAGATTTGCAGAGTTGACCTTGATCGTTCTTTGATATTGTTGGCTCAATTATTGTGTCTTACATTTTAGATCAGTGAAGCCCAGTACTACACACTCAATTATTGTAATGCTGCATCACAAGACTTCCGATTCCCCTAATCTCTCATTACTGCAGGTCTCCGTGATTACAACTCTGTCACTGCGCTTAAAAGTCCAACTCCACACATGCAGCCATTTGGTTGATTGCCCGGTTGCTTTGTGTTTACAAGTGTACTCAAACATGATTGTCACAAGTGCTGATATCTTCTTTTTTAATTTTCATCCACTCTCAATTTCGCCCTCGTGCACAGACCACATGCATGCGGGGCCCATCCACAAACAGCCGCAGTTGTTTGTATATGCAGGGATATTTTCAAACAGAGCCAGTGAAGGATATACAGCCGGTGGTAAACATGGGGTCTGAAGGTGGAGTGTCGGTGTTCTATCTCCTCTGTTTGTTTACAGGAGCTATCTGTGCTCTCTACAGACCAGAGAGAGAAATGATGGATGGAGTCAATTTGAGGAAGAGAGCACTTCTCCTATAATAGAAATCCATCCAGGAGTTCTCAATCAGAAGGATCAAAGTGTGTTAAAGAAGTCAGTGATTGAAAAATACTGCACATCTCTCTGCTCCACTGAAATGAAGTGTGCAAGAAATAACCAATTAGCTGACAATCACCATATGAAACCCTTCCTGCTGGAATATTGTTTCACAGCAATTATTGTTTATCCCCCTGTAGCACCCAGGGTTTCCAGTTTACAGACATGCCACTCTAGCCTAAAAAGTTTATGGTAACTCAATGACTAAAGATGCAATGTGGGGCAGAAACAACAGCTTCATGGCTCTTTTTTAAGCTCAAACATGTGTGCAGGAGCCCAAAGTAGCATACATACATGCATTCACAAACATTTACATGCTTATAAACATGGACTTTGAGCATGATCCAAGTGACTAACTTACGGTCCGGATGTCACTGATTACCGTGAGTGTCGTGTTTCAAATATGAGTCACCTACCTTGCCTGCAGTGATTAACACTGCAACCTGCACTCTGGATATTTTAGTTTATTTAGAGGATGCTGTGTAATTAACTATTTATGGAAGTACGAAGAGAACTCAGTCACATGACGGATTTGTTTTGTAGTGAGATGCTAGCATGTTCTGTCACCGAGCCAAAGCAGTGACCTTTTCTACCCTGAGACCTTGTAGCACATAGTTTTCAGGGTCACAGTGTTGTCAAGCTTTGCTGCTGTTTCCTAGTTTGCCGTCATGGGAGTGTGAATACAAAGGTTTCACACACCGGATAACCCTTAAAGCGGCCAGGAAAAAAGAAACCACTTTGACCTAAATGTGGCCAGAGGTTTTGGTATGTGTCAAGAACAGAACGGGGCAATCTGTGAATTCTTTAGATTCCTGATGTATACTGGGAATGTAATAACCAAAGCTATCCAGAACCTTACCCCTCCTGATTAAAGGAACATCTCGTCAGAGTCAACCAGCTACTTTGGAAAAAACTCTCTCCTTTCAAACATTCCTTCTGAAATGCCTCTTCAGTTGAGTACTTATGTGGTGAGACACTGTAACTTGTAAACTTAAAAGTCCAACATGTACACAGTGCTAATGACCTCCAGACAACCTTAATTGTGATCGTTAGCAGCTCAGAGGCTGCTGTCGTTTTTGTTTTTAGATTGCTCTAAGTCTACCTTCCGGACTCCACTCCACCTCGTTTGAGTTGTCCTCTACATAAACATCAAACACAACCACATCCTCAGGCATTTCCATCACACAAGAGCCTAGATAGAGCAGAATTGTATGATCAACATTTGATTAATCTGTAGAATGCACAAAGAACTTAAAAACCATACATGGACCATTTGTGGTCACTACTTGTGGTAAGAGAAAGCTTTGGTTTGTTTGTGTTTGCCACCTATAGTAACCTCGAAGATGAAAAACTCTTACTTCCACCCCCTCATGTTACAGCTCAGTGCTCCACATTTCTACTCTCCCTCAGGAACTGTAAACTCAGCTATCTGCCTGAGTCCATACACAGAAATGTTTGAGCTTAAAGGTTAGTAAAGTTTCACTGGCCTCACTGAAAACCCTAAATACAAAGTCCAGGGTCAAACCAAGCTGTTTCTGATTTTCTACATAAGTGCGATAAAGTACATATGAAGTTCATTTTTGTTTGTGAAACAGAAAAGCACATTTTATACTCCTGCTAGTTTAAGTACTTAACCACAAATTTCTGATGTTTTGAGTTTGGTGGATGACGCAACATTGCGAGTCATTTTCTCCTGAAGACGTGTTTGTAAGAATCTGCATTCCCTGTTTTAGCACTTGTTTCATTTGTTCTTAATCCCCAATCTCCATTGGTCTGCATCACATTTCATCTTTGAAGCCTCCTTTGTCTTAAATTTAGTTGGTTTCCACCACACTTGCTGACATCCACATTCTCTAATTCTGTACTTTCGGTCTCTTTTGGTGCTTTATTTCATAATGAGTTGCCTGTAGGTGTTGAAACTAAACTTAATGAAGAGAAGGCATAGAACCTGAAAACTCTCACAATATTCACTATTGCCACTTTCAGACACATAAATATCCAAGATCTCTTCACAAATGTAAACTACACAGCAGCTTGTGTTCAGATCTGTTGATAGCAGTTAATCCATGCTATTGTGCTGATATGGAACAATCAGATATATTTCTATTTTTGTGTTTATTTTGTGTACTCCGTCTATTTTCAGCATGCACAATTTGTGGAAAGTAAGAATCCAGACTTGACTAGTTGCACTTCTGATTTGGGCCAAAGTCTTGTTCATTTTAACCCAGTTTCCCACAATGTGGGAAATGTGCCATAACACCTGGCACCCAAACTAGACAGCAACAGGCATGCACAAACCACTTTACCTGACAAACCTGTGTCACTCCTGACAGCAGCTCTCTGCTCTGCTTTGCTCTTCTACTCACTTTTTATGAGTGTTTTCACTCTTTCAGATACTGTGTTTTTTTATACATTTTTAAAGAGGGGGGTGTGATGCTTTCCCAAATATTTAAAACAAATAAACAATACTGGATGCACAGTGCAATCACATGCAGATCTTTGAACCTCTACATATTCATGTGATAAAGAAAACCTTAAAACTGTCAGTAAACTGCAGAGGGGATTATGCCAAGTGAGTTTTAAAGAGATAGCAGCTGAAACATTTTTTTTCAGACAGAGAATAAAATAAAGGTTTTCTGAAACAACAGTGTGAGAAGTGGGTGGAAAACCTACAATAGTCTGATTTTCATTTTATCTTTTAACATTTGTCTTAATAACGCAGGCTTTGAATAGATTTGCCCCATATGTGAACGCTAGAGAAATTCTTCAGTCCCAGTTAGTTCTCCTTGTGTTTGAGTCATGTCAACCTCTTTCCAAGCCTTTTCTCTGCTTATCTATTCAAACAGTGAAATCAGTTCAAAGTTGTTTAACAGGTGTTTGATTGGTGTGCTTGGAGCTTGTGCACACACTTGTATCTCTAGACCAATTAATTATGAAGCTGTCACATTAGAAGGGAAAAAAGTATTTCCTCATGAGACCACAGTCCAGCAACAATCAAACACCATGGATACATGCTTCTGTACAGGTGAGCACTTTTTGCCAATAAATGAAGATTAGGAGTAACTAAATATTGTACCCCCCTCTTCCTGATGGTTCCTGCATTTCTCTGGGCCACCTGTGCTCCTCTGGTAGTCTGAATATCTTCAAAGGGATCCCCACCCCTTGAGGTTTGTCTCTACCTACATGTCAGGTCACTGCAGTTTAAAGCGAGGGGTGTGTGTGTGTGTGCCTTGTGTGTCATCAGCCTCTCTCCTTCTCAGAATAAAGAAAAAAATTCACCACTCTCTTTATTCAGCGTACACAGATGCACACACATCCAAACATTACTGCTAAATAGATCCCTGGCAAACACAAGCTGTGTTGACAGGAGAGATGAGCTGCTGTTCCTGTTGCAGCTTGTAGAAAGGCACAGAGCTCGGCCCGCGTTCAAAAAGCACCGCCACTGTTTAAGCCACAAAGCCAGTAGACTTGTTGCTACTGCCTCTGCCAACACACACACATACTCATGCACTGCGGTGTGGTATCAAAGGCAGCCGGGCGGGTGCTTGACTATTTGAACAGGTGATTCCCATTTACATCTGCTGTTGACCCTGTTGGCTTCATGCCTTCTAGGAAGTCACACCGTCAGGTGAGTCAGTCACCTACTGCTGGTTAGATGTTTGATGAGGACAGATTTTTCAGAGGTTTAATCTCCTCAATTAGATTTTTGGTAAAGTGCCAGACTCAGGTCAAATCTGAAGTGTAACTCTCTTTCAGGTGGTGTCTGAGTTTCCTTGTCATGCAGCAGCTTCTGTGTGACTGAGTTGAACAAGTGCAGGTTATAAAAGTTGCATAATATTATTCAGGTGGTTCTGCAGTCCCGTCAGACAGGTTGTCCTCGCGCTGATGGTAATTATACTGTAAAAAAGACCTGTGGTGGCACAGAACAGGGTGTGATTACATCCATTTCCATTCAGAGTAACATTTTTTGACTACGCTGTTGGTGTTGGAAACCCATAGTGAAATTATGCTTTGATTGATGATGCTGAGATTCTCACCTGTTTCCTTTAGCCCAGTCGTTTAGATTCATGTATGACTCTTGAGGTTGTCTGTACATATTTCCAGTGCTCTGTCTTATTGTGTGATGTGTTTTGATGTTCCAGTCACTTTTGTATTTTGAATCTCAAAAGTGCTATTAGTAGTGTCAGTATAAGTATACCTTAAAAATAAATCTGCATTAGGCCTGGCTAAACAAAGTGAATCCCCCACCCCCCAAAGGCAGCAGCACCTCTCACCCACTGCTTCCAGGCCTCACAATTACTGACGTCCTGAGAGGCCCTCAACCTGACTTCATCTATTAAACGCCCAAAAGCCATTTCCCTAATCAGAGCTGGAATGGGGTCTGGCTTCTGGTTGGCTTCTGTGTTTAATGTCAGGGTTAAGGAGGATAATCTCACTTTGATGTGAGGTTGTTTGTGTTGTAATATGTATGTCATGTTAACAAGAGCGACTGAGGCTCAGTTGTAGAGTCAGTTGACTCAGTTAGAATGGGTGAATGTGCTTTGGGTGATCAGAAGACAAGAGAAATTGCTCTATAAACAAACTATTAACACACTAGAGAAAAACCATGAATGCTCTTTCATCATCTTACCCCTTTCTACTTTTTCTATCTACCTTTAGAGAGGCGTGGAGGGTTTTTGGAAGTCCGTGGCTCACACTGTGCCTCGGGAGCCAACAGATTTCAGGATACTCAACCCTTACTTCATCCAGGAGGCCGCCTTCCAGTTCATAGGTCTGCCTTTCAACAATGGCGTGATGGGCAAAGGGGTGAGACACACATTCACACCAACTGCATCAACATTTTCCTTTTGATGATTTGAAAAATTTATCAGAGCTTTCACATATTCACAGAAATAAGGAATCATGAGTACAGTGTAAAGTGTAAGGTTAATGTACAAAATCATGGAAAAGTAAAACATTTAACAGTTAGATGGGAAAACAAATGAGATGAGAATACTGGATGAGATTTCAGAGACATCCTATTAGAGAAAAAAAATGCTTTAATGTTCTTGATCTTCAACCACTAAAGTCACAATAAAGGATCTTTGCTCAGCTTTAGCAAGCCAAGAATGAAATCTAAGTGACAATGTCCTATATTTTGGTTTAAAAAAAAGCCTTGTGAGGTTTATTGAGACGCATTCAGCATACAAATCTAGAAATATACCTTATTTCAAGATATCAAAAAAGTAACAGAGTTATAGGAATAAAGCCTTAATACAAGAAACAAAAGAAGTATATTATTCTTACCCCATTGGCATATTTTTTACTCTTAATAAGCAATTCAAGTGTCATCTTTGTCTTTAAATAAAATGAGCTAAGGCATTTTTCTGGACTTTTCAGGTGTGTCTCTCTCTTAAAATAAGATAGAAATTAGTGCTCTGGTTTCACTTTTTGCAGTGTGCAGTGTCTGCAGAGCAAAATACTTGGTAATGAGTTTTTCAGAAGCCATAAATCATTTGCATTTCACCTTACTATATCACTTATTGAGTCTTGTGGGTTCATGAGGTCAAACGTAACTGCGCAGTGCACATCTGTCTGATTGTGGTTTGTCTGTATTTGTGGCTACTCATGCTGCTATTGTGGGAAATTTCTTTAAAAATGAAATCTGCGTTGAAATCAGAATCTAGCTCTCCTTACAAGTTGGGAAAAGCTTACGGTATGTGTTCAAGGTTGGATGAGTTATATGGCAATTAGCTTAAGGTTTAAACATCAGTTTTTAAATGTAATTTTGATCAGGAGAAACTTTAGGTTTAGGATGAGAAACACAGTTGTCTAAAAGACAAATTAATTTGTTTTAGCACAGGATTTTAAATAGATGCTAGAAATAAAAGTACAGCCTGTATAAACTCCTAATAAATGGAGAGAGGAAAGTGTGCTTTGGTCAGGTAAAGATAAAAAGACAAGGATTTGGTAAGGATAAATAAACTCTGAAATCGATATTGATGTGATGAATTGAGTCATTCTCAGCTTATGAATCATGTTCATCTTGACCTACCTGGTCTACCTGGTCTTGATCTGAGAGTTTTTTGTGGGACAAAAACAGTTAAAAAAAGTTTGGAGAGGTCACGAAAACCAGACCAGTGAAATAATGCTTTGCTATGTTGAAGGTTAGTGAAAAACAGGGCAGTTTGTGTTCAACATTCATTGTGTGGGGCCTGTGTGCGTGTGTTTTCTTGCTAAGTAAAGCAGATTATTGTTCAGGATTGGGAAGACATGAGGAGTGTATCGCTGTACCTCTGCCCTCTGGGGCCACCAGAGCACCCCTGCATGAACTCCACTCTGCAACATGTGTTCAACATGTGGGCATCTGGTCTGTGTGTGTCTCCGTGTCTGTGTGTTGGTCATCTGTGTGAGGCTGTCTCGAACAATTCGAGCTGAGAAGTTTTGTGCTTTGGCACAATCTTTTCTTAATACACTTTCCTGTCTCCTCTGAGCATCATGGTTTATGTTTATGTGCGTGGAAATTAATGAAGAGCTCTGTTTGTTACCCTCATGTTTATGCTGAGTGTGTGTGTGTGTGTGGGTGTGTAAATTAATCTGTATTAGAGCACGCAGTAGGGGGCTGGCCAGCTGCTGGTTCAAGTCCACCTACCCCGAGGGCCTGCAAATCAGGGTAATGATTTAAATGGGGCCTCTCTACTCTTTCTTCTGCACCCACTTCTTCGCCTCCCTTTTTCTCCTGCATCCACACACACAATCACACACAGACCAAGTACCCCCCAGATCTGTGGCGGCCCATGGCACTTAGGAAGCACAGTTCAACCCTGTAGGTCAGTGCATCCTAGCAGGGGTCTGCAGGGGTTGTGTCTTAAAGGTAATAGTTAATCACCAAATGCTCAAAGTCAGTTAGCTGCAGCAGAGCAGAACAAAGAGCGAGGTAAGCAGGAGGGCGGGAGACGCAGACACATGAGAGGAAATGGACATCTGTGTCTGGACTCACATCAGAAACTAGCAGCCGTTTTAAATTTAACCGAAATGATAACACCACGTATTTGTTCTTATTTATCTCGGTGTTAGTTTTAATAAACAATGTGTGTGTGTTATTTTCTGACAGCCTGCGTCTGTTTTCACTTCAGAACATTCCAACTTTGGGAACAGTTGCCATAACAATGGCGCTGCACAACTGTGACGAGGTGGCGGTGGCCGGTTTTGGCTACGACATGAACACACCCCACGCACCATTGCACTACTATGAGACTGTAAAAATGTCAGCCATTAAAGAGGTAAGTTTTTATTTATTTAGGTTGAGATATTCTGTAAAGTAATGCAAAATTCTATGTTAAGTTGTCATAAGTTACCCAATTAGTTTACTCTTCATTCATTTCTGGCGTGTGGTTTCTTTCTTGGAAAGAGAGCAGTTTTTTTCTGGTATCTCCCTGCCTGTTCTGGCTGCTTAAGAGTTATCAAAAAGAGAAAATAACAGTAGTTTTTGATGAGGAGGGGCCACCAGTCAAGTGTTGGAGGGTGAGTGGAGAGGTGAAGTGGCCCTCACCCAAAAAACATTCACTGTGTAGTCTGGTGCTGATCTTACTACATGAATGGCACATGGACTAAACTTCCCTGAGCTTTAGTGTTTGCATCTGATGACAAAATATTGATGAGATGTTTTAATCTGGCTATGTATTCCTCAATTCAGAGAAGACAATACAATGGATAAAGCAGGTAACAGGGCTAGAGTAGGAAGTGACGCACAGAGAGGGGGAACAGGTTGGTCTCACAGATTAGCTCACTGCTGGAGGGCTATTAGTCTCGTGGGGTGAGCAACCAACTGGCGTCCCAACTCAAAAAATGTTTCTGAAAATTCATTCTTTTTGAATAATTTTGTTTTCAAATATACCCTTGTGTTTTATTTAAATAAAATTCAAGTAGAAGTGTGCAGGACGTAAATATTAAAACTGTTTAGTCTACAATACTGATCAATAAAATTAAATCAAGAAATAAATACGGTACATTGCTGTACGTCTGTCGTCATCTTTTATGTGGGTAAAACGTCGTTTACATTAACTCCCCTTCTGCATTTTAACACTTTAAGAAAATGACAGCTATTAAATTGCACTCAAGCTTTGTAAAAGTGGCGTCAAACAAATAAAATTCACTCCCATAATCCACAAAACCAATATAAAATCAGCAAATTTCCCTTGATGAATGTGGCACACGTTTTTCATCAGCCTCTAAATCAACACACTCACATCCAGTGCGTTGCGTGAATAATCTTTTCCTCATGATTGATTTCCCTTCCCTCCATCGGTCACTCTTCCTCCCCGTTGTTTACACTGAAGCACAGTGGAATCAAAGATGTCACTCGTTCGATGGCGAGTGTAAACCATGAGCTCAGTATGATGGTAACCTTTGTCTAAACTCTCATTGAACCTCTGGCATTTATAATCATCATCCTCATCAGCACTGTCATCCTCACACACACATGGCTAATTTATGGTAAAACATTTGGCTTTTTTTGTTTGGAACACTGAACAAGCTGTAATTTTCTGGGACCGCACAGAGGCTGAACCGTGACGCGAGCTTGATGCAAGTTTACTTTGTAAATAGATGATTCAGATTAATGTGGAACCGACATTAATGGACAAGATACACAAAGGATGAGAAAATGTTACACAGTGGGACAGTGTGGTGCTTCTGAGATCACTCACTGCACTAAACTAGACTCTACATTACTATGGTAATTCTGTTGCCCTAAAACAAACCAGACATTGTGATAAGTCGATGAAGTCAAGGCTGTTGCGATCAGTATTTGTATATCAAAAAGGGTCAAAGTTAATATATTCAAGATGCCTGTCATAATACTTGCAGACCTAGAGTGGGATGAATAAAAACATCAAAGGTTGAAGCATGTGACACACTCTAAAGTTGTTGTGAGGACTTTCTGGAAATGCTAGCATTGATGAACCGTTCCAGTTTGTTTTCTTTTGAAGAAATTAATGGAGAGTAGATATTCTTTTTAACACTACTTTTCTTTGTTCAAGATAACTTTTTAACAGATACAACATGGTGAAGTAATGGAGTTAGCAACAGTTTTGTAGTGCAGTTGTTTGAAACGTGACAGTAAGCAAACTTTGTGAGTTAGTGCTGTGCTTTAGTAGCAGGCTACATTTAGCACTGCCCAGCATCCAGATCTCTCTTCTCACTGTTAAACTTCGTCAGCTGGTGTGGCGTTGTCATAGAGACTTTGATTTGCCAAATAAATTCAGCCCTGCTTGACCGAACTAGGAGGTTGAGAAATAGCATTTAGAAAATTACCTATTTGAGCACTGATTATCTCATTGTAAGTTGTAGGTTTTGCTCAGGCATATATCTAGATATGAGACTTTTTCATGTCCACTCAGAAACTCCTCACAGTCCCTTTAAGATGTGACAATCGAAGTCCAATGACATCAATGCTAAAACAGGCTCATCACAGCACAGGACAAGTTTCTATTTCTGTTTGGCTACTACTTCTTGAGTGCAAACTTGAAAGACGCTGTAAAAACTCTTAAAGTGCTATATTGGACCACAAACTGATTCCAATGTTGTTCCAATAAATCTTAAGGCTCCCTGCCCTTTCCCTGTGAGCCATCACACAGTGGAAGGAGGTCTGACCCTGACAGGCTCAGATTCTGATGAGCGGAAACCTCCTGAAGCTCTCCACCTCTTTTCTCCCTCCTATTCCCTCCTGTATCATTCTTCCATCCTTTGCCTCCATCATCTGCTCTCTGCATCCCAAAACACCACGCAGGAACCGGCGGCTTAAGTTACACTTGACAGGACTCTCACAGCACAGCAGGGGGGAGAGTCGATCCAGTGTGGCTTTACATAACACCCACACGTAAAGACAATGGAAACCCAAATCCATGAGTTAGGTTTCAGTTTATGAAGCAGCCTTTTTAAAAAGAAAAAAAAAAAGCCAAACGCTATTATAAGATGATAGAGAAGCTTCTCAGCGACGATTATTTTCTACTTGTTTTGCATCTTTGGCTTCAACTTTTTGTCTGATTCTTCCACAGTCATGGACACACAACATATCCAAGGAGAAGGAGTTCCTGCGCAAGCTAGTGAGGGCCAACGTCATTTCAGACCTGACGCATGGAATCTGAGTTAAACCTTCACCACAGTCTCCTTCAGTCTTCCCCAAAGGACTACAGAACAGGAAGCGGGGGAAACATATCAACTCTGTGAGAAAAGACCCTCAGAATCTGTGTGGCCCACACACTGTCGGGTTTTTCATATGAAAGGAGATTATTCAGAAATAGAGGGACACACAGGAGAGTTTCTGTGGAAGGATGCACACATGTGCCTTTTGAACCAAAGACTCCTGCTGGCTGAAGCAGGTGAGGGAGACGAAGGGGGGAGGACTGTATCTGCCTGGTTCCTGTCTTCACCAAGAGAAGGTGTCAGGAGAGATCTGCCTCCCCCTGCACTTCAATGTTTACCACTTCCACTCCCTCGACTACCGCATGAATGAGTAGTAAGAGCAGAGGTGATGCGTTCAAAATGCAGACGTCAGGATTTGGCCCGACTCAGCTAATTCTGGTGAAGGGACAAAATAGAGGGATGAAAAGGAGAGAGTGTGGGGATGGGTGGAGTATCAGCAGTGCCAAATGTACCTCGTTCAGAGGGGAGGTGGTGGTCCTCTCCTTTTGTTGACTGAATGTAATCACTTTCCTCAGTGTAAATATCAAAGATTTTTACTGTGCTTTTAAACAAACTGCAGCAGCCCACCATCCCCACCTGCCATTTGTCCAGTCACTCATTCATTCTGTTAGTCTGTGTTCGGGGTCCAAAGTAACATTTGCCAAGCCAGATGGCAGCGCATTGATCGGACTTTTATATCAAGTGTTGATTGGTCTGTAGGAGGACTATCATTCTTGACCCTATGAACCAGGGTCTCTCTGCCTGTTCAGCTGGATCCACATCCACACTGAATGCGTATACATGTCGGGTCAGCTCTCTCTCATGTGAGAGGTCACCAAAAAAATGAGAATTAAACATGAAAACTGTAAAATTATTTAAAAAGTGTTGTCAACTTTAAATCAGCCATTTGGAATGATTCTATGTGTCTTTACAGATATTGAAAGTCTTTGCTGATTATTTAGATAGATCTTGATGATTTGAACCTGGAAACTCCTGGTGATGTCTTTTCTAGTTAAGCAGCTCTGACCAGGGAACTCTGCTTCTGTCTCTTTCCCCCACCTCTTTGATTACTCTGGCTCATTTTCATGTCATGGTACTGTCTTCATCACTTCATCAGCTGTTCAGCGCAGACACACAGAAAGAGATTCTGTATGATGGATCCCTTTTTCAAAATCTTCCTGTTGCTGCAGATTCTCTTCTTCTTCAGTAAATGGTGAGATCTCAGATTGTAGAATATGAATATATATAAATATATATATCTATGTTTTGAGATTAACTTTAATTATTTATTTTGTTAAAAAAAAATCCCAATGTTTGGTCACAGGCAGGCCTGCTTTCTCTTGTCTGTTGAGATAAAAAGGCAACAATGTGTTTGTTTTTCTTTTGTTTGAATTCACCACCACGCGCTTCCTCTGAGACTGCATCATCTTTCAGTTTGTGGCAGAAGTGTTGGATAAATTTGTGTGTCATTGGTTTCGTGTTGAATGTTAGTCAGAACTTAATTCCTGTGCTTTATAGAGCTCAGACAACGTTCTTTTCTGACAGAAAACTAGTTTCTTAAAACTCCTCAAAACGAAGAGCATCTATGAGGATTTTAAATTCACTTTACACATGCTCATTCAGCCTCTGCACTTTACAGATGAAGGCTTTCCCCTTCCTTTGATTCTTATTTCCTCTCAAAAACATCCTCTCAGTGTTACACAGACAAACCCTGTGCTGTGCTCCACTTTGGAAACATGATGTGAGAATGTCAAAAGCCACATCAGTGCTGTTTTGCAATGTTATCTAGTGATTTAGATAATCAGCTTTAGGAAGTCATGATACATTCAAACACTGCTTCACTAAAGCAGAGATCTTTTAAGTAATTTTTAAACTCTGTAGACGCTGCAGGGAGGATTTTAAGCTCTTTTCAGTTCCCACTCCTTTTTTGGAAGTGCATATTTACTGTACGAACACACACATACATATGAAGTTTTGCTCCATTGCTCACAAAGCTGCTCTCTGTGCATTTGTTCAGCTAGCGTTGCAGCAGCCAGTCCTTTCAGAGCCGCTCCTCTGAAGAGACTGATGAGAACACATCACTTTTAAACAAAAGTACAGGGAACAGCTGACCCGCATTTTACAAGGCGCTCCCAGTGCCTTACACCTCATCACTTGGAAACTGTAGCGAGGGTTGCAACTGGTTAGAGTGATGCTGGTGCTGTGTATAGATCAGCAGCAGGCCCGGACCAGTCGCTTCTCATGTCTGTGATATGGAAACAGACCGTTTCATCTTGTCTTATAAATGTTTTATCAGGGACAATGACATTGAGCCCCATACTGGTGGTTTTAATGTTTGGGCCAAAAGCTACAAATATACAAGTGTGATGGCTGCCGTGTGGCAGCTGCTTTTCATACAGGAAATATCCGGATTGATTTTTGGTTTCAATGGTTTTAAGCAGCTTACTTTACTCAGCCAGTGAGAACAGAGGAGTGTTTCTAGAGTCATAGAAACGTAGGATCAGGTCATATTTGTGGACTTAAAGTCAGAATATTTGCTCTCTGCTGCTACAGATCCTACCCTTTATACTCCTGACTTTAGGGAAGTGCAGTGCCAAATCAGTCAAGTACCTCTGTACATGCTTGAATGTTGGGAGTTTGAGCCCATGTAACTGCAACAGGTCAATCCACCCTCTAAAGCCAGCAGCTGCCTAAAAAGTCAAAAATCAATCCAAAATCTCAATCAAACTTTTGGGAAAATCAACTTTACAAATGTTGAATATGCGCTATTTGTAGTCGCAAAGGCTCAATATCAAACACACCAAACCACCAGTATGGTTTTTAAAGATTTGAGGCTGAACAGAGCCTAAACTGGAGGGAACCTCAATGTTTTTACTTTTATTTTCCCTCTCGGTCTTGAATCGTGAAGAATGCTGGAGGAGTTCAAACGAACTCCAAACTGCCTCTACAGATTCCCTGTTCATTGAAACCAGAATGTATTTGCTTTTATCATAAATCATACTTTAAAACCTTTATTTTTGCATTCCCCCATTTTCATCATTGGCAGACAGTTAAAGCTATCAAAAATGTTTCTGTTTAATTTTTATATACAGCTCTAAATGGCTTTCTGAGACACAATAAATGAGTTTGTAATGGATATTTGCCTGTGCATGTTTGCATCCTTTGACTGTCTCTGTGGAGCAGATGGGTTTTTTCACAGCTTGGAAATGTGTCTTTTGTTTTTTGTGTCATTTTGTACATAAACATCTGTGCACTGTGAATTTTCGGTATACATACACAGTAAATATTTTTTATGTATTTAGTCGACTTAATGTGTTCTGCCATAATAGACATAAAGTCCTGAACATTTATCACAACCCAGATTCCATAAGGGATGGGACACTATGCACAATATTTGTAAAATGATATAACACAGGGTTTTACAGACTGAAAATGAGTTGTTGGTGGTACCTGATCGTCGACACACAGGCGCAAGTTACAGGAATATCCAATTTAAAAAACTGAGCCATCAGAGGGTGGCGGTAAGGAATGTGGCGGTGGCAGCTGCCACCAAATTCTGTATGGAGGAAAAACCCTGCAACAGCATTTGATGGTTTTAAAATCATTTGAAGCCTAAGCTCAATTGGAAAAAGAGTTGGGACAAGAAAACAAATATTGAAGCAGAAAATTTTTTATTGTTTTCTGTAGAAAAAAAAAAAAAGGCTTTTCAAATTTGGTGCTGAAACCAGGACTTAATACAGTTTGGACTAGGATTACAGAATCACCTGGAGAAACATTTCTCAATCATTCAGGTTACTTTGCCAAAGATCGGTAATATGTCTGAGCATTTCAGTGAAGCTGAGTCTCTTATAAGTAAAATCTGTTTCATTGTATTCCGTTTATAATGACATTTTACACAACGTTCCAACTTCATTGGAATTGAGGTTTGTAGAAGAGCCCAGCCCAGGTGTCTCTGCTTTTTGGATGATATCAAACTGTGAGCATTTATTTCAAATGAAACAAAACTACTTTTTTATTTCTACATCTGTCTGTAGTATTTTTGTGCATCATTTAAAATCATTAAATTGTGTTTTAAGACATTTTTACACCCTGCTTGTGGGATGGGGGTGTGGAAGCACTGCACCACTTTTGTGCTAGAAACAAGCATCTTTGTAGGAACAGGCACATGAGAACATCATGCAGACTCTGTAACATTCAGTGTTATCTCAGAAGATACAAAGTAATGGATAGAAAAAGTGTGGGAGGGATGGAGAAGAGGGGAGTCTGTTCTGCCCTGCTCTCTTCTTCCTGCCGAGCCAAAGGAAATCTTCATTCCTAATCTTGCATCCGCTGAGCTCTCCTCTCATCCTCCTCCCTACTTCAGCTTTTTTCTTCATTTCTGTCTGTTCCCATCTCAGTGTTTTTCTTTCTCTTCACCTGCTCAACCCTGAGGCAGATCTAATTTCATTGCTGTGTCCATAAGGGACCCGTTGGAGACCTGTTGCACACACACACACACACACACACAATAAACACAGATATTCAGCTGCAGCCGTGAAATTCTCAATGATATTCACACACCACAAAATCACATTTAGACAAGGACATGCACAAGGAAACAGTGAGTCCAGCTGTGCTTGTCTAAGTCTTTGTTGGTGTGAGGTTAGAGAGCACGAGACGCTGAGGGCCCCTAAGCATCACTGGACCGTCCCATCCTGCTGTTAATGGGGTGCCAGAAACTTGAAGTCATGCATCACCGCTCACCAAAAAAACCACCTCTGTCCGGCTACTCTGACTCGACACAATTCCTGACCTCCACAGGGCGGGATCCAAGATATTTGCCACCTGGGATCTCCTTAAGGCAGCTGGCTAGTCAGCCTGGCTGGAGGCGGTCCTTCCTCTCCCTCCGGTGGACAGAGGTACGAGCACGCCTGCACCTCCTCAGCCCGTGAGCCTTTTATTCTCTGAGACAGGTTCCCTTCCCCTCCTCCTCTCTGAAGAGTTGGAACAGAGGGGCCACGACCCCGGGGCCTGAAATTTAAACTCCTCATAAAAAGAGGTTGGAACGAGGAGAGAAAACACCCTCTGAGGCTCCACTTTTTTTTTGTCTCTCATTGTTTACTCAACATCAGGTCAGCTGAGCCCAGGGAAAACAACATTCCCTCTCCACACTATGGCCCACATTCTGTCAGTTCACCTTTGTCTCTGCATGGGACACACCTACGGGCTGTCATGCACCTGTGTCACTGAAGAGAGTGTTTTTTCTTGTCCTGACAGCCTCTGAAGTGTTAGCAGGCAGTGATCATTACCTGCGAATATCAGTGGAACTAAAAATGAGAAAAAAAAGATATGTATTGTATCAGGTTAACAAAATATCTAAACACTGGTTTGCAAATTTTCGGGGTCATAACCATTAACCGTGTAATTAATGGACAGTCTCTGTGGCAGCACGTGTCTGTTTCTGAAACAGAGTGATACTGGGAATGGGACACACTTTGGGCCTTCACACTGACGGCTTTAGGGCGCCTGCCCGTCAGTCAGTTGAGGTATGCTTATATGGGAGTAAATCTGTGATCATGTTAAAAAATTCAGCTCTGTACAGTGTGTGCTGCAGAAGAAATTACTTTTCAGAGCAGGCTGAGATGTTTGTTTATACTGTGAAAATGGGTTTTGAGGGGGGGAATTGGTATGTATGTGGTTCCTAGTCCTTTCAGATCCAGCCCAAAGCAGACACCTCACATGCTGCAAATGAACAAATTTTAGCACTTCTGAAATGCATCATAATTTTCAACCAGAAGTTGTGATGTCACAGAGACGACGTCAATGTACCATACAGTCAATGATCTTTTACATGTTGAGCCACCATGTGGTCAAAATCACAACAAACGACAAATACGAAATATGTCAACACTAAGATGGCAGGTAGAACAACTTAAAGAAATTAGAAAGATTGTTAAGGAGCTTCCCATCGCCCTTTTCACTGCATCATGGGCCCACCTGACAGCCTTATAAAGTTTTACTTTAAATTTGGACTCAGCATCAAGTAGAAACCACTGGTTTAAGCCCAGAATCATCACATTAGTTTAAAAAAACATAATTTGAAATTGTCATATATTGGAGGTGTTAGGAAGAAAGCAGCATAATGGAAGAGATGATAACGTTGATCCAACGTGAAGAAATCCACTGTAGTGGACAGATACAAGGAAAGGCTTTATGGTCAAATCTAATCAGGTTTTTCAGGTGATGAGTAATGCGAAACAACAAGACACAATATGACAAATCCTCAGTTTAACTGAACCTCAGAGTGTAGTGATTCAAAGCAGTAGCACAATAAAGGACCCAGTGCTTGAGATAAAAACTGTGGTATAGATGAAGTGGTGAATTTGTGAGTTTTATAAGTAGTAAACTTGTGACTTTACAAACTTGAAAAGTTCAATTTTTTCGTCTTAAATTTTGAGTTTTCTTTCTTGAAAATCATTATTTTTTCCATAAGTGGCTTTTATACATTGTAGTACAGATTCCCTAACCGCCACACACCTAAGAAATGCTTTCTGATTGTGTTAATGTTAGCATGCTAGCACTTTAAAATAACATCACAAAATAAAAAAGTTACAACATACACATTAGCAGTTTGATTTAGAGCATTTAGTGCTTATCTAAACTCCAGAAATAATTCATTATCTTGAATTTTGCTGATTCATTTTTGATTACATGACTTATCACTTCAGCTGAACTCCCTTGAGATAAGGCCAAGGCCACAGTGGCACACTATCATTTCATTAGTCGGCGCTGTAGTAGACTCCACACTCTGCTCAGCCTTCATCCATCCACATAATAAAGCAGCTAATCAGCCACATGCTGGTGCTTTGCTTTATGATTTGTTTATATGAACAGTGATACAACAAATCTGGAGGACGCCTGTAGACACGCAGCTTTGAAATGCTCTGATGAAATGTAAATTACTGTAGATTTATTGATGTTGTGTTCACTCCATCAGGCTAATGTGGAAACATGTTGTTATAGAACTCAGTCATTTGCTCTTCCAGCTGAACGCTGACTCTGTCCCACAGATTTGTTTTACAGACTTGACCTGGGGGCTTTGGACAGTGTGCAGGATGAGGGGAGTTCACTCTTGAAAAGTGAAAACAAACTATTCGAGCTGGAACAGGCCCAAGAAAAGAGAGACACCGTTGGATGGAGAAGAGGGTCATGCAGTGAGATCGGCGACCTGTGCTTCCTGCAGAAACCAGAAATATCATGGAGGAAATTTTATCTTACACTAAAACCCTCAACACATCTGGAAAATTCCATCTTCTATCTCCTGTATTTTCCACTTCTCCCCTTCAGAACTACCACCCATACACAAACCACCCATCCTCTTCCCCATCAGGTTCTGAACTTGGACAAAGTAAGCTGCTCCAAAGCAAAAAAAGCACCATATTTCCTCAAAAATGTGATTTTCACATCTTTAAGAGCACCTGCACTCCTAGGAGGACAGTGAGTTGGCTTCCACCAGAAACAAGTGAATTATTAAAATCTGGGAATCTCATAACTTCTCGTTTGAAAGATAAAGTGTTGTAAATCTAGTTTTATAATCTGACAAAGACATTAAAAACTCCACAACAGCAGGGAGTAAGAGACCAAACCTGTGTGTGTGTGTGTGTGTGTGTGTGTGTGTTTTGCTTGCATGGGGTTTAACTGTTGGTGTACAAACAGTGTCATGGTGCAAATCCCTCACACAATACAGAACAAGTTCATCACCATTTCTCCCAGTGATGGATGATGTAAACACACTTTTTAAATCTGCCGCTGTGTTTGGAGTGTGTTGTCCTCTGATACCACCTGACTTTTGATTTATTTTATACTTTGATCTTCATAATTTTAACAGATTCCCCAAAAGGAGGTAACAAAAGGAGTTAGAGAGGGGGATAATTCTATATCACAACCTGTGATTGCTGAATCTTTATGATCACACCAGATGTCTCCTCTCCTTATTGTACTCATCCTCATAATCTTGCGGCACATTCCTTCATGTCATGTACCTCGGCTGTATGTATTGCCCTGTTTGTTGCTACTATTAATAGCCCAATGGCAGAGACCAGGAACCTCCTTGTATTTGTCTCTGCCACTGTACAGAGAGTGAGCCCAGAGAGCGGAGCTGAGGAGCTGTTTACCCAGCCTTTGTGCTCGGCAGGCCTCAGTGTTTGCCCTGCAGGGAGTGTCTCCCCTTCAGGGCCTTTCCGTGCGCCATAGGTTGTGTAGGATGGAGTGAAGAGGCAGAAAAGTGAGAGGCTCCGTCAGTGAGAGGTGGGTGGTTTGTGACGAAGTGAGCAGGAGTCTGTGGGTCTTCAGAGAAGTCTGACGACTGACTTTGCTCTTTCTTCAGGTTTGACAGCAGGTGACTCCAAGAGGTAAAAGGGGCCAAGGCAGGACTGGATAAACATAAGCGGCAGGTTAGTAAATAAACTTGAGTGAGACTGTGTACAGAGTGAAGGCATACAGGTGCGTTCAATCAATTATGCAAGAGCCATGGAGACATTTCTAAGAAAATAACAGCTGCAGGCACAAGTGCTCAAATGGTCAGGATGACATTAAAAGCGACTATATCAAAAACACAAGGATCCATGAAGTGACTACAAAGAAATATGAAATACAAATGTATGTGAAACACAGACACACAAGAATAAAATAAGCAACCTATTTGGTTTTAGAAAGAACAAAGGTAGACGTGTATGACTACAAAGGAATAAAAAAGATAACAATGTAAAAGAAACTCCCAGAACATTTGAGAACCAAAACGTAGAAAAATGAAGCACTGCAAATGACCTCAAAGAGACCCGAAGGGATACAAGGAGACACAAACCAACTTTGAAGACACACAAAACTTTTCGCCAATATGTTCAAAGAAAATCGAAAACTAAAAAATACAAAGCTGATAAACACTTTAAATAGAAAAAAATGAAAAAACATAAATCATTAAAAAATCAGAGACATTTTAATGAGATCAGATGAAATAAAGATCAAAAAGTAGAAAAGCACCACAGTGAAACACAAAAAGGCCACAAAGTCACACTAAAAGAAACATTAAAGAAAATAATAATAATATTAAGGACTTGAAATCACCAAAATGCTTCCAAATCACTGTCAAGTTAGCAACATAAGTAAAGTTCGCAATAAATTAATGCAAAAGTGGTTACAGTAGAATGCCAGGAGATGCTGACTGCAAAGGAAGAGGGAGAGGGGAGAGAGTGAGTGAAAGGAGATCCCAAAGTGACACAAATAGGTTACAAATAGATGCAGCCGGTTCTTTTGTTGTCCTTTTGCTTCTCATTGTGTCTCCCAGTCTGGGTGTCTTAGTCCGTCAGGGGTGGGTTTGGGGCTTTTACATGTCTGTGCCCAGAGGCCAGTAGCTTCATAATCCGTCCATGTGTCTCAGTGTATTCACAATAGCTCTGTCTGTGTACAGTTATGAATGAAATACGGTGGAGTCCTCTACCTCTGTGAGTGTGTCAGAGCAAACACTGAAGTACAGATGTGTCACTTAACGGATTCTTCCTCTGGAACACTTCAGAAACGCTTCAAGACAGTCCTGTGTGACAATCTATCCCCTCCCTCCCTCTGTCCCTCCTCTCAGAGCACGAACAAAAAGACATCTGAGCTATGTGGATGGGGAGGAAAAATCACACTACTTTGAACAGCAGCGCTCCGGTTTCACAGTCTCTGACAGGCGGAGCGGCGCGCTGTTTTACGCATAGCCTCCAGTCCTGCGGGGCATTGTAGACATTGTTTAGTAGCTGTGTTGCAGACTCCTGGGAAGACACCGGAGCGGCACAGCCTCTGTTAACTGGATACCTGAGTCCAAAGTCAAATCGTTTTTTTAAAAAACGGAGAAGCGCGTGTTGGGGACGCGGATTGTAGCTGCGTAAAGGCGTGACGCATGGACTTCTTACTTTTACAGCACGAATTTTGTCGACAGATCATCGTTCTTGTAGACTGAACTTGACGTCCAAGTCCGCTTTAAGACTATCAGACACGTCAAAGAAGAAGGACACCAGGTTTGATCCCCGGGTTGGTGCCAAATTTAAGGACCTTGCAGTCTCTCCCTGGACGCTGTGATTCTGTACCGACCTTGACTTCAGCTCCAAGAGACGCCGAACATGGTGTGAGAAATTTCCTGCGGAGTTATTTACTCATTAACCACAGACGCTGTTTGGAGACAAGACTGAACAGGTTACAGAAGGTAAGCAGAGGGGGAGTCATGCCTGAAAAACTGGCTTCATTTCATTAAACGCTGATTGGACGTGAGTCAGCAGGGAGACGGCACGAGCAGCAGCAGATTGAGGACAAACATTTTCTGCACTCTGACTGTTGTGGGGCTGTGTCCTCCTGTCTCCTGCGCCGCGTTGGAGTGTTTATGTCACTGCAAACAAACTTGTGTCTAATTAGGTTTTATATGGGCTTTAGGCTGCATGCGCCACTCAGCTGTAAAGTTTATTTTGCCTGACCTGGATAACTTTCCGTCTGCAGAAATGTCAATTTAACAGCTCACTTGGTCTCGTATCCTTTCCTAAATTACAGTCCTTTAAAATTTGAAGCCAGGTTTATGGCAGCGTTACAGAAAGAAGCTTGGCAGAATTAACAAGAAATGATAGATGGAGAAAATCGAGCTGATTCATTTGGATCACCCCTCTTCATCAAAACATCAATGAACTGATTTAATGAACTATTTTGAAGTGATGTACATTGAACTCATCATGCATCCTCTCTGTTCTTGTCCAGGGTGCTGAGACTTCACAAGCAGCCGTGGCAGGACACTGGCCAAAGTGAGAGAAAAAATTTGGCCGCGTAAAAAACGACGAGGAGGAGGAGGTGCCTCTCCACACTGAGGCAGAGCCGCTTTAGATGGATTCTTCATGTTTGCTTCAGCCTCAGTGGAGACAGTTTGCTCTGAGCATTTACACTCATTTACAGTGAGCTGTACAACATGTCACATCGCTGCGTATGGATAACCGAAAACATGAGCTGCGCCAGGCGGGGAAGAAGCGGCTCACCGCTCCTCTACGGTGCGCGCTTGGAGCCAAGTACGCACAGGACAGCTAGTAAGTCCACTCAAAGTTTTCTGAACGGGGTTTGGAGCTGATATCCAAGACTCTCAGAGGTTAATTTAATTGTACTTTCATTAGTGATGTTGTTGTAAAAGCCAGCCAGGTCTCTTGTCTTGATGTTTGCTGAGACAACACTGAGAGCGGGTGTTTGATGTTTGAGCGGCTCTTTTCTGATCCACTTCCACGCACCTGCCAGCTGTTTCAGACGCCTCTGACTGCTGCTTGGGGTCACAGTGACCTGGAGCCACTTTGGGACTTAATCCTGTGTTTATTGGGGGTGTTGGTGAAACTGTGTCTAGGAGAGATGTTTGCTCTTTGTGATCATATAAAGTTTCTGATGTATGGTCTGAAGTTTTTACAGGGTGCGAGAAGGTGACTCTGAATGTTGGGGAAATGTAAATCAAAGTGACAGGGATACTGTGCGCGCCTGTGTGTGTTCTTATGGATGAGGAGGAAGCAGTGGTGGTCAGGAAGTCTCTCAGTGTGACCCTCTCTTGAGGTGGCTGGCTGCAAATCTAAATATCAAAGTGAGATACACACAACACAGACACACACAGACACACACACACACACACACACACACACACACACAGCTGCATCCATTTCCCTCCTCAGCAGCACCTCTGAGGGGGTCAGAGGTAAATGAGGTTGAGTCAGTCTCCGTCTGTCTCTCTTTATCCCATTTACTCAGCCCATCCAGTCTAGGCAGATGGTGGTCCACCTTTGAGTCTGGTTCTGCTCAAGGGTTCTACCTGGAGAAGGTTTTTTTTTTTTAAACGCATGTTTTGGAGTGCTATATTTGATTTGATTTGATTTGATTATTGATGGATTAACATGGGGTCAGTTAAAAAAGAGAAGTAGGGTCTTGGCCATTGAAATATGACACCTTAGGCACCCATAGTGTCACAACTGCAGTTCATTGAGACTCATACATACACACCAAGCCAAAAAAGTAAAAACATTGACATATTTCCTGCCTTGTTTAAAAACAATTTGAGTACAGTGCCTTATTTTGTTGTAACTTCTCTATCAGCACACATTTCTCTATCAGCTGAATTTGTTTTGCCAGTGTGATTAGGGTGGCCATATTCTAAAAACCCAAAAGAGAACCATCTACCCAGCCTCAGGATACTAAAAAAGAATTCTGCTCATATAAGTTCAAAATTGAGATAAAAAAGGGAAAATTCAACTTTTTTCCTCATAATTTTGGGTAATTCATTGAGAAATTTCTACTTGTAATCTCCACTTGAGTATTTTCTGTCTGAGAGTGCAGCGCAAACAGTGCAACCCGGACAGTTTAGGGAATTTTATAAAATACTTCCAGACAGTATTTTACCAAAGGGAAGGACATGTCCTAAGAGAAGGACGCTTGGTCTGCCTAGTGTAATGGCACGGCTGATTTGAGAGACAGGTGGGCATCCTGTGGCTGTTGGTGAAGAGGCTGAAGGGCTGTCCCTTGACCTCAGACAAACTGAAGTGAAGGTTGAAACACTTTTTCAATACAGCCCCAATTGATGGACTTCAAAACGCTGCATGAGAAATCAATCAATCAATCAAAACTTTATTTGTGAAGCACTTTTCATACCATAAAATGTAGTACAAAGTACTTTACATTCAATTAAAGACATTCAATAACTCAACAAATCAAACCAAAGGGTGAAATCTCAGATACCACATCCATGTAAAAGTCAGTCTGTGGTCTGGACCTGTTTGTTAAGTATCTTGAGGTTGTGCTATATAAAGAATGTCATTGGTTAAGAGGTGTTTGACATGCTTAGAGTTGAGATGTTTTTTAGTTTGATATGGTTTTACTTTCAGGGATTAAGGTTTGACTCTGTTGTCCTCAATTTGTCAGGATTGGTCCACCGACAGGAGTAAAACAAACCACATGATGCGTCACCCGGATGATTGGACGGACTTTCATTCTTTCTCTCTGACTCAGTGGCCCACTGACTCACTCTGTCATGTCCACACAACGACAAAAGCAGCCCTGTGATGTTAAGAGTCCTTTTATTCCATCTCCTTTCAAAGCTTCTATACTTGATAGATCCAGATTGGATTGACTTGAGACATGTCACACATGCCCAGCAGGCCTCCCCCTCTAAATGCCTATAAATTGTGTGAAAACATGTCAGGGAACAACCTCGTTTTTCTTTACTCGTGTTGTCAAATATCCCCACTTTGCTCTCAGGTTGCAACATAAGAGCATCACGTCTGCTTCAGGCATCTCACACTCGCCCTTGATAGCTCTACAGCTTTCACTTCCTCAGGTCAAAGGTCATGGGGTTAACGGCCCTGTCGAGGGTCAGGTACAGCGGGCCAGCATGTTCTCGGCTGCAGTGGCCTCCTGATGTGTGGTCTGGTTTGTTTTAACTGGCATGTGGCTTTATGAGCGCTAGCCTGCTGTTAGCTGGTGTTATGAGTTAAACTTTTTTGTCTTCTCGTGCTGTTTGCTGTTGTCAAAATCCATGAAGGCTGGTGTAAATCTGTCATCAAAGTAACACAAGATATCAGTATTGTTGAATCTTACTACCACAAATACCGTTAAAGAAAGAATTTTAATACATCGAGACATTGCAGCTGTTATCATGTTCTTCAACTGTTTTCTGTCCATGTTTAGTAGTTGTCACAGCTTTCTTATTAAAAGTATTCAGTATTTTCTGAAATGTCTGAGTTAATACTTACCCTTACTCACCTATACTGTCAGTGAAGTGATGGTGGCCTTTGGGGCCAGGAAGCTCCTGTGCTGCATCAATTTCCCTTTGTCAAAATTCAAAGCTCAATAACACAAACAACAATAATTTTGTGTGAAACAACCCCTCTCTTCTTTGTTGTAAACCGGTGCTTTCTGTGCGGCAACTTAATAAATACAAAAATGTGTGTGTAACTACTAACATCCCCCACAAAATTCACCTTCTACTACAAAGAAAGGAATTTGGAGCAGAGAAAGTAACACAAATAAGCTGAATAAAAAGTAAAAGAAAATCAATGAACAAAACGATGTTAAAAAAAACCTAACTTGTTTGGGGAAGGACAGAGTATTTTTACAGGAGTAAAACTTTGATTAGTGAAATACAATCACAGAATCTATGGTGCCAAACATGTTTTTGTTTTGGATCACAATGTTTTACTGCAAAATAATGCTGTAAACTGAGAAATCTGAAACTCAACTCCAGTTTCTGGTTGTGATGCATTTGCAATACACTGCCCTTGCAGTTGAAAGTGTTAAAAGGTATATTAGTCACACACGCTCTTTTGTGTTGATTCTGAACATGTCATTTCCATGTGTCAAGTGTGTGTCTAAAGTTTTTTTTTTTTTATTTATTGGCTGATGGTTGACAAAAACTTTGCTGGTTAAGATTTTAAAATTGTAAATCAGAAGTTTGTTGATAAATTATTGTTATTATTGATTGGTACCAGACTTACTACAATCATTGATGTCTTTATTTCATGTTTCACCATGCTAGCACCCTTAAACTTTCATCCCAACAGAGAGAGCCCTATTTCCTGTAACCAAACTTTATTTTATAAAAGTGTTCATGTGAAAGCCAGAGCTTTTAAAAGTCTTGACACAAAATAGTCAGTGCTGTTAGAGGAAGTTGGTGCCTTTAAAAGCATGAAACCCTGCAGCCAGTTAAGTAAAGTTGTGTTAAGTCTTCTCAGGTTGTTGGGAACGTGTCAGTTTCTGATGGATGTGGACACGATGAGGCGAGCCTCGTCTCTAGCAGTGACTTGGCCTCGCTGTGTAACGTTACTCTGGTTCTTCTGTCCCTTCACAAATGGAGAGACTGCAGAGAGAGAGATTGATTATGCAACCTAAAAGTGCCACAGGGCAACTTCAATCTGGAAGTGCTTAGAGTTTGAAAAGAGCCACGATGATTCCTTCAGGGCAAATTGAAGGAGGCATGATCTGACAAAAAGGAATTTCAATTTTTTAGAAGTATTCTTTTAGACAAATGCTTCACATGCTACTTCTGTTTGCTGCACTTGTAGTGTGGCACAATCTCGTGTAAGCATGCTGGGGGAATAATTTCTGCCTCTGATGTCAAATTGTTTCGCTGTTGTTGAGCACTTTGACTTCTCTGAGTTCAAGCAGCTTAAATCACTCAGAACAAAGGCGCAGTTAATACTTTGGAGCCGCTGATGAAACATAAAGCAAACTCCTGTCCTTATCGAAAAATCTCCCTCCTTAAAACAACTTTTTCTCAAAATACTGAAGAATGTTAACTAGCCTGGCGTGGTGTTTTTTTTGATACAATAAGCTGTATTCTTCTGAAATTAGCGGGTCAGATTCATTAATCACAGCGTCTGAGGGGCTGCTTTGAACTATCAGGCCAGGTCATTAAAGGCAGTCTGTCTGGGGCACGAGCGGGCGACACGGAAACACTTTGGAGAGCAGTGGTTCACCCACAAGACACACTCATAATGACCGATGTGTGTGAATGTGTGTGTGTGTGTGTTTGTGTCACAGATGGCCACTCTTCTGAGTGCTACTCTCGGGCTCAGTGTGGGCTTAATTTGGAGAAACAACAACGAGATGGGAGCAAGGAAAGGTCGCAGGGTGGGTGGAAGTCGGGAGAGGGGATTTCTGTGGGTGAGTTTGTAGATTTGTGTGTGTGTGTGTGTGTGTGTGTGTGTTTAAAGCTTTACCATAGTGGGGTTATTAGTATTACAAAGTGTGTTTGACAGAAAGTAAAGAGGAATCAAAAACAAAGGCAGGATTTAAAATTCGTTGAACGTATGTTTTACATCTCTTTCTTCATCTTTCTACCTTTTTTCTATCCATCCTCTTTGGCCTTTTAAGTGCCGCCGTCCTCACAAACACCGGAAAGTGAAACCCTACCATCTGATCATCACTCCAACGTGGCTAAAATGTGTTCCCATTTAAGGTGAGGCTCACCCAACCGCTCTCTGTGTGGCTTCCTTTTAAAACCAACTTAATCAGGCAGGAATTTGTGTTATTAGGGTCAGGGACATGGGGAAACTGCCTCAGCCAGAGACAGAGGGAATTTCAGCGAGATGGTGAGGACACACAGATGTGTCACATCAGGAGGCTGTCTTCATGCTCATGGGAAAAACTCAGCACACGCAGAGAATGACGGTGTCCTGTTTAATTTTCCTGATCGGGTCACAAGACACGTATGTGTCTGATGCATTGTGGGTTTCCGCTTGGCTAATTGGTGCTAACTACACATTAGCTAGACTTTCCAGTGACCCTGCAATGTTAATCTTGTAGAGGCTGTTGTACATCACTGAAAGTACAGCTGATGTGGAAAATCTTACAGCAGGTTCATTTCACTTTTCTTTTCTTTAAAAATTTCCTCATTTGCTTTGTAGTTCCTGAAAGCTGCTGCAAATTTTTAATCAAATGAATGGTGGAGTGGTGGAAGCTTATCAGTACTTCTGGGTCGCATATTGAAGGGACCGTGAGGACTAACTTGGTGAGCTTGAAAAAGTCTCATATTGAGATATATGCCTGATTGT